>MNCI01019632.1:1839-46786 GCA_015680685.1 Gnetum montanum
GAGATTACAAGGAAACAACCCTTAGGATGGTCATATTGACATATCTCAAATCCACTATCATTGCTTGTTTCCAAATTCACAACCTCTTTAATGATGGAAACTTTGGCCTTACCCTTGCTACTTGCATGTTCAGCTTCTCCCTTTTTTCTTTTTTGGTGATCACTACCTTGCTCTCTAGACTCCTCTACTATTTAAAGAACAGTTTGAAATATATTGTTTAGGGAATCCCACATTTGATCTACCTTTGCTGAAACTTCTAATGTCATCTTTTGGATAGGCAAAGTTTTCCTATTCACCACCTCTTTGAGTGGTGACTCTTTTTCATCCTTACAAAATCTTACTCTACTCTTCTAGAGGGAAGGATCTTAGTTATGCTCTTCCACACTTTCTCTCTATTGTAGCTCAACTTCTTCCTTAGCAGCTTGCTCCAAAAGTCTTTGAATTTGATGGAACCTAAGCTCGGATAGTCTCCCTTGGGCATAAGTCCCAAGGGTTCTTCTTGTTTCATGCCTGAGCCCACCCACGAGATGGTGCAATTGATCCCTTTGCGAATAACCATGGCCCGGAAAATGATGTAATAGTGCATAATATCAACTCATGACAGCATCTAAGGGTTCATGTCCTCCTTGTTTCCAACCTTGGATTTGCCTTCACAAGTTAAACACTCGGGAGTACATTTGGTACTTGTCATTAAATAGTTCTAACATAGTATTCCACCTACGAATGGATTCCGGTTCTAAAGACTAGTACCAGCTTTATGCTTCTTTAACTAATATCCATGGAAACAACTTAAGTTTTTGCCATTCATTCTCTCTATTTTGTAAGGCACACGCATCATGGAATGCTTGTAAGTGATTCTAAGGATCAGCATCGTATCTCCCTTCAAATTGTGGGATATTGTTCATATCTAATCTCTTGATCCTACTATCTTTTTGGTGCTTTTTGAAACTCTAACAGCCTCAGATATGTCTAACATACTTTGAGTAGCGAGTAGGGGTTCATCATGATCATCTCGTCCATGGCATCTATGATGCCTACATTATTCCCTACTCTTCCTTCTTCTATGTCATGACTCTCTAGAGTGTCCTCATTCTCTTTTCTAGCTATTTCATCTATGAATTCCACTTTACCTACCTTTATCCCCATGGCATTTTTCTTTATGACCACATCTAGATATTGAAAGAGAGGGTGAAGGAGATGATGAAGGTGAAGAAGAAGGAGAATCATCATCATGACAGTGTCTACTACCTTCTCTTTTGTGGTCTTGGCCCTGATCGCGATTGCGATCAGAATGTCCACCTTTATCATGAGTTCGTGTCCCTTTTTTGGATCCTTTGTGCCTGTGGGGATCAGGAATTGGGTTATGAATAGTGGAATGAAGGTCTTGATACATAACCCCTTGGCCAAATTCAAGGGAAGGAACATCATTGTGTGGGTGACTGCCTAAGGTAGGTTCACTACCCTCATTTTCGCTTAAGACATGTGGGGCATCCTAGGACAACTTACCCTTCAAAGACTTATGATGTCTCTCCTGTTGCAAGTCCCTTTGACATTGTGCCTATGTGGGATGATATTCTCTCAAGTCATGGTCTTGCACGATGTATTGAACGATCGAGAGGTAACACTATGTTACTTTCTAAGTCTTACCAATGCAATTGTTCATCTTGATGGAGGATAAAGGTGAAGTCTGGTATATACTCATTAGGATGAATATATACCACTCAAACTTGTTGAGGGATTGGCAGATCAACATCATGTGTATTACGCTGCCGATTGTTTCCTGTTTCAAACCTAGGCGGTGAGGCACTATTGTACAAAGAAGGAGACATATTTGTCTATTCAGTGTGCAATGTACTCTTGTTTATTATTTCCTCAATCAACCCTAAGGGTTTTTTTCAATGATGTGAATGATTTCCAATGTTCTAGTTAATGCACAAACAACTAAGTCCCTGAAAATGGTGCCAATGATCAGTGGCGAGGTACCCCTATGCTCAACCATACAAATATAAGCATTTCACGCACGATCTGGTCAAATTCCAAGGACTAAGTGCTTATGCACCTTTTTGGAACAAGGATGGGTTGGTTGATCATTTTTTTTCCAAACTTACTTGTATGTCATGATTGTATGGTTAAGTGAGCTTGAGGCATATGATTTTTATGCTTTTATGTTTTTATGTCCTGCTACTAATAAGGGAGGAGAGAGAGAGATAACTAAGTAACTAATTTAACTTAACTACTAATTAACTAGGATTTAAACTAATCATAACACTAGTATCCATTCTCACTTGCCATACACATCCTGAACCAGTGCAACACTACTAGGATTACCAAACACTAATCGTTACTAGGTTACCAAGTGTTACATGCATGCTCGAAGTGATTGTATTGTGTGTGCTAATAACAGAAATGTAAAGTGCATAAAATAAAATAAAATAAAATAAATGTAGAAGAAAATAAAATAAAAGAAATGAGCAAGCACTCAAATCTTAAGTATTGCAAGGATGAATCCAAGAGCTCATCTTTATTACTGTATATAAGGTGTGCTCAAGTACACAATGCTTGAATAAAGATCCATTCACACTTAGACCTCCTGCTACGGGCACTTGGAAAATACTCTAACTTGACTCCTAAAATACTTCTAAGAGACTTCCCTTGAAAGACTTCCTTCCCAGACTTCCTCCCTAAATTGTGCACTTGGGCACTGTATTTATAGGCTTGGGAGCAACTACTCTAATAATTAGAAAAATTGCCACTCTAATAATTAGAATAAACTGCTAGAGTAACCACTCTCATCAACTTTTCTTAACTTTAATTTTCTCTCAAATTGAAATTTTCGCTATGAATTATTTTTTGTAATTTCAATAATTGCTTCCTTATACAATCTTTAAGTTATTGCAATCAAATTTTAAGGGAGGCCAATGGTATGTAAGTGAAACCATAGTTTTGTGTAGATCACTAAATCATATGCTTTTTCAAAATTAATAAAAAAAATAAAAACATTTTTATCAGGCATTTTTTGCAAAATCCGTGTAGTGTCTAAGAGTAACTAAGTAATCAATAGTGGCATGATTTTTTCTAAAACCTACTTGACATCTTGCCCTAACTTGATTACCTTTAGCCCAAGAACTAATTCTCTTTCCTAATAGAGTGTCCAACAACTTAGCAAAAATATTACTTACAACAATTATTTGATAATTGTTTAAATTATTTTTATCTTTTTATATAACAAGATATCTTTAATAGTTTTTCAATGTTGATTTAATCCTTTAGCTATTGCTGAATTTAATTTGTGCCAAATTTCTCTATGAATAGCAGATCCTACCCACTTTATTAATTTTTCATATAAACCATTTGAATTTATAGCATTGTGAGATACTATCTTTTTAATACGCTATATGATGTCCTTAAGAATAAATTAAAGAGGTGCTTTCTATACAATAGTAGTAGAATTATCATCTTATCTTGTAAATAGTTTATTGTAAAATAAGAAAATATCTTGAAAAGAAAAATTAAATGATGAGGAGGCTTTACAATAAAAACATTCCCAAAACTATCTAGGTTCCTTTTTAATTATGTAACCAAAATATTCCTACTGTTTACTAATAACTTTCCTTTTCTTGGTTCTAATCAAGCATTTAAATGCCTTATTTAAACTTTGTCTATGACTCTTATTTTTATTCTTAATGTTCTACCTAGCCTACATGCAATCCTCATTAAACCAAGTCTTCTAAGCACCTTGTTGTTGTGAATGCATAACTTGCTTAGCTAGAGTAAGCAAAATTTGTTCAAGCTTCTTACATTATCTTTCAAAAGTCCATTTGTTATGTGCTACATTCACATATTTTCCTTGACTATTAGGATGAGTCTAATATAAAAAATAATAAAAGTTCTTAAGATTTAAAAATCATCAAAAATACATCCAAACATGCATGTTTTAGAAACAAAATAAGTTACTTTTAGATATTAAATCATGACTTAGCATGTGTTTGAAATAACTAGGATGCTTGAGACTAGTAGAAATACTTAAAGGTAGTGGAATTTTTAAAATTAGAGGGGGAGAGGAACTACCACTTAGAGTAATAATAAGATGCTTGTTTCTCAAGCTGTAAAACCTAGGTTTGAGCTTGGGTAAAGCTAGTTAAAAGAGGTTAGACTATCACTCATCTACCATCCTCTTAGAACACTACCTTTGTGGGATGAGCATTAAGCCTTTAGGCAATGATCCTTTATTTTAATGGATGTATCATTTTGGAGAATTTATAATAAGGATTATCATTTTCATGTCCCCATTCTTGAATGGATCCATTCCATAACAAAGATGGTGTGCTTTGTAATAAGTGATGTAATTATTATAATAAGACCCAAAAGGGTAACTTGTAATTAGACTTGAAGGGCATGCTATAATAATGGACATGTCTCTTGACATAACCTTTGAGAGTGTGACCTAAGGCATTTATACCCATAAATTAGAGGTCATGATAGCATAGAGTTATGGAGTTAGCAAATGTAAGTAGTAGGTATTAAGTTGATAAATCAAATTTTTGTAAGGCTACGATATTGGGCATTCAATATCGGATCCTCGATATCAAAGCAGAAGCTACAATGTCAAATACCAAATATCACGAACATGTGTAGGCCTATAAATATGATACTTAGAAGCATGGTCCAGAAGCATTTTTCATTCAACCTTAGCAAAATTCTGTCAATTTCTTTTCTTGATTTTAGCACTTAGCACTTAGGAGTGTATGCTCATAGTGTGATATTAAGTGATTAAATGAAGTCTTTATTTGAGTGGAATGTATTTGAACACATTTCATGATTGGAAATAAAGATCATGATTACTTTGCATCATTGCAGCATCACTTAGATTTCTTTACTATTTACATAGACTAATGTTTACTATTTTGACTTAGTATAATATTTATCGTTTCCCAAGTTATTGTTACTTTTTATGCACTTTACTATTAGTATTCTTATGTAGAATGGATATGACTAATTCTGAGTATTAAGTGTGATCATTTGATAACCCAACAGTATTATTGCTTGGTTCTTCCAATAGTGAGATATTTGGTAATCCCAGTAATGATTACATAAGTCCAAGAAATGTGCAGATAATTAGGAACAAATGACCATCACACTAGGCTAGATTAGATTCATTTACTATTAATTAGATTTAGAAACCACTTTATTTACCTTATGTTCACTAGGAGTAATATGGCCCTACAACATCAACACATCATACACCTCACTGTGAGTTAAACCATACACATCGATTTTACTAGCTCACGTGGGAAGACAATGATTGTGAATGTAAACCAATTACTAGCATAACTACATTGCCTTATCCACAGAATTCGACTAGGTTATGTGTGAACACTTGTATCTCATATGGTTGGATGTTGGATTACTCCATTGCTCATCTTTGGTGTTTTTGCTAGAGACACGTCAATGTATGCTTAATAATTAATTTCTTAAAGTTTGTTGTATCTAAAACATAAATTCAAACCTTACATCCATAAGAAAAGCATACTTAAAACTAATGTCTTAAGTGACAAGCATGGCTTCAAACAAAGACCAACCATAACCTACTAAGGAGACAAGAAGTAATGATAGAATCATTGATGAAGAAGAATTGGGGATGCTAATGCAAATAAGAATTACTTATGCTCACACTGATCCTTAGCATCTAGTTTCACTTTCATCTTTTATCAGGACAATCAAATGAGGTGGAGGAACATGCAAGGCAAAATAGTCCTAACTCTAGAATGTGCAACACTTAACATGCTCCAAACTACCTTAAGGAAAATGTATTTGGACTAGATCTAGGAAGGGTATCATGGACTTAGCACATGACAAGATCCTATGAATCCACAAAGTAGCAAATGAGAAAGATGCTACCATGGAGATCAAACATGTACAAAGTAAAGGAAAGTAGGTTAAAACTTCTATTATCTTGGAAGAACTTGATGCTATTGCATTTATTTTAGAGAAACTCCACTATAACCATGAGGAGCCTTCAAAAACACCTATCATCAAACTTGAAGAACTTGTCAAATCCAAACTTCATTTCACTTTAGTAGAGACACCTAAGGGGGAGGCTATTGAATCAAGGTATAAGAAGGATCCAAGGACAAGGATTCTTGCCAAATCCTACAAAGAAGCATACAATAGTCATGAAGGGAAAATAAGCTAGCATCATTATCTTACCACCTCATCTGCCTCATCATGATCATCAGAGGACTTTGATAGAAGATGACACAAGTACTGGGACTATGATGGGGAAGAAAGTAGGACTCATGGCCATCATGATCAATATTCAAGGTACTTTGATACAGAAGATGAAGAACATGAATGACAGAGACGAAGGGATAGAAAAGAGGATCAAGAAAGGTATGAATACAAAAAGGGGTTATTACTACAATAGAGCATACAAAACTGACCATGATGATGAACCTCTTATGGAAACCCAAAGCATGATAAACATCCAGGAATCTATCCACATACCAACTAGGCACATGAGGAATAGCTAAATCAAATGGCTAGACATGAACAATATATTAAGATTTGAAGGTGGCTATGACACTAATCCTCAACATCACCTTCAAGCTTTTCATGATGCCTGTGAACTCCAAAACATTGAGAGTGATTAACAAAGTTGAAGCTATTTCTGAGAACACTTGTGAAGAAGGTATAGAGCTAGTACATGTCATTGGAAGTTAAATCCATTAGATGCTAGAGTACCATGCTTAAAATCTTTAACGACAAGTACCAAACCTATTCATGGGTGTTAAATTTAAGAAAAAAAATCTAGGGTGGAAGCAAGGAACTCATGAGAACCTTGATGTGGTAATGGGTAGATACTATTTACTATTACATAGGTGCCCAAGCCATGGATTTTCATCAAAGAAATAGCTTAGGCACATTGTAGATGGGCTCTAGAGTAAAAATAGAGAGACTCTTAGGATTTATGCCCAAGGTAGGTTATCAAAAATGATCACCCATCACATTCAAAGAAAAATTAATTAAGTTAACAAAGAAGATGATGAGCTAAGAACAAGGAAATCAGCTAAAGAGTACAACACAGATCCTTCAATTAGAAAAAGAGATGTGTGGATATGTGACAAACAAGAGAATGAAACCTTGGATAACGTTATTTAGCAAAAGACTCTACCTATTAAAAAATAAATTAATGATATAATGGCTAAGGTAGAGAAAGTTTGGGATTTAGTGGACGAGAAATTCTCTATAGCCCTAAAGATTGTAAAAGAAAAGACTAAACAAGCACTCAACAGGGGTAAGGAAAAGAAGAAGAAAAGAGATTATGGATGAGATAGTTACAAGCACAAAGGAAAAGTTGCTATCATTGAAGGGTGCATTGACTCTAGTTTAGAGGAAGAGGAAGGATGCAAGGTGTACTAGTATGAACATCCTAAGGAATGTTGTCCTATTATGGCCCACTTGTAAGAATTTGGGATATATGCATTCAATCTAAGCCTTGTCAAAAAGTATATGCCCAAAAGACTACCCTATCCTTATGGTAATATTAGGAAAACTTTCCAACCAAAATATTACACGAATAGAGCCTACCCTTAACCACAAGAGCAATATCAACAATAGTGGCAGCAACTACAGACATGGGAAATGCCACTGCTAAGGCAAAAATATCCATACAAGCAACTAGACCCTTATGGATATTACTTTTAGCATCCAATCTCACTAGCAAATATAACTGTTCAAACTCCACAATATTATCTATCAGAATACCACATACCAACACCACCAATGATGGGATGCTATATTGCATGGGCCACAATATCTTGTACATGATATTGCATCCCCCGCAATATCGTCTTCACCTACGATATCGCGTAAGTGATATCGCAGCACGTCGTCAAATACATAAATAAGAGGCAGCTCTCCCTTGTTTCTCCATCTAGATCTAGACCTTAGCCAAACTTTAGTAGTTTTACCTCTCTAGAGATAGAATAATTTCCATGTGCCCGCAGTAGGAGTCCCAAAGTGAACGGATCTTTATTCGAGCAAATATTGTACCTGAGCACAAGTTTGTGTATGGAAATAAAAGTAAATCAAATGTTCCCATAGCTACCATGCCCATGGGACATGTCAGTTCCATCAAAATTAGTTCATCAGCATGGACAATTCATGATCCCAGAATAAAAGAAGAAAAGCTTTAGGTACTTTTGAATTGATACAAATTCCAAAAGCCTGATGACAAGGGGAAGGAACTGATGGAAGAGCCATTGCCACTAGGAACTGCCTAAACTACATTGGGCTCCACCAGATTTTATTTTTTGTTAAAGTTGTCATGTCATGTGTCATTTTTGTAAACACCATTGTAGCAATTAAGAGTCATGTATATAATAGTTAGTGTCATGTAAATCTACCTCCCAATTTTGTAAGGAACTCTATCCTCATTCTATTTTAACTTGAGGATGAATTTCCAGTGGGTATAATAAATCAAATTTTTGCAAGGCTATGATATTAGACATTTAATATTGAAGCCATGATATTAGATCCCCAATATCAAGGCACAATCTATGATGTTAGATACCCAATATCATGGACACATGTAGGCATATAAATATGAAACTTAAGTGCATAATCTAGAAGCAGTTTTCACCTCACCTTAGCAAAATTTTGTTAGTGTGTTTTCTTGATTTTAGCAGTTAGCATTTAGGAGTGTATGCTTGCAATGTGATGTTAAATGATTGAATAGAGTATTTATTCGAGTGAAATGTACTTGGATATGTTTCATGATTGAAAATAAAAATTGAGATTCCTTTGCATCATTACAACATTACTTAGACCTCTTTACTATTTACTATTTTGACTTAGTATAAAGTTTACTATTTTCAAAGTCACTATTACTTTCTATGCACTTTACTATTACTGTTATTAAGTAGAATGGATACGATTGATTCTAAGCATTAATTGTGATCTTTTGATAATCGAGTAGTATTATTACTTGGTTCACTTAGTAGCGAGATACTTGGTAATCCTAGTAACAATTACATAAGTCCAAGATTTGTGCAGAGAGTCAGAAATGGATGTCCATCGCACTAAGTTAGATTAGATTGATTTACCATTACTTAGATTTAGAAACCACTTCATTTACCTTATGTTCACTAGGAGTAATATGGCCCTATAAAATTAACACATCATATACCTCACCATGAGTTAAACCATATGCATCAATTTTACTATCTCACATGGGAATATAACGATCACAAACTTAAATAAATTACTAGCATAACTACATTCCCTTTTCCATGGAATTTTACCAGGTTGTGCATGAACACTTGTATCTTGTATGGTTGGATGTTGGATTACTCCACTGCTCATCACAAGTGAAGCAGGAAGGAAACGTAACTGGCCATCTCTTTTGGATAAGTAACCTTTTTAATTGTATATTTTTAAAGGAACTTACATAAGAATTCACCTTTCATTAATACATGTATGAGGGATTGGAATCTCAAAAACAAATAATAATTAATAAATTTCAAAGTACATCAGATCCAACCAAAACAAGATGAATATATGCATCCTTGGACATATAGCCAACATAGATTTTTAAGTTCAAATGAGTTTAAACTAACAATTTTTATTTTGGAACTGAAATACTTTACCACTCTAACATTTATTTTGTCACAAAAATTTACATTTTTAGTGGAGAGTGTGAGACCCTAAAAATAATATTAATAATAAGAAAAAAATTTGAAGTACATTAGATATTTAACATTGACCAGTAAATAGGAAAATAAGATAGAAACTTAAAAACTTTCTAGTTTTAGAGATGTCTACTGAAAAGAACAAACCTAGAATTGAAATAATGCTTTGAAAAATAAAGGAAAGAAAATTAATAATTAGTAGGAATAATAATCCAAGTCCTAGCAACATTTACATTACTTTTAAGATTCATGCTTGAACTTAAAATAGTAGAAGGATTCAAGGTAGCAATAGAAAGCTTTGGCAAAATACCAAGTTTTGTAGGAGGGGAAGATACAAGAGAAATTGATAGCACAAATTGTTCAAAAAATTATCCATCACAATTGACCTTATGTCAAGATTGTTTACCATTAGAATTAACTAACTTCTTAATATAAGCTTTAATTTTTGAGTTAATAGTATTCTTTTTAGATGAAAACATTTTTCGTTACATATTTTCTATTTGGACTAATCAATACTTTTAAAAAAATGTTTATAGAAACTTCAATCTTCTTTGGTTTATTCTTTACCATTTGATCATTCTTATCATTAATAGTAATTTTATTTTTTATATGTTCAATTTAAGATTTTTTAAATATTTTTTTTGATTAGAAAAGGACAAACATTAAAAAAATGTCCTTCACACAGAAAGACGTTGTAAAAATTAGGAAGATTATAATATGTAATTGGCTAAATATAAGTTTTCTTGCTTGCTTGTAATACCAATTCCTTTTTATGACTAAGAAGATTAATTTAAATAAAAAACTATATACAAGAATTAATGGTGTGGAAATAGATTTCATATGCTTAATGGAACCAAGAAATTTAATAATTTCTTATTTAATTTTTCAAAAAATTAGTAGAAGATTAAATAATTTGACAAAATATAGAACTTTAGAATATTTTTAGATTCAACATCAAAAGTTGGAGTCTACTTAACTTAACATTACATGCTTATGTATAAATGATATTATATCTAGGGCACACTACATTATTGATGAGCAACAAGATACCCCTATGTCCAACCATACGAATTACAAAGCTTTCACATGTGACTCAGTTGAATTCTGCAAACTTTGTTGTTTCCAATGCACTAGTACTTTAGGAAGTGAATCTAACCTTAAGGTCAATTATTGTCCTCCCAATTACACTTGTGATGTATGTTGGCATGGTCAAGTGTAATTGAGGCATCCAATTTTTATCATTTTATATTTTATATTTTGGATGCTCGAAATGTAGGTAAAAGGAATTTGATTAACTAATCTAAATTAATTAATTAACTACCATTTAACTAATCCTAACATAAGTATTCGCTCCCACTTTTTGTACACATCCTAAACCCATGTATTCATTGTTGGGAAACCAAGTGCTATGCTATTGGGCATACCATGTGATAACACTGCTAGGATTACCAAGCAAATACATGTTATTCTCAAAGCAATCGTACTTATGTGTGTAATCTACCTCAATTAATTTTCTCATGCATGTAATAATTGAAAAGTATTTAATAATTAACTAAAAAAATTTAATAAATAATTAGAAATAGTAAATGCATAAATAAAATAGCTAATCTATCCAAAGTTTTACAAGGTTTATCCTTAAGATCATCTTTATTGTCACACACACTGTGGTGCTCAGGTACAACAATGCTCAAAGAAAGATTTGTACTCTCAATGACTCCTACTGTAGGTACTTAGGGAAAAAATTCTAGCTTTTGAATGGAAAGAATGCAAGAGCTTTACTACTATTGAATTTTGGATTGCCATAAATGTGGTTGATAGTTGTGTATTTATAGGTGACAGATAGACACTACATCGATGGGGCCTCATCAATGTAGGGCGAGATGCATCGATAAGGCCAACCAATGGTGACTCATCATACCCCCATGATTGAATGAAAACTCATTCTCGAGTTCTTTACAAAATTTTGAAGGTATGGGATTATTGATTGAATTTTCTTCAATAAAAAAAACTTGACAAACTTGACAAAAAAATGGAGTTGTTGGGTGCATGGATCAACACATTACAAAAAATGATGGTGTTTAGGACACAAAATTGAATGCCATGATACAACTCTTCAAAAATTAGACAACACATTCCTTGGTGATGTAAAGCTTATTGGAGAAGATCAAATGGTCCCAAGTGGTGGTGGTTCCTGAGGCTTTGAGGAACCTTG
This sequence comes from Gnetum montanum, assembly GCA_015680685.1. NCBI lineage: Eukaryota > Viridiplantae > Streptophyta > Gnetopsida > Gnetales > Gnetaceae > Gnetum > Gnetum montanum. Next base: position 13,741 of record MNCI01019632.1, read on the forward strand.
ACCAACTTTACATACTAGTGGTGGTTGAGGTAGTTGTGGTTATTTTGCTACTGCTACAACTTTAGGTGGGAGGAAGAAAGCATCTAAAAATGCTTTCATTTTCTCGTCTTTACTCCTAGGATCATGCACCATCAACACAGCTTCCCCAATGTGAGTTGGAACAAGCACATCGCAAGGACATGGGATTGTTGGAAATAACTCCTTAGCATTAACAAAATAGGAAACAAACTATTTGCATTCAATGTCTAACATTCTCACTATGTTCTTTAGCTCCTAGTAGTCATTCATTTGTCTAGCTAGGTCCTCAATAATAGATCGTTGATATATGAATAATCCTTTGAGAACTTTGAGTTCAGTGTTAGCAATCTCAAGCTTTTTCTTAGTATCCTTGTGATGTTTGGACTCAGCCTCATATAATAGATATGAGCTAGCCACTTGTTTCTCCAATTTTGACCACAGTCATCTGATTGTTAGCATTACCAAGTTTGTGTAATGGAGATTGGCTAACTCCATATACTCTGTCATTTCTTTGATCTGGAACTCCTTTAAGCAGATCTCTACTTTATTGTAGGCATCAATCCCATTAAGGATGAATTGCCAGCTCTCTTTTCCTTACTGGAGTTGCTGAAGGGCTTTATTTACTTTCACCTTTGCCATTTGAATTTATTTTTTATTAATTTCCTTTTGTAAGCCAACTTGGTCCCTATAGTGATTTTTCACTTTTTCAAACTTGAGAGCTTTGTTCTTCTAGGTGATGATTTTGATGATAGACTTTTGTCGCAAGGTGTGTACCTCCTCCATTGATAGATTATGGTTCTTTGTGGTTAATTTCATTAGTTCAGTATTGACTTTACAAGTTGCTCTTGCTATTGATGAATGAATTCTTGCATTTGATCTCTCTGAGCATCAACATTTCGTAGGCAATGATTTTACATGGTCAATGCTTCATTTTCTTGGCACATCTGATTCAAGTCCTTTTTGATTGAGTGTGTTTTAGCTTATTCCATAGATTATTTGAAAATGGACATTACTGCTTCCTCTTCAGCCTTTTGAAATCGCTCTTGAAGTTGTTTGATAGTTTCATCACTTGTCATTGCCAAGTTGAGGATTGCTTGTTCTACAAGTCATGCATGAAGTTCAGCAACCTTTGTGGCCAAGCATTAATTTTTCTCTTGGGCTATTTCTAGTTGCCTCTTCAAAATTATGCATTTTCCCCTTACATTTAGTAGCTCCAACAAGGTTGCAGTGATGTTCTCTAGAAGATCAAAGATGTCTAGAGTTGGTTGCCTAAGTTGTTCCATCAATTTTTCATGTTGAATTGCATCTAACCTTCCACTAACTATGCCCACAAATTTCTGCACATCTTGAAGTGTAGATATGTCTAGTACAAATGCCATTGATGCATTCAATGCTTTAGCTACATGGTCAGCTATCACTTTTGCTGCTATATCCTGCCCTTGATGCTACATCACCAAGATAGCTGTCTCTTCACCTTTCTCTAACCTTACCAAGAAAGTGGTGGCATTCCCAGAGATTTTTGGGAATAGATGATGTGTTGCCAATGATACTATCACCTCTTGAGCATTGGGATTCGACCTCAAAGGTAGCTACATTCTTTGGGTAGAGAAAATGAAACCACCCCTCTCCATCTAGCTAACTGTTCAGGTCAACTCATTAAGGTGACTCATCATTAGCTAATACATAGATGGATTTGCCCCACCCTTTTTTGTTTGCTACTCTTGTTTTCTCAAGAGTTGTTCTCATATTTTCTATTGAATTTCAAGGGTTGTGTAGGCCTCTGGTGTGGTTTCCTAAGTGGGTGGTCGTGGTGACAACTCCACTTCTTGAGTGGTTGTTGGCATCTTATCTTTCATAATTTTTTCCCATGAGGCCAAGGAAGAATGCCTGAGAGTATCATTAGAATAGCGAATGATGCCTACCCTTTTGCAATGATAAGGCATGGAAAGGGCGGTGTCTTCCTTCCACATTCATTCTCCTTGAAATGCTTTTCGATCTCCAAATAATTAGTTGTGGAAGGTTAATGGAAAATTTCCCACTTAGAGTGGCACATGCTCGAGAAGAGAAAGTAGTCACCTTGCTTGGCCTCACCATTGGATTAAGGTGATAGGCCATAATCTTGAAATAAATCCACTTCATCATTGTGAGTGTAGCATACTCTTTATGGTTCACCTTGTAGCATTGCTAGGTGCACTCCCTTTTTACCTCAGGATTGCCTTATTTTGATATCTCTACCAACTGTGTTCTAATGTCTAGCAACCCTAGTGCCTATGTGATGGCCTCCACTGAGTAGAACACTTGAATGTCCTTGATTTTTATAATATACCCTAGCCTTCAACTATTCCAAAAGAGATAGGTCTCTCCCATGTACCACTGCCCATTGGACGTGATGACTAGCCACCTAGGAGAGGCTTGCAATTGTGTCTTGAAATCTTCTGAAGCTTTCTTCAAAAATGGCTTGAAGTTTATCTCTTGAAGAACTGATCTTTGGATCTCTAGGCAGGCTTGAGTTAGAGTGTCCTCAAGCCTTGACATAGGTCTAGATACTTTTCCTCATTAGGATTATTTTGTAGGCACTTCTTCTTCTGGAATTTGTTGAATAGATTCCACTTCAAGCTCCTCATGAATAGTTCTCATTGCATGGGTTCCCTCTTATTGTTCTTGGCCTTATTCCTACTAGCCCCTTCCACCTCTAGGTTACTTCTCTTGTGGTTGTAAGGGTTCTCCTTCTTGTAGACATTTTTCCTTGGGTGCCATATGTAATCACAATAGAACCATGGATTAGCAATCATTGTGTAACCTTAAAACAATTCAGATACCTTAACTCTTGAGGGTAGTTACACTTGGATAAGTTGTGATAATGGCTAATTTAATTAACTCAATTATTATTTCTATTTATGCCTTATCATTGATAAATCATCTTGGAGATTGTTGGAAGGGTTAACTTGGAAAAAGTTGATGTTTATATATGATTAAGGTTACTAACCCTTGGGGGAGATAGAAATTTTTTTTTTGAAAATTGCATTAGAAACCTTAAGGTTTGTGGCCCCCACAATAAAGATCTTACCTTTGGTAAGTGTAGGATAAAAAAAATAGAGTAATTTGGACAAATAGTTTGAAAGTTATGGACTCTAGAAGATTTTGGGCTCTAAAAAATTACAATTATTTCTTGTGTGTTATGAGAAAATTGCAAAAAATTCCAAAGTGTCTGGTGATATATATAGTATTTTTGCACTGCATCAATGAGGCCTTGTCGATGTGGTTAGCTACATCAACGAGGCCTCGTCAATGCAGCTGTTGATCATTGTTGACTTTCATTGACTTTGGTCAAACTTTCAAAATACAAGGAATTTTTCGATGAAATTAGGGTCAAATGAAAGCTTAGAAGACCAAGAATAGTATGAAACCATAAGAAGATGGTGTTGAAGTTCATAAATTTGAAAAAATGGAGAAAAATTAATTTAATGGATGAATATAATGAAAGATTAAGGAGTATTGAGCAGTTTACATAATGGAAAATACAAAATATAGGATTGTAGCGATGTCAAAGGTAAGGAACCTTAACTAATCAAGCCAAAAGCTATGCAAGTGGGTTGTCCCCATAACAAGCTCATGTCCTTTTTACCCTTGCATAACCTCAAATAAGGAGTTCATGGGTCCCATAGTCAATTTAATGATCATGCAAATTAAGGACCAACCCAAAAGAATCCACTCAAGAATCCCAATACATTAGAATAAGACATAAAGCATAACATAGTACTGAGTAGTGAGGTGAGTTATGGTAGCATGGATGAATGATAGAGAAGGTGGAATGGAGTTTCAAATTGAGGTCATAAGAAGTCCCTTGTGGAATTGTGGTTAAAATGACCTAAGAAGTTCCATCCTTAGTCTAGACCAAAGCCATCCACTTTCAATGACTTCGCATCGTCACTCTAAGATTGATCCACCCACTTGAGACACAAGAGTATCCTCACAAGATAACAATTATTCCACAAAGAGGATGAAAGAGAAGTAGGAAGTGAGAGAAAGAGGGACTTAGTTAGAGGAGACCTTCAAGTAGAGGTGTATGTCTTTTGAGTTCCATAACTAGTGCTTGTAGCCCTTTTTATTTGTTCAAGGAGTGTGCTTTGAATTTACATTTTTTTTGAAATGGGAACCACACCATGCAAGGACTTATTCATGTCAAAGGGATGTGCTTTGAATTTCCATCTTCTTTTTTTAATAATGGAAACCACAACATGCAACAACGTTATTTGTCTTCCTATCATTGGATGGTATGGAAAAATAAGAAGTCCACAAAAAAAAAACTCAAGCACTCAAGCAAGAAGAAGAGTAAAAAGAGTATTGAGTCCCCTTGAAGTCACATCCTTTACAAACCCTTGGATCCTTGCTAATTCTAGAACTACCAAGGTTACTAATTGATTAAAATTTTCTTTAATGAAAAAGAAACCTCAAATTCCCAGAACAAGGAAAACCAAGAGCTCATTGGATGGGTGGATAATGTGGACTCACTACCTATTCCATGAAAAATAAACCATGCTAAAGTCATCAGACATCAGAATTCAAAAATAGAAACCAGACATCGATAATCACACATTAAGCACAAACCATCATTAGTAAATAGCAACAACAACATTGTGTCCTATGACAATAAAGCAAATTTATTAGCAAAAATGAGAAAATATCACACTTAATGAAAAACAAAGTTCTAGGAAAGTTTAAAATAATCAAGAAAGTTTAAAGGTACTAAAGATGGTGTAAAATTAAAAAAATTTGTAAAATCAAAAATGTGAAAAACATAAAGGTAGAAAAACTAAGAGGCCATGGTAATGATCAGCATGGATGGCCATCTCTCCCACAACTGAGTTGGAAGGAGGACATCTGAAAAATACAACATGGGTATCCATCAGTTGAGGTACTATTGACACTAGACTTTCTTAGTTCTAGGAAAGGTTTAATTTGTTGGATATTGATCAATTGCTTTTTATTTGGGTTATCAGGTTTGTAAATTATCAAGGCCCCAAAGGAAAAGGTTTGATCAATTATATAAGGTCCCTCCCATAGTGTTAGAAATTTTACCTTTTGAGGTACATGTGTGGGGTTCCAGTAGAGAACCTTATCTCGTGGTTGAAACTTTACTTTCCTAATTCTAAGGTTGTGGCATTACTTGCTGAATGTCTTGTTCATCTTATTCAAGGATAGGATTACTAAGTGATTTTTTTCTAGCATGCTCAAATTTATCAATCTTTCTTTCTGTGCTAGACTTAGGTCAAGGTTTAATTCATAGGCCATTGAGAGTATATAGAGCTTGGATTGAATCAAGAGCATTGGAAGTTTTCCATACACTAACTTGTAGGGAGAATATCCAATAGGAAGTTTTCAAGTTGATCAGTAAGCCTAGAGAGCATCATTAAGTTTTGTGCTCCAATCCTTCCTATATTTGCTAATAATTCTTGTTAATATCTTTATAATCTCCTGGTTGGTTACCTTTGCTTGATCATTGGCTTGGGGATATAAAGGTGTTGTTAATTTATGTTCTACCCCCAAATATTGCATTAGTTTTCTAAATGTGGCACCTATGAAATGAGTCCCATTATCAAAAATTAGTGAACACGACATCCAAAACCTATTTACAATATGTTGTTGTATAAATTTGGTAGCAGTGGATGATGTGCAATTTGTAAAAACTATTGCTTCTACCCATTTTATGCAATAGTCCACTACTACTATANAAACTATTGCTTCTACCCATTTTATGCAATAGTCCACTACTACTATAATATATACTTTCCTATTAGACATGGATGTAATGGGACCCATGAAGTCAACATCAGATTGAAAGGTGCTAGAGCTACTGTTGAGGACCTTCCATATGAGTGGTCATCCCCTTGCCACATTGACAATGTTCACAAGACTTAATAAGATGGCAGGCATCCCTAAAGATTGTGAGCCAATAGTATCCTGCCATCAAGATTTTTATGGCCATGCGTCTCCCTACATAGTGGCCTTCGCAAGGTCCTTCATGAGCATCCTAGAAAATGCATAGTTGATCTTTGCCAGGGACACACTAACGGATTAGGCCATCGACACACACCTTATAAAGGTGTTTGTTGATTTCCATGAGGTATTTGACCTGATGAGGAAATTATTACCTTTTCCTAAAATCCAAGTCTTGTGGCATCTCTTGAGTGAGAATATATGTGAGGATGCCATTATACCATATTACTTTTTCAAGCGTTTGTTCATTTATTGCTCCAATAAAGAGAAGTTTATCTAGAAACTAATCAGAGAGTAGGATCTCCTCCTCTTTGTTATCCCATCTTAAGTGAGAAAGATGGTTAGTGACCACATTCTCAATCCATTTTCAATGTATCATAGGAAGATAAAATTCCTACAAGATCACAAGCCACCGTATAACACGAGAGCTCACCATTAGCTTATTCATAAGGAAGCAAATTACACTATGGTCTGTATGTAAAAATACCTTATAACCTAGCACATAATGTCTAAAATTTTCTAGTGCATATACCACTACCATTAATTCTTTTTCTGTGGTGGTGTAATTCAACTGGGCCCCCATAATGCTTCTACTCACATAGTGGATATAATATGAATGTTTCTTATCATCCATCTACATGAGCACTACTCCCAAAGCATAGTTAGATTCTCTTAGGATTGGTATTTCTACAAGTTTCTCTTTTAATTGTTGGAAGGTGTTTTCACATTCCTTGGTCTAAATGAAAGATGTATTTTTTTTGTAAGTTCTACCAATGGCTTTGCAATCTTAGAGAAATCTTCAATAAAGTGCCAGTGGTAACCAGAGTGTCCAGGGAATGACCAAACATCTTTAATGATCTTTGGTTTGCGTGTTATTCCTTGAATGACCCTTATCTTTTCTAGGTCTACCTTAATCCCTTTTTATGAAATTTGGTGCCTTAACATAATGCCTTCTTGGACCATGAGATGGCTCTTTTTCCAGTTGAGCCATACATTTGTCTCAACACATCTCTTCAGTACTTGCTCAAGTCAATCCAAGGCTTACTCAAAGGTAGCTCCACAGGTGGAAAAGTCATCCATGAAGACTTCAACACCACTACCAATCTATTATTGAAAGATACCAAGGACCAAGTGTTGAAATGTTGAAGGGACATTGCATAGGCCAAATGGCATCTTATAGTATGCAAAAGTCCCCTAGGGACTTGTGAATGTTGTTTTGGCCCAGTCTTTTGGCACAATTTGGATTTGGTTATAGCCACTATAACCATCCAAGAACTATAATAACAATGCCTAGATATGATGTCTAATACTTGATCCACAAATGGAAAAGGAAAGTGATCCTTAAATGTTGCCATATTTAACAACCTAAAGTCAAAGCAGACCCACCATTTACCATCCTTCTTTAGCACAATTATGAGTGGGCTAATCCACTTACTATCCGCTATTGAAAATATAAACACTACCTTGAGGAGTTGCTCTGTCTCCTCCTTAATAATTTTCTTCAATTTGGAGTTTAGTCACCTTTGCAACTGCCTTTTAGGCTTCATGGCTAGGTCAGTGAAGATGCAGTGCTGGCATATCCTTGCGTCACTTCCTGTTAGCTTTGGATATGACCAAGTGAAGGTTTTTGATCATTTATTCATTACTTTCAACAACTTTTCTTTTTATTTAGGAGCAAGTTTGGTATTAATGATGACCAGTTTACCATTCTTTAAAAATGCATACTCCTTTTCAACTAGTAAAGTTTTTAGTTTCAAGGGCTCATGATTGAAGTGATTAGGTATCTCCAACTCTTCCCAATAGTTATCATCATCTTTATTAGAGATTTGGGAATGGACTTGTTCAATTTTGTCCATGCCTTTAACATATGCACAAGTTAAACTCTCAATTGGTTCCATGCATATTGTGTTGCTATTAGAATTAGCTATTACCCACTAGGTGTTCTCTTGCTTTATGGTTGCTATGCATAGACACTGTTGAATATTAATATCTTGTGCACACTAATTACATGCCTTAACATATGTGCTCTTGATTGGCCAAGTTGTTTGCACATAATTGCACCTATTATCAATGTACATGATGCATGGAATATGCTTCTTCTCAATTTTTCCTAACTCATTTTCTTTAGATATTTCAAGAGATAGGTCACTTATACCCATTCACACATCAACTATGCTTAACCAAGCCCTTCCCATGATGATTAGGAAGTCACTTTTGTAGCTGTCCATATTGATTACTAGAAAATTAGTAGCCTACGACCACCCACAAATTGTGCTCACAATGTTCTTTACTAATCCAAAAGGGACTATAATCGACTGATCTACTAATTCTAGACAAATGTTGCTCTTCTTAAGAGGTGGTAGGTTCTAGACCTTGTACATATCATGGGAGATGAGGTTAACTCTAGAACTAGAGTCAAGAAGAGCCTTGCATGGCTCTTATCCAGCAATTTGTAGAAAGATGAGCAGACTTCCTAGATTAGATCTTTTTGTAGGAAGATTGCTAGCCTTGATCTAGTAAAAAATAGCATGAGTTAGCATTACAGTGTGGATCCTAAGTGACACTTGGTTTGAAGGATGCTCAAAGGTATTTGATGTAGAGGATGAGGGTGTTGGAGATGCAAGGTGATCAACCGGAGTGCGTTGTAAGGGTTGGAGAGGATTGCTGCACTAGAAGAAAGGTTGCTTTCTTGATTAACTATTTGGACCACTTCATTAAAAAACAGGTTGTTAGTTTATATCCCTTGTAGCATTTCATTGTTGCAGCTGTGAAGGAATCTCACCTTGCATAGATGGAGTAGGAGGTAATTGGGTTGAAGGTGGAGGTGTAAATGTAGAGGGATGTGGAGGATGATAAGGATACAAATATGAATTTTATCCTTGAGTAGATGGTGAATTTGTTTAGTGGTACTCTGGAGGGTAATAGTGATGCTAGAATGATGCATGACTTACTAAACTTCTAGGGGAGACAAGTTGCTAAACACAGTACTTATATGAATATGGTTGCCTATAAGGGTATTGCTACCTTAGCAGTGGCATTCCTCACGATTGTGGTTGGTACCACTATTGGTACTATTCACAAGGTTGTGGAGGAGTTCCACTTAGGTAGTAAGCTTGTTGCTGTTGGTGGAACTGCCTTGGACTACCTTGATGGTAAGGCAATTGTCTTCGAGCTTGTCTACATGCTAGGTGAGGATTTAATGTGTACACTCTAGACTCTTGTAAGTGTAACACCATAGGATAGCATCCCTTTGGATGTTCATATTGACAAATGTTACATTTAGTTTCATCATTAGAGTTAGATTCCACAACTTCCTCTACAACAACAGCTTTGACCTTACCTCTTTAGTAGGCATGTTCAGCTTCTTTTCATCATCTATGATTATGATCACTATTTTGCTCTTTAGATACTTCAACAATCTTCAAAGTGGTTTGAAAATTTTCATCCAAAGAGTCCCATAACTTGTTAACCTTTGTTAAAATGTTAGAAATAGATTTTTGAATATGCAAGGTCTTTTTGTTCACCACTTCATCAAGTGGTGACTCCTCCTCATCACAAAATCAGACCTCTCATTTTCTAATAGATGGGCCCCTATTATACTCTTAAGCACTCTCCCTTTTTCATATCTCATCTTCTTCTTTTGCTACCTACTCTATTAGCATTTGGATCTTATGAGCTCTCATTTTAGACAACCTCACTTGGGCATACACCCTAAGAGTTCTTCTTGTTTATGCTCTATGCCCATCTATGATGTGGGAAAGTTGTTCCCTCTGAGAGTAACCATGGCCAAGACATTGATGTAGGAGTGAATAGTATTACCCAATGATGGCATCCAAGGGTTCATGTGCTCCTTGTTTCTAGCCTTGGATTTACCTTCTTAGATTAGACACTCTAGAGTATGGCTGGTATTTGTCATTGAATAATTCTAACATGGTATCCACTTGTGGCTAGATTGTGGCTCTAAGGACCAGTACCAACTTTCAACTCCCTTAATGAGTGTCCTTGGGAAAAGATTGAGTTTTTTCCACTCGTTCTCTATGTTCTGTAAGGCATAGGCATCTTGAAAAGCTTGTAGATGTGTTTACAGATCAGAATTGTATCCCCCCTTAAATCTTGGGATATTGTTCATAACTAGGCATTTGATTCGACTATCCTTCATATACCTAGTTACTACCTTCACAATATTGAGCATACTTCAAGTCACCAATAAATGTTCATAATCATCACTACATTGATGACAATGATGATGGTTTTGGCCACCCCTTCAATTTTGGTGGCCTTCATGGTCATTGTTATTTCGTCAATCACCTTCAGTATAGTGGTTTCAATAGTAGATTCCATGAGAATCATTAGATAAAGAGGAATATTCAAAATCAGATGAAGAGGATGAAAAGGAAGGTGGACTGCCACCACCACCATAGTGTTTGCCACCACTCTTGCACTTATTATGATCACCATCATTAGATCCCTTGTTATTGCGATGTTTACCCAAGTCCCTACCTTGGCTATCACTCTTTCTTGAACATAGTTTATGAATAGTTGATCACAAATTCAAGTTCACACCCTCGCCATCAATAATAGGGGGTGGAGAATCTTCATGTTAAGAACTTTCCAAGGGAGGATCCTCATTGTCCTCTTAATCTTGTAGGAACAAGGGGTTAATGTAATGTTTCCCCTTTATAGCTTCATGGAGTTTCTCCTAACAGTTATTTTTCTTATGTTGTGTTTTAGTGGAATAATAGTTTTGAGTATCATATCCATTCACAGCCTACTCTTCGTGAAGATCTACTATGCCCAACTTCTTAAGGATTTTAAACAGCATTCCAAGCACAAATCTATTAGGGGGAAAATGATGTTGCCCTTCATATCACACCATTGCATCTATTCATCTTGATGTAGGATCAAGGTGAAATTTGACGCAAACTCATTTGGATGAGTGTATACCACCTTGCATTCTTATGGGACCAATGGTTTGGTATCTTCAAGCTTGCGAGAAAAAGAAGAAATTTTGTAAAACAAAATGAAATTGTTAGTGTGCTTTTATAATTTATGTATAGTGGGAATGTTATTGACCTTTAGGTTCATACAAAAATATTAGTGGTATCCACTTACACCTAAATAGTGCACATTCCACAAACAAAGTCCTTAACAACAACACCAATGATGAGTGATGAGGTACCCTTACGTCCAACCATATGAATCACGAAACATTCACGCACAACTTGGTTGAATTCTGCTAACTTTGTTATTTCTAGTGCACTAGTACTTTAGGAAGTGAATCTAGCCTTAAGGTCAATTTTTGTCCTCCCAATTGCACTTGTGATGTATGTTGGTATGGTTAAGTGTAGTTGAGGCATTTGATTTTTATCATTTTGTATTTTATATTTTAGGTGGTCGAAATGTAGGTAAAATAAATTTGATTAAATAATCTAAATTAATTAATTAACTACCATTTAACTAATCCTAACATAAGTATCCATTCTCACTTTCTGTACATGTCATGAACCCACGTATCCACTGCTAGGTGACCAAGCACTACACTACTAGGTGTACCAAGTGATAATGCTACTGGGATTACCAAGCAACTACGTGTTACACTTGAAGCAGTCATACTTATGTGTGTAATCTACCTCGCTTAATTTTCTCATGAATGTAATAATTGAAAAATATTTAATAATTAATTAAAAACATTTAATAAATAATTGGGAACAGTAAATGCATAAATAAAATAACTAATCTATCCAAAGTGCTGTAAGGTTTATCAGAAAGCTCGTCTTTATTTCCGCATACACTGTCATGCTCAAGTACAGTAATGCTCGAAGAAAGATTCATACACTTAATGACTCCTATTATGGGCACTCAGGGAAAAAGAATTTTAACTTTTGAATAGAAAAAATGCAAGAGCTTCGCTACTATTGAAATCTGGATTACTATAAATGCAGTTGGTAGGCATGTATTTATAGGCGATAGATAGACACTACGTCGATGGGGCCTCGTCGACATAGGATGAGATGCATTGACGGGGCCTCTTCAACGCAAGATGGGATGCGTCAAAAAGGCCTCATTGACACAGCCAACCAACAACAACTCATCAACTATTAAAGCATTACTTAACTCAACAACTAGAAAACAATGAGAATTATACCTAGCATGAATGACTTGAATGTCATGTTTTTACATCATATTATTTAACTACAAAGTGAGACTTCGATTAGGAGGCAAGTAATCTAGAATTGAATAAACACATATTTTGAAGTAAGATCAGCTACTAGTGGCTCATATACATCATGAGGAAGAATAAAATCAAGAGTCTTATTTGCATCAAAATTACTAAAAAATGATGTCTCAAATTTTTTCTTACTAACTTGTAAATCTACTTTCTCAAAATAAACAAAAAAATTTGCATCAATAGAAGAAGTAGAGATTTTAGCATCAGTTGAAGAAATTAGAGGTAATTTAGAATCCTCTATAGGGAAATTCTAAAGAGATCAAATATTTTATAGAAAAATTGAAGAGAAAAAATTAGATCCACTAGAAAATAATCAAATTCAATGGAGAAATATCTCAACTTTTTAACAATTAACATTTTTAATCATACTCAAGTAATATTATCTTAATAGTGTTGGGATCATTAAAAATGTAATTTGAATGACATTCCATAGAAACGTATAGTTAGTTTAATTTATTTGTGCTACTTACTCTTGCATGAGGTAGGCAACCAACCCTAGTAAATTGTTGTCAAAGCTTTTCTATACCTTACTGGTTTAACCAAGATTAATGGAATAAAGGTAAAAGTAAACCATTAATCTTTAGATACATGCACTAACCATCATCATCCTAACCTTTGATACATGCACTACTATACATGAAGATTAAATTTCATAATTTTGTTGGGAAGATTAATTCTTCTTATACATACTTTTTAGTTTGTTGCTAAGTTCAATATTTCCAATTCTTTTTCCATTTGGTAAATATTTCAAACTCACCATGAATCTTCTCAAAATCAAGCTAATATAATTTTGGGTTTTTGATGTGGTTTTTAGTTAATTATGCAAAGCTCTATGTGATTTAGACTTTGATTCTATTTACATTAAAGTATTTTCTTGATAACATGCATTCATAACCTAACCATTCTTCATTACTTTTATCAAAGAAAAAGTATTTTTTGCCTTTATTTTGATCATTCTATGAGGTGCATTGGGTGTTTTATTAGTCAAATTTTTAAGTTATATATGTAGGGGATGTTTGACCCCAAAAGTAATCTTCATAATATAAAAAAAATTTCAAACTACATCACATGGTAAACATTGAGGAAAGTTGAGTCTTCACAATAATATAAGAAGGAGAAGCTCAACAGTTATAATGATGTTTATTTAGGTGTACAACCTTACAATTCATCATCTTCATATTTTCATCCCATCTATGATATAGTGACCATTAAGGTAGGGGAAGGATTTAATAATGACTTACTATCAAGTCTCTATCTAATGACATGGTTCTTGAATGCACATTTTTATTATGCCTTCAAGTGGTACATACAACCTCATATTTAATCTTGAAAAAATAAGAAAAAAATCTTAGGGGAAAAGTTGGTTTTCTTCTTGACTACCTTTACAACAATTTCAACCTTCATCCCTAAACTCAAAATAGCAAAAGGATTTAAGGTAGGAATATAAAATTGTGATGAAGTGCCAATCTTTTTGAAAAAGTAGATTCACTTGATGGCCTACTTTGATCATTTCTTTGTCACTTGAGGAAAATATTGTTAATTTATACCTTGATTAAGTATAATAATAAACTAACAGCAAGTAATATAAGTAGAAATTTAATCATGAAATTGGAAGAAATGCACCAATAACACAAGAATTATCCTACATAAAGCATAGAAAAACTTTAACAATGGCTTTAGCTCCTAGCAAACCTTAATTCCAACCAAGAATTACAAGAAAAAATAATGCATTCAATGACAAAAATCATTAAGAAATCAAAGCCTTGCTCCCTCTCTCACTTGGTCACACAATGTAACTTGATGCCTTGATGTAACCTTGGTTTCCTCCTTCCTTTAACCCATCACTTATATAGTGATTTTATAAGCTAAACAAGGATGGTGGAAAAAATAAAAACAAGAAAAAGCATACCATTACATGTGTTATAATGGTAGTCAACTCCATCAATCATTTCTTTTGGAAAGCTTGGTAAGTTACTAAGGTAAGATTATGTTAGCTGCCACAACTATTACATCTATTACATGCACCAGGTTGTTTGCTTAAAATAAGCAACATAGTTGTTGCAAATACATTGCCAAGTCATTACCATTAGCTATAAATTGCTCATTAACATTGTTTATGAATTTTAAGTCAAGATTATGATCTTTGAATGAAAATATTTATCAAAGATTCTATCTCATTTGTTTTCTTTGCTACTTGTATTTTTCTATCATCGACTTTAGCTTGAGTTTTCCTATCCTTTACTTCATCTTGTTTTTTATCTTGCATATATTAGAGAATTATATAAATAAAAAACATATAATAAGTTATAAGTTATACAAAATTTTCTTTAGAACTTAGCTTAGAATAACTAGAAATTTAAAGTTTGACTATTGTGAGATGGGTTGCTTGCACAAGTGTAGTCTGGCTTTCAAGCCTAGTACTATGTCATAGAAGAATTCTGCATATGATTACCTTTGAAAATTAAAAATTATAAGTTTCTCATATATCACAATATTACTTTCTTACATAGTGATGAGTGGTGAGGTACTCCTACGCTCAACCATATGAATACTAGTGTTTCATGCATGATCTAGTTGAATTCTAAGGACTAAGTGCTTATGCGCCCTTGTGAAACAAGGACAGGTTGGTTGATCATTGTCTTCCCAAGATTACTTGTATGTCATGATTATATGATTAAGTAAGCTTGAGGCATATGATTTTTATAGCTTTTATGTTTTAATGTCCTACACTAGTAGGGAAGGAGAGAGGTAACTAAGTGACTAATTTAACTTAACTACTCATTAACTAAGTTCTAACTAATCCTAACACCAGCATCTGTTTCCACTTTCTATACAAATCCTGAACCAGTGCAACACTGTTGGGATTACCAAACGCTAATCGTTACTGGGTTACCAAGCGTTACACGCATGCTCAAAGTAGTCATGCTTGTGTAATTTAATGATTTTCTTAATTGATCAAAATGAATTGCTATGTTAATAATAGAAATATAAAGTTCATAAAATAAAAAAAAAATAAATGCATAAGAAAATAAAATAAAAGAAATGCATAAGAAAAAAAATCTCAAGTGTTGCAGGGATGAATCAAAGAGCTCATCTTTATTGCCATACACAAGGTGTGCTTAGGTACACAATGCTCAAATAAAGATCCATCCACACTTAGACCTTCTACTACGGGCACTTGGAAAATACTCTAACTTTCAAATAGACTACAAGAGTTTCGCTACTTGATTGCTAAAAGACTTCCCTCCAATTGTGCACCTTGGCACTGTATTTATAGGCTTGGAAGAAACTACTCTAATAATTAGAGTAACCACTCTAATAATTAGAATAAACCGCTAGAGTAACTACTCTAATAATTAGAATAAACCACTAGAGTAACTGTTCTAATAATTAGAATAAACTGCTAGAGTAACTACTCTAATAATTAGAATAAACCACTAGAGTAATCGCTCTCATCATACCCCCACAATTGAATGAAAACTCATCCTTGAGTTCATTATAAAATATTGGGAAGGTATGGGATTATTAACTAATTGACAACTGATAGTGGAATGGGATGATAGACTCAACGTGCCCAATAAACAGATTAATAAGCATATTACAACATTAGTGTTCATGACCATTGTGGTGAACACTCATACATAAATGACTTGAAAGCCTTTATTTGGCATCTTGTAGAGAAAATGAGAGAGAGAAAGAAGATGGAGTGTGTTTTCACTAATGCCGAGATTATGCCTTCCATTGTTTATCAATAGCCATGCCATCAAACTTGCTCCTTTCATAAATGCTCCAATTTTGGTCCATCGTGAGTGTTTCCTCCAAGCCTAGTCCATTGTTTGTATGATTGCCATCTGCACAGACAACACAATCACAAATGAGCAAGGATAGATAAACCACAATGCAATTGATACCTTGCCTCGATATGAAGTGCATTGGCGAAGTTGTGGTTATGGTAGAAATTGGTTCAGAGATTTATCACAGGTGACTACCAAAGGTGTAGGGGTTAGGTGAATAGTAAAATGAAGAAAATTGAAAAATTTGTGCCAAGGCCCCCATGACTAAGAGTGAACCTCTGGTAGCTATAAGATGGAAAAACATGAGGAACAAGAAAGATGAAAAATATCAATGAAAACACCAATAAAATGGATGTCATGGATGGGGATGAAACAAGAAATGATTGATTGTAGGAAATGTTTAAGGGAAAGAAGTTAACAATTCCATAAAAAAGAAATACTAGTGGATCCTCCCCAAAGCAAGCCTGACAAACCCACAAAACAAAGAGTCCGTAGGCTCTAGGAATGTCATTTTGAAGCAAGAGTTAAAAACTTACCCACAAGAATTCACCAAAGAAAAAACATGCATCAACCTAGAATGGAATAATGATAAAATTAACAATGAGGTGGAAAATGGGAAGAAAGATGGAGAGGAGAGAATGGAATGGAATCCTAAGAACAAGGTTGTGTAAAGCTCCTTATGTATTTCATGGTTAAGATAATTGAGTAGAACTCATCCCAAATTTAGACTTCAACAAACCACATATAGTGACCTCGCATCAACACACTTGACCAATCCATCCACTTGAAGCAACAAGAATGCTTCCAAAAAGAGTGACCACCATTATGAGGAGAGCGAGATGGAGAAGTAGGAAGCAAAAAATGACCTTAGTTAGAGGGAAACTTCAGGCATGGGTAACATGTCTTTCTAGTGCCATAGCCAGTGCTTATAGCCCATATTGCTTTATTATGTCTAAGGGGTGTGCTTTTAATTCTTACTTTTTTTTCTTTTTTTTCTTTATGTTTATGCATGAGAACCACACCATGTAAAGACTTATTTTTATTCACTTAGCTTCTTGATATTTGAACAATGTCAGAATGGCGGAAAACCTAAGAAAAAACATCCAAGCACCCAAGAGAATGGCTAGCACCAATGCATCAAATCTCCTTGAAGTCACACCCTTTTCATTGTTTGAGTCTTTCCGTGGTTTGAAAAATACCCAGCCACCAATTCATTAATAAGTTTACTTAGAAAAAAGGGACTATACAGTTCCAAGCTAAAGGAGACCATAGAGTTGTATGAATGAGTGGACGGTGTGGACTCATTGCTTGTTTTACCAAAAGAACCATACCTTAATATCAGCATCATAATTCAAAGGTAAAAACCAAATATTAGTAATCAATATGATATAATTCAATCACCATCATGGCACTTATTAGATAATGAATAAAAGTAAATCAAGCAAACAAAGAAATAGTAAAAACATGAACGATGATGTAAAATAGAAATAAGAAAAGTTGAAAGAATGTGTAATACAAAAAAGGCAAAAGAAACTGAGGGCTTAGAATAATTAGCATTGGTGGTCATCTCCCCCACAACTAAGTTGGAAGGAGGAGATCTGAAATAATGAGTAGGATTTTCCATCAACAAAGGTAGTGTTAGTATTGGCCATTGTGGGCTCATGGAAAGGTTTGGTTTGCTGGATGTTGACCAATAATTTCTTATCCAGGCTTTTAGGTTTATAGATCATCATGACCCATGAAGGAAAAGTTTCATGAATGATGTAAGGTCCTTCCCACAACATTTGAAATTTAGTTCGTTGTCGCACATGTGCGAGATTTCAATAAAGAACCCTATCTTTTAGTTGGTATTTGAATTTTCTAATTCTTAGGTCATGATGTTGTTTGTTGAAGGCCTTGTGTAGTTTGTTGGATGATAGGGTGGCTAATTGGTTTTCATCTAGCAAGTTAAGATTCATTAATTGTTCTTTTTTTGCTAGACTGAGGTCAAGGTTAAGGTCACATGCTATAGATAGTGTATGGACCAAGCCATCAAAACATACTTTGTAAAGGTGTCCATGAATTTCCATGAAATGTTTGACTTGGTGAAGAAAATGTTGTTTCTTTTTAACATCCAATCCTTGTCGTGTTTCTTGTGTGAGAAGATACGTAAGANTGATGGAAAATAATCCTAACTAAGCTAGGAGAAATGGGAGAGAGCTATACTAAGAGGAGCTAGGGAGAGAGAGTCTAAGCTAGCCTAAGTGTGATGAGCATCTGTTCCTTAATCATTTGTACACATCTTGGAGCTCGTGCATGACTACTACTAGGATTACCAAGCACAGATCCTAGGTACGCTACTGGGTTACCAAGTAGTCACACTTAAATGCTCATGATTAAGTTGTACTCATTCAACATTTAAGGAGTTAGGGTGAAGAGATATTAACTACGGAAGCAATAAATAACAATAACAATTAAATAATTAAACTAAGTGAATGCTACAATGATGAAGTAATTTTGATCTTTATTTCCAGTCATGTGCGTGTCCAAGTACGTCACACTCGAATAAAGGATGCTGTACAATTACAATCATCACACTATAGGCATGCACTGGGAGAAAGTGTTGAGAGGAAAAATTGACAAAAAGATCCTACTCTAATACTAAACTAACTATTGAAAAACTGACCAAAGACTTCCTTTTCCATGTGCCTACATGTGTATTTATAGGCCCACACAGGAACCATGATATCGCATGTCTGATATCATTGCTGGGTGCAATATCACGTACCCAATATCATGTATTCGAGATTGTGGGTTCGATATCGTAACCAGATGAATCAAAATTCTTCATACCCCCATGACTGAATGAAAACTTGTCCTTGCGTTAAAATGAGAACAAGCTCCATTGATTACACAATGGATAGGTATGGGATGATTGACTAACATGAGATCTATTCATACCGCAACAGAGAACTCAATAGAACAAAATTAGATATAACATAAAAAATGAAAAATTTTCAAAATTAAAAAATTTGGTGGAATTCATGTGGTTCTTGGTGGTGATGGCTCCTCCATGGGTTGTTTCCCCTTGTCCTGCATTCTAGGTTTTGAAATTTGATGATGTTGAAGTACTGCTTGGAGTTTCTCCTCTTTAGTTTGGGGATCCTGTGTCATCCATGCTAATGTTCCAATGTGTGACAAAGTCGACACCTCCCATGGGCATGGTAGTTGCATAAAAATTTTATTTGCCTTGATGTACTAGGCCACAAACAATCGTTGTTCCTCCTCATAGGCTCTGGCTTTGTCTCTGTATTCCTGAAAGTTTGTAAGCTGTCAAGCCAAGTCCGTTGTGACATTTTTTTGGCTGTGGTAGCTTACTTTAACCACCTCCAATTCAAAATTTACAACTTCTAGCTTCTACAATGTTTTCTTGTGTTCTGCAAATTCTACTTCATACTTGGCATAGGTGGTAGCTATTTGCTTCTCGAGCTCTATGCTCAGGCACCTTGCTATCAACATGGCTAGGTTGGCAGATCACATGTTTGCCAATTCCATGTACTCTATGAGATCTTGAATATGTAGGTCCTGACTTTTAAGTTCTACCTGGTGGGCAAACACATATGTGTTCAATATGGCTCGCCAATCAGTGTGTTGAGCACTGAAAGCATTGATGTGGGCCTTGGCCATATGGATCTCCTTCTCAATGATTTGTTTGTAAATTCCCACCTAGTCTCAAAAGTGCTCTTTTAACTTTTCATGCCGCTTGGCCTTGTTCTGCCGCACACTTATTTTGATGGCCATCTTTTGACGAATGGTGTGTACCTCCTCCATTGAGAGGGTTCAATTTTCCCTAGCCAAGCAGTTCATGTCTTGGTTGACCCTGATTAGTTGTTCTTGTAGTTGCTGAAAATGCTCTTCAAGAACATTCTTTTGTTTTGCCACAGAGGTCAATTGAAGATTGTCAGCAACAAGCTATTTATTTTCTTCTTGTAGGGCCTTAAGTGCCTTGACATGCACATGAGTTTGTGCTTGTGCTATGGAGGCATTCCAATCACCTTTTTTTTTTCCTCTGCCACCTTTTTATTTTCTATCAGTAATTTATTGAGTTACTTAGTCCTAAAGGTGTCCAGATGGTTTGCGGGAACAAATTGAGAGGGATCCTACTATGCGGCCTGCAGGGTTACGAGCCTTTCTTGCAATCTTGCAACTTCTGCTTCTACATGCTTAGCCCTCATCTCTGTCATGACCAGCTTTCCTTTGGTGGAGATGAGGTTTGATTGTGCTACCGTAACATCCTGTGGAATGTCAAACAAGGATTTTATCACCTGTCTTATTTGCAGCAATCGATCAAGCACATCCTCATGCTCCACAGGAGTCATTGAGGGACTGGCAAGAGTTTGAGCATCCCGTGCTCCTATGAAATATTTTGGTGGCATAATAGGGATGTTAAAAGATTCTTTGATGTGGTCTATGACCACCTCTGTGGCTCCTGCTGCATCGTGGTGTTGCATGACCACCACTATGGCCCCTTCACCAGTCTCTAGTTGCACTTGAAAGGATGAACAATTCCCTGAGATCTGTTGTGACCAATAACTCTCCCCTCCTCCTATCTGAATGGAAACCTCACCCCATGCATGATCTATAGAGATAGTGGGCCATACGGTATCATTGATGACACGGAAGAGATTTGAATCATCATGACTTTCCCAACTGACTGTCTCAGTGATGGACCTAAGATGGCTCATCGAAGGTTGATAGTCCTATGATGGTGGTAGTGGTTGGTCTCACTAGCTCATGCTAGGCCCTACTTCTTGTTGTTGACTAGGTCCCATGCTTGGGGGTTGGCTGGGCCTTGCAAGTCAAGTTGCAGTGGGCCCCATCATTTTTTCTTGCTCTTGTTCTAGCCCCAGCATCTCACCAGCAATTTTCCTTGCAGCTGGTGGCTTTAGTAGTTCAGCGTACAAAGTATTTTGGGATTTTTTGAGGACATAATTAGTGTATACTCAAATACTAGCATGCTTGCATACCTTCCTAATGAGACAAGGGAAGGGCAATGCGAACTTCCCTATCTTGCATTCTTCAAACCGCCTTAAGATCTTTGTGAAATATAGATGAGGCAGGTTAGTGTTAACCTTTCCCATCAATATCACACTTCCTCTTGCTGCATATGTTGAAATTTTGTTTAGCCCTTTTTTTTGGAAGATGTGATAAGTTTCAATTTTAAACTCGATTCTCTCTTTCAACGTCAACTCTCCATAGGTCTTATCTTCTTTACCGTACGCCCTGTCTAACCAAACCTTATGCACATTAGCATCAGAGCAACTGGACAAGCGAGAAACCTTTGGCCCTATATTTAGAAGGTTTAACACTTTCAAAATGGCTTGGACAGAGAAATCAATAGACACACCACAAATGTTAATTGTGGTGCCTTCTTCTTTATTGTGCTAGAATTGGTATGTTTCTCCTAAGTACCAGGCACTGCTTTTGGAGAGGATAGGCCATAATGGGGATCCTTTGAGGTGGTCCCTAATGGCCTTGGGAGCATATTCTATGAAAGGTCCAAAATTCAATTCCATGATCACTGCAGCTAATGTGGACCTTTCACGGATGACCTGGATATATTCCAGAGGCAATGTGAGATGTCTTCCTGGTTCAGGCACTACAGTAGCTCCACCTTTTGCTTGTTTTGATTGTACAGTAGTAGGGTCTTCTTGATGGATACTAAATGAGTGCTATTCTTGCTCTATGTGTTGTTTGGCAGACACATATCCTTTGCCTCTCCTGGGTTGCTTAAACACACCTTGAGAGGGATCTTCTTGTTGTCTACGCTTTGGGGCCATCTGCAATCACATAGGGACAAACATTAGTAAGGTTGTTTAACCAAGTTAAGTTATACCTTACTTCTTGCCTTAATGAGTTTGTTTTGTTTACATGTGATTTTAAGGTTAGGAATTTTTATGAAAATGTCCTGAAAATAATTTTATATTTGGTCCACTTTGCTTAGGTGGTTTCAAAGTTTCATTCCTGGTATAGATAAGGAGATGTAATTGTTGTTGGCACATGTTTATTATTATTTTTATAACTAATTACCCTTGATAGTGTCATTTAAACAATGAAAAATTTCAAAAAATTTATGTGCAATTCAGCATGTACCCCTCCCCCACAACTAAGCTGAACACTCTGGGTTCAAGTAGGTTTAGACGGAATGAAAATCAAAGCACTAATGAGCGAGTTATGATGATTGAAGTAAGAGATGTGCAATTGCAAGTTGTAGAAGAAAAATTGAAAAAATTCCCCCACGTGAATAGTTGCAAATGATGTTGATAGGCACAGGGGGGGCCCATGTATATATATAATTTAAGGACGCGATATCGTGTACCCGCTAGTGGGGACTTGATATCACATTGGACTCGATATTGAGGACCCAATATTGTGTCCTATCAAAAATGGGGCACTTGTAAAAGTTAACAAATTTTAATCAAATTTTTTAATTTTAAAAGAATTTTTTGAATCTCCGAGGTATAAATTAAGGATGTGTAGGTCAATGCAAAGGGGTCTAGGGTAATACAAATTAGTCTGGAAGGCACAAAGAGTATAGTGGTGTAAAATATGTCAATGAGAATCATGAAGAGTAGGGGAAAAAGGGCATGTCTTAGCTCATAGGAATGTTGAATTGGAAGGATAATAATGGAAAGAAGAACATTGGTAATACTTAGAGGGTATTGAATGATATGCAAGAGATGTGTTATAAGTGTAAATTACAAAGGTTGCGCAAGTGGATCTCCCTCAAAGTAGGTTCCAACCTATAATGCCCTTGCATAACCACACCTNTGGAAAGAAGAACATTGGTAATACTTAGAGGGTATTGAATGATATGCAAGAGATGTGTTATAAGTGTAAATTACAAAGGTTGCGCAAGTGGATCTCCCTCAAAGTAGGTTCCAACCTATAATGCCCTTGCATAACCACACCTTAAAATGTCCGTGGGCATTAGAAGGATTAACTATAATCCACACCAGTTCCAAAAAACACACACATGTAGATATCACCGCAATGAGAGATGAGTTCCATGCTACCTGAGTCACAAGTCACAATTACACAAACAATGAGGTAAGGTGAATTGTAGAAGGAATTGCATAGATAGGGACATGAGGTAATGGACCTAGGACACAATGAATCCTACGTGTATGACATGATTAATGTGTCATTAACCCATCACTCCGAAATCAGAACCAAGTTCATTCCTCCAATCAATGACATTGCATTGCTTCATCCAATGATGGACAACCATAAGAGCACCATGACAGCAAAGTGTACAATCACTTGGCTTTTTGTACAAGGGAGGAGTGATTTTGCTATGTGGCATCTCTTGTTTTCTTTTTTTAAAGTGCTTAATCCAAAGAAGTCACCAACCTTCAGGCATGGGTGCATGTCTTTCTAGTGGAACTCCCTAGGATAGCATTATTTTTTTTTGGTTGAGTGCCTTTTGATTACTCTTACTCCCACTTTTCATTAGATCTACAAGGATCTTAGTACAACTAAGTTGCATGGTAACTCCTACGGATGTCACCAAAGAGAATCAACAAGTCCCCTTTGATGTCACCTTCTTGGTCCATCATTCTTCACTCTAGGCAGAATAACATAAAATTACTTTAAGCTTTAATGATTAGGAATATCATTATACCTAGGGTAGAACCTCTTATTAATGGAATGGGTAGGTGGATGCTGTGGGTTCGCTGTCCAAATAATTAGTTACTTGAGACTTGATAGCATAAAACAACACCTCAACTAACAGTCACATGAGTGTTTTATTCCTAGATTAGATTACTTATAAAAAGGTAAAAAGATAAAAATACAAAAGGGCAAAAAGATCAAACAATAAGTTGAAAAGTGAAAAACTGAAGAAACAAAAATTTTAAAATTAAAGAAAATGAAAAATATTTATTAATCCTACTTGTTATTAGAATTGGGGGGGGGGGGGGGGGGGGGGGTATCCCCCATAACTAAATAGTTGAGTATGGCGAGGATTAAAAATGAATAGTTGGAATCCTTGCATGTTGAACGTATTGGGATCCAGTCATATTTGAACCACTGGGTGTCTTTTGATGTGGTGGTTGGAATGTACCCCGAGTGGGGTTCACACACTTGATTATAGTAAACATAGTAGGGAAATTTATAAGATGTAGTCAATTGATGAGTGGTTGACCCACTATGGCACCCGTGATTGTAAGATGGTATGCAAGGATCGATCTATCTCCCTTGGTGGCTATATTCATTAGGCCATATGGTTGTTGGAGTATTGATTGGTGGCCTAGATGAGGTAACATGAGGTGCTGAGTTTGAGGAGAAGGATGCACCACAGTGTTGAACTTGTGCTATGTTAGAGGATGTAGTGGGCTCAGAGTTGTGTTGTCCCTTCTTACAGTCATGTCAAAACAAGGGGTGTCTTTGATTTCCCACTACTATTATCAGTAGAAGCACAAGTAATATTCATGGGTTGCTGCTATGGTGCAAACCCTTCTAGAACACCTGGTGGTGATGTAGAAGGAGGTGAAGGATGAGAATTTTGAAATTGAGGAGAAGTGTAAGGTATCCAAGGTGGTGGTTGTGTTGGAGAGGATATGTGTTGGTGGTATTGAGGAGAATGATAATAATATGGTGAGATAGAGGATGTTGACCCAATGGGGGAAATAAGATGTTGAACTTGATAAGAACCTAGGTTCGGATTGTATGAAGGGTATAACCAGTTTGGGGGTGGCCTCCCCCATGACTAGGATTGTTGCCACTGTGATCGAACATAGTATCTCTATACAAACTTTGGATGTAACACTCTTCCCCAATGCTCCTGTAAATGTGACAAGATTGGACATTGGCCCCTAGGGTGATCGTATAGGCAAACGTTCCATTGATACGTATAATTGGAAGTTAAGTTCTTATTCTCTTCTACCCTTATTTTTGATTATCTAAGGGTATTTTGTCCTACTTCTTGGTTCGTCATAACTCTATCTCCAATAATGTTGGCATATTCTATGCATTTTTTATGCATCCATTCCATCATCTCATTGATGTTTGCCTCAATTTCATCTAATGATTGTAGTGTTGGCAAAGATGGTTCCACCTCCTTGAGGTGAGTTGATTTTTTCTCTTTTAGATTATGGACCTTTGTTGATGTGAGAATTTGGTCCTATTGAAATTTTTTAACATTCTCCCATCTAGCCATTTCTCCTTCTTCTTTTGCTACCCACTTAATAAGCTCTTGGAGTTGGTGGGTTCATAGCTCATATAGTTGACCTCGGGCGTACATCCCTAGGGTCTCCCTTAATTCATTACGGAGCCCATCTATGATATGATAAAGTAGCCTTTCCTTAGAGAACCCATGGCCTGGGCAGTTGTTTAGTAATGCATAATATCTTTCTAAGGCCATGTCCAAGGGTCATGTTGCTCTTGTTTCCATTCTTGGATTTGTCCTCTCAAGGCTAACACTCTTGCATAAGTTTGATATCTTTCATTGAAGAGCTCTACCATTGTTGGCCAACGTTAGATTGAATTTGGTTTTAATGACCTATACCATACTTTTGCATGACCAATGAGTGTCATAGGAAAGAGCTTAAGTTTTTGCTATCCATTATCAGTGTTGTTCCATGCATAGGCATTGTAGAAGGCTCATAAATGTTATTGTGGATCTAATTCATAACCTCTTGAAAACTTGGGAAATTTGTTTAAGTCAAGCCTAGGTAGATGGCTTTCCTTATGATGCATACAAGATATTTGAACGACCTCTTGTATTTCTGTTAGGCTTGTAGTGGCTAGTAGGGGTTCATCATCACTAGGTATGTTATGCATTTGTGAGTTGGGACGATGTTGTCTTTGTTTATGTTTATAGGAAACCCCTACATTAGATTGGGTACTCCAAACTTCATCTTCTTCATCATATAATTTTTTGGTTCTCCAATGAATTACCTTATTGGTTGTTGCATTATCATAGTCTTGTGAGAGAGACATGGTGTGTGAATTTATGTGTGACTTAATTGAAATTAATTCCTTTTCTAAAAGTTGTATCATGAATACTTTGTTACAGCAATCTTATATGATGTAACTAATCTAAATAACTAGAACCATCCCTGACAATGGTGCCAATGATGAGTGGCGAGGTACCCCTACACTTAACCATATGAATACGAGCGTTTCATGCATGATCCAGTTGAATTCCGCAGACGAGCTAGTTGTGGTATCTAGATAGTTACTCATTGATCGCAGTTCGCTATCTTCCCATGTGGACTAGTATTTCTTTGTCATGTATGATGTAGTCTAGAGTAAGGTGTATGATGTGGTTTCTAAACTAATGCTACTTTTAGAGGCGATGGGAAATAATCCTAACTAAGCTAGAAGAAAAGGGAGAGAGCTATACTAAGAGGAGATAGGGAGAGAAAGTCTAAGCTAGCCTAAGTGTGATGATCATCCATTCCTTAATTATCCGTACACATCTTAGACCTCATGCATGACTACTATTGGGATTACCAAGTGTAGATCCTAGGCATGCTACTGGGTTACCAAGTAGTCACACTTAAATGCTCATGATTAAGTCGTACTCATTCCACGTTTACGGAGTTAGGGTAAAGAGATATTAACTATGGAAGCAATAAATAATAATAACAATTAAATAATTAAACTAAATGAATGTTGCAATGATGAAGTAATCTCAATCTTTATTTCTGGTCATGTGCATGTCCAAGTATGTCACACTCAAATAAAGGATGCCATACAATTATAATCATCACATTGTGGGCATGCACTGGGAGAAAGGGCTGAGAGGAAAAATTGACAAAAATATCCTACTCTAATACTAAAATGACTATTGAAAAACTGACCAAATACTTCCTTTTCCGTGTGCCTACATGTGTATTTATAGGCCCACACAGGAACCACGATATCACATATTCAATATTGTGGGTCCAATACTGCAACTAGATGAATCATGATTCATCAGTTCTTATCAATATCTTCATAATCTCCTTGTTGATGACTTCTTCTTGACCGTTCACTTGGGGGCGGTATGGTGTAGTCAATTTATGCTCATCCCCTAAGCGTTGCATTAATTTCCAAAAAGTTGCACCTGTAAAGTGTGTACTATTATCTGAAATAAGTGCACACGGCACACCAAACCTATTTATGATTTGTTGTTGAACAAATCGTGCAATTGTAGATGATGTACAATCTTTAATCGCAGCTGCTTTGGCCCATTTTGTTAGGTAATCAATGGAAATAATAATATAAGCTTTTCCATTGGACATTGGTGTAATTGGCCACATAAAATAAATTCCCCAAATGTTGAAGGGTTCTAATGGTTGAATCCATTATTGTGGACCCTCCATTCTAGCAGTCATTCCCCCATCATGTTGACAACACTCACAAGATTGGACTAAATGATGGGCATACCAAAATAATGTAGGCCAATAATATCCTGCAAGCAAGATCTTGATGGTCGTTCATCTCCCAGCATAATGATCCCCACAAGGACCCTCATGAGTGTCTTGGAGAACTCGCAGTTGATCTATATCAGGAACATACTATCAAACCAAGCCATCGGGACATGCTTTGTAAAGTTTCCCATTGATATCCATAAAGTACTTGGCTTGGTGAAGACATTGTTGTTTCTTCTTAAGGTTTAACTCTTGTGGTGTTTGTTGGGTGAGGAGATAGGTAAGAATGCTACTATACCAGTTTGTCTCCATGGGTGATTGATTATTCACTACACTAGGAAAGAGAAATTCATTAAGAAAATAATTAGAAATTAGATACTCGTCCTCTTTGTTGTCCCATTGCAACTGAGATAAATGATTAGCAACTACGTTCTCGGTGCCTTTACGATCGATCATTGTAAGATCGAACTCTTGTAAGATTACAAGCCATCGTATGATACGAGGGCTTACCATTGGCTTATTCATGAGGAATCAGATTGCACTATGATCTGTCTGTATATATACTTTATATCCCAATACATAGTATCTAAACTTTTCTAGTACAAACACTACAACCATTAATTCTTTCTCTGTGGTAGTGTAGTTAAGTTGTGCACTAGCAATACTTCTACTTGCATAGTGGATGTAATAAGGATGCTTCTAGTCATCTAACTATGTAAGTACAGCTCCTAAAGCATAGTTGGATGGATCAGTCATGATATGGAATGGTTTGGACCAGTTAGGAGCTTGTAGAATGGGTGTTTCTACTAGCTTCTGTTTCAGAGTTTGGAAAGCTAATTTGCATTCCTTGGTCCACTTGAAAGGTATGTCCTTTTTCATTAATTCCACCAATGATTTGGAAACCTTTGAAAAGTTCTTAATAAATCTCCTATAGTAGCTAGTATGTCCAAGGAATGACCCAATATCTTTGATAGTTTCCAGTTGATGGGTAATTCATTGGATAACTTTGATTTTCTCGGGGTCTAGCTCTATCCCTGTGTGTGAGATTTTGTGCCCTAGTACTACATCCTCTTGGAAATGGCTTTTTTGCTAGTTGAGCCTCAAATTGGTATCTACACATATTTTTAACACTTGCTCTAACTGGTCCAAGGCTTGATCAAAGTTTTCTCCATAGGTGGAGAAATCGTCCATAAAGACTTCTACACCATTTCCTATCTACTGTTGGAAGATGCTTAGAACTAGTCGTTGAAATNGCCATATTTAGTAGCCTAAAATCTATGCACACCCTTCATTTGCCTCCCTTTTTAGGTACAATAACTAAGGGGCTAACCCATTTGTTATCAACAATGGGTTATATGAACCCAACCTTGAGAAGCTATTCAATTTCTTCCTTGACTACTTACTTCAGCTTTGGGTTCAAATGCCTATGTGATTGTCTTCGAGGCTTCATGGAGGGGTTGGTGTAAATCCTATGTTGGAATATCCTAGGATCTATTCCAGTTAATTCAGGATATGACCAAGTGAAGGCTTTTGACCATCTATTGATTACCTTCAACAGTTCTTTTTTTTTTTTTGTTGAGGAGCAAGCTTACCATTGATAATTACTAGTTTTCTATTTTTA
Organism: Gnetum montanum; assembly: GCA_015680685.1. Classification (NCBI taxonomy): domain Eukaryota; kingdom Viridiplantae; phylum Streptophyta; class Gnetopsida; order Gnetales; family Gnetaceae; genus Gnetum; species Gnetum montanum. The sequence continues at coordinate 42,799 of MNCI01019632.1, forward strand.
AGGAACATGTATTCCATATCGGTGGGAAATGGTTTCAACTTGAGGGGCTCCTACTTAAATTTTTGAGGAATTTCCAGTTTCCCCCAGTTGATATTTTCAAGGTTAAGACTTGGAATTTGGTGGTGGACTTACTCTAATGCATCTATGCTATCGGTGTAAGCACAAGTCAAATCCTCAGTTGGTTCCATGCATATGAGTGAACTGCTTTCTTGATCAAATATCAGCCACTGGGTGTCTTCCTATCATGTGGCTGCTACATACAGGCATCTTTGTATGTTAATCACTTGTGCACACTAATTGCATGTAGGCAATGCTAAAGTTTACACAAACCATGACCTTTGCACGCAATTACATCCTATGTCATTGTATGTGATGCATGGAACTTTCTTCTTCTCGATCTTTTCGAATATATTTTCCTTTGATATTTCTAGGGAAAGATTACGGATTCCTAGGTGTGCGTCAATGATGCTTAGCCATGCTCTTCCCATTATGATTGGGAAGTCCACCTTACCATTGTTTACCTAAATCACTAAGCAGTCAACTGGGTATGACCACCCACAAACAGTAGTAACAATGTCTTCCACCAATCCCAATGGGACAGTGATGGACTAGTCGGCCAACTCTAGATAGATGTTGCTCTTTTTCAATGGAATCAGGTTCCAGGCCTTGTACATTTCTTGAGAAATCAAGTTGACACCGAAACCTGAATCCAAAAGAGCCTTGTATGACGCATTTCTAGTGATTTGTAAATATATCAAAGGACTCCTAGGATCAGAGAATTTCTTGGGAAGGTGGCCAAGTTTGATCCAATTAGTGATGACATGCGTTAGCATGACTATATGTGTTGAGTGCGGTGATTGGGTTGAAGGAGGCTCCAAAGTTTTGATTAATACTAAGGCATCTGAGAAATTAGTTGATTGTGATTGCAAGGGCTTGGTTAGTCTGTTGGTTCTAAAGAAAGGTCTTTTCTTCATGTGGTTGTTGGAACCAATAGTAGGTTGAGAGTTAACAACCCTTGTGGCATTACGTTGTTGTGGCTGGGTAGGGATTTCACCCTACATAGCTGGAGTAGGTGGTAGTGGAGTTATTGGTAGAAGAGATGCAGCTAAATGAGAAGGATGATATGCTTGTGAAATATCACCCCTAGAAGAGGGAGTTCCATAATACTCATGGGCTTGATAGTAAGGTTGATGAGTGATGTGACCAGTAGAGTCACGTGGGAAGATTTGCTGCTGCACGTAATATCCATACGGGTTAGGTTGCCAGTATAGATACTGTTGCCTTGGTGGTGGCATTCCCCATGATTGTGGATGCTGCCATTGTTGATATTGCTCAATTGGTTGTGGTGGAGTTCCACTGGGATAATATGTTAAGGGTTTGTGGAATTGCCTTGGGTTACAGTGAGGATAAGGTAACCTTTGGGGTGTTTGCCTTTTGTTTAATCATGGGTTGGGTGCATACACCCCAGACTCCTGCAGATGTGAGATTACAGGGCAACATCTCTTAGGATGGTCATATTGACATATCTCACATCCACTATCATTGTCTGTTTCTGAATCCACAACCTCTTCAATGATGGCAACTTTGCACTTACCCTTGCTACATGCATGTTTAGCCTCTTTCTTTTTTATTTTCTTACTACCTTGCTCTCTAGACTCCTCTACTATTTTAAGAATACTTTAAAATCTATTGTCTAGGGAATCCCACATTTGTTCTACCTTTGCTGATACTTCTGATGTCAACTTTTGGATAGAAAAAGTTTTCCTATTCATCATCTCTTTGAGTGGTGACTCTTCTTCATGCTCAAAAAATCTTACTCCCTTCTTTTGAAGGGAAGGATATCAGTTATACTCTTCTGCACTTTCTCTCTTCCATAGCTCACCTTCTTCCTTAGCAACTTGCTCCAATAGTCTTTGAATTTGATGAGACCTAAGCTCAGATAGTCTTCCTTGGGCATAAGTCACAAGGGTTCTTCTTGTTTCATGCCTAAGCCCATCCAGGAAATGGTGTAGTTGATCCCTTTGCGAATAACCATGGCTAGGACAATGATGTAACAGTGCATAGTATCAGCCCATGGTAGCATCCAAGGGTTGATGTCCTCCTTGTTTCTAGCCTTGGATTTGCTTTCACAAGTTAGACACTTGCGAGTACATTTGGTGCTTGTCATTAAATAGTTCTAACATAGTACTCCACCTACGAATGGATTCTGGTTCTAAAGATAGGTACCAGCTTTTTGCTTCTTTAACTAATGTCTATGGGAAAAACTTAAGTTTTTGCCATTTGTTCTCCATGTTCTGTAAGGCACATGCATCATGGAATGCTTATGAATGATTCTAAGGATCAACATTGTATCCCCCTTCAAATCTTGGGATGTTGTTCATATTTAATCTCTTGATCCTACTATCTTTCTGGTGCTTTGTTAGAGTTCTAATAGCCTCAGTTATGTCTAACATACTTTGAGTAGCGAGTAGGGGTTCATTGTGATCATCTCATCCATGGCGTCTATGATACCTATATTGTTCCCTACTCTCCCTTCTTCTATGTCATGACTCTCTAGAGTGCCCTCGTTCCCTTTCCTGGTTGTTTCGTCTATCACTTCCACTTTGCCTACCTTTATCCCATGGTCTTTTTCCTTATGATTGCATTTGGATATTGAAGGAGAGGGTGAAGGAGATGATGAAGGTGAAGAAGAAGGAGAACTGTCATCATGACGGTGTTTTCTACCTTCTCTTCTGTGGTCTCAGCCCTGATCACGATTGCGATCAAAATGTCCACCTTTATCATGAGTTCGTGTCCCTTTTTCGGACCCTTTATGCCCATGGGTATCATAACCTGGGTCATGAATAGTAGAATGAAGGTTTTAATACACAACCCCTTGGCCAAAGTCAAGGGAAGGAACATTGTTCTGTGGCCTAAGGTAGGTTCACCACCCTCATTTTTGCTTAAGACATGTGTGACATATTCGGACCACTTACCCTTCAAAGACTTATGATATCTCTCCTATTGCAAGTCCCTTTGAAGTAGTGCCTCTATGGGACGGTACTCTCTTGAGTCATGGTCTTGCACAACATATTCTGCGTGTAAGTGTGGCATGCCAATTCGTGTGAGAGCACGAAGAAGCATGCTTGGGATTGAACGATCGGGAGGTAACACTATGTTACCTTCTAAGTTTCGCCAACACAGTTGTTCATCTTGATGGAGGATAACGGTGAGGTCTAGTATATACTCATCAGGATGAATATATACGACTTGAACTTGTTGAGGGATTGGCAGATCAATGTCATGTGTATTATGCTGCTGATTGTTTCCTATTTCAGACCTAGGTGGTGAGGCACTTTTGTACGAAGAAGGAGAAATACTTGTTTGTTCAGTGTGCAATGTATTCTTATTTATTATTTTCTCAATCAACCCTAAGGGTTTGTTCCAACGATGTGAATGATTTCCTATGTTTTAGTTAGTGCACAAACAACTAAGTCCCTAGCAACGACGTCAATGATGAGTGACGAGGTACCCCTACGCTCAACCATATGAATACGAGTGTTTCACGCACGATCCAGTTGAATTCCAAGGACTAAGTGCTTATGCGCCCTTGTGAAACAAGGACATGTTGGTTGATTGTTATCTTCCCAAGCTTACCTGTATGTCACGATTGTATGGTTAAGTAAGCTTGAGGCGTATGATTTTTATAGCTTTTATGTTTTTATGTCCTGCACTAGTAGGGAAGGAGAGAGGTAACTAAGTGACTAATTTAACTTAACTACTCATTAACTAAGTTCTAACTAATCCTAACACCAACATCCATTTCCACTTGCCGTACACATCTTGAACTAGTGCAACACTGCTAGGATTACCAAACGCTAATCGTTATTGGGTTACCAAGCATTACACGCATGCTNATTTTTGTATACAAGGTGTGCTCAGGTACACAATGCTCGAATAAAGATCCATTCACTTTATGACTCCTACTATAGGCATGCAGAAATAATTC
>MNCI01019632.1:62190-87357 GCA_015680685.1 Gnetum montanum
CGGACGCGATATCGCGTACGCGATATTGCAGGAGAAGACGCGATATCGCGTACGCGATATCGCAGGGGATGCGATATCGCGGCGGCCGCGATATCGTGGCCCTGTGCAAGTCGCGTCCCATCAGTGTTATCATTTTGTCCTGATCTAGAAGCAAACATATAATTTGTTGTTGCAACTCTAAACTTGGATTTGATGTATCTATTCCTAACTCTACTATGAATTCCAACACTATTGGTTCATTTTGAAATGATTAGATAATTACAATGAGTTGATGCATAGTATAACCTAGTAAAAATAGTTTTCAATTCATATTAAATAAGTTTTGCAATTGTGTACATCATAATATTCTTTCATATAATTAACATTGTTTTGTTGGCCTATAATTATTGTTACTTTGTTACTTGATGTTTTTAATTGTTGTAATGAGTTTTGTTTTCTAAATGGCTAAAACTGGAAAAGAAGAGTTAGATCAATTTGTTAAAGTAATAAAAGTATAAAAAAATTGAAATAATGACTCTTCCTTTGTTTAATACTTAAAAATGACTCAAGTTACTTGCAGTTATTTGCTCATGTTTGACAACTGCTTGAGCATAGTTATCAATTAACTTTTCTTCTTTATGGAGAAGAATGTCACATGTTATTTTCATTTGCAAATTTAAAAGGTCTACCTAAGTGAAAGTCAAGCTATTCAAAGTTAATCTTTTTGCCAAGAAATTTGTGTATTGAAGAGTGAAAACAATGCAATTGTAGTTGTTATTTTGCATAGGCATATCATTTAATATCAATATAGTCCATTTTTTCATCAAATTTGATTTCATATATGGCATCATGATTTTTAATAATCTAGAGTATTGTGTTCATAGCTTCTTTACAATAGCCAAAGTCTATTGGTTACAACTAGTGTTTATAAGAGGAAAAAAAATCAATTCAAAATATGATGTCATATGCAATGGTAAGTTGAAGAAGTTATGCAACTATACTTTTGTATTGTTAAAAAAAAAAAGGTTATTGAGGTATTGCATGTCTATGTATGTTTTTGAAAGATGCAAGGTAATACAAATAATGAGTATAGATAATTAGTTAGAATTGTAAGTTATTTATGTAAGAAAGAAAGGTAGTAAGTTGTTATTATTTCATCACCTATTAATTGTTGTGGTCAAAGCATTATCAAATCTTGTAAAGTTACTAAAAAGGTTTTATCATCATAACTTTGTGAATATTTATGTTTGCAAGAAATGATAAAATGATGTTTCTTTCCACACTTTTAAATGTTTTTTAAATAAAATATATGATTTTTATATTACAATGGCTAAACTAAAGATGAGAGTATCATATAATTTTTCAAAAGAATTTTTCATAATAGGTGATTAACGAAGGTGTCTTTTCACATCTTTTCAATTTATGAATAAAATTAATAAATATGATAGAGTTAACAAAGTTGAAAATAGGAAGATACAATAATTTTTTATTATTCATAGAGCATCAAATATCAACAGCATTTTCAAAATTAAGTAAAGTGATTGTTGTAACACTTAGGGAACTGACTTGACTTGTATCAAAATTTGATTTATTGTTGATTGAAAATTCCTAAGATATAATAATTAGGTTGATAAACTTGTATTTTTTATTTAGCTCTTAATAATAGTTTTTAAAAACTTGTTCCCATTCATGAGGAGCTATTATTTTTTTTATTTCCATTATTATTTTGAAACAAAAGGGGTTGGATGTGACATTTTTTAAAAAAACATTTCTAATAGAATACCTATAAAAGACTACTGAAATAAATGAAAAAATTATCCATTGTTGTTAAAGAGAAGCATTAGATCCATATTTTTGTTAATTTGGAATGCATTTGTTTAAATGTTTGAAGTTTGAAATTTTTTTAAATAATTAATTTTAATAAAACATTTACAAATTAGTCTAGTAAATAATTTGAAAGTAATAGTAATAAGAAACTTACCTATGGCTCTTCATGAGGAGAATTAGGATCTTTCATGCTTTTCTCATTGTTCTAGAATAATTATGGTTCAATTTTAGCATTTGGTTCTTACATCTCTTCATAATTTTTCTAAAAATAATCTGGCAAGCATATTAAAATTTTTGAATTGAAACTTTATTTTCATGATAATGCAATAAAGTTCAATTATACCTAACATTATTTCATTTTAAAGAGCATAAGTAATTTATTGATGCATTATTCTTGTTCTAACCTCACTTACACAACTAAATTTAACTTCTTCTAAATTATATTCTATATGAATGATCTTTCTCAATTAAGCATATTTCCACTTAAGTTATTTACATCATGAAAGTTTTTCAATGTTAGCCTTTTTATCTTAATTATATCATCAAAAGAAATGAAAAATACATTATTGCTATTATGAAAGTCTTCCATTTATCATTGCTATTAAATAATGCATGATGAAGATTTTCAATATCTTTGAGAGAGAATATAATTTTTTATACTCTTACTTTTGATTAGATGCTAAAAATATTTAGGATCTTTCTATCATTGTAATAAACTAGTTGATTTTTATCTAACAAATTCTCTCTACTTAGTCTAAATCAAATTTTTATAACTTGATAATCTTTGGTGAGTTCTAACTCTTTAATAAAATTGTAGTTATTTTATACTCTTTATTAAATCATTGTTGATTGTTTGTGTTTTTACTTTTAAAGATATTAAGGACATTTGTAATTAGAGTTTTTAGAAGATTCACATTTGGATTCTATAACTTATGAATTTGATTTTAAAAATCCTCCATTTTGTAGCTATTTTGAAGTGATTTTTGTAGCTACTTTGACATGATTTTATGTCCTAAACTATTACAAAACTTTTCATATTGCTAACATTCTCTAGGCTAGAAAGAAGAAAATCAATACCAAAGTTGCCTTGTAATCCTCCAATTTTCAAGCCACTTGATTTTATATATTTATTAATGTCATTTAGAACCAATAGATTTGATCCTTGTTCCCAATTCAATAAATGTTTTCCCTTGTGATTTAACTACTTATTTTAGAGGAATGAAGAATTAACTTAATATTATAAGCCTTGCTATAGAAACCTCATATCACAAGTTTGATTTCAATAGGCATTGCTAAGTTATGGATTTATAAAAAGTCCATAAAAAGAATTTTAAAACTGCTTTATCCAATAGATCTCAAAGGGTAGACTTAACTTGATCATCTTTAGATGAATGTACTAGCGGGCACGGTGGCCCTGATGCACATGCAGACACCTGCGAACACGGAGGTCCCGGGGATGGAGGCGGAACAGGCGGACGCAGTGACCTAGGAGTCCAAGAAGACCCAGCTGAATGCCATGGAAGATGTGCAGGAGGTCAACTGGGAGAACCCGTAGGATGCCCTCAAGGATGCCGATGAGTTTGGTGGATGCTCATGGGAGGGGACGGCGCTACGGATCAAAGTCGGCCACCTGACCGTGGGCACGTTGAAACGATTGGAGCGCAGCCTGATAGGCAAGTTCGTGTCGGAGGGGGTGCAGCCACGAATGGATCTGATTCAGCGATGGGTCCAGTCTATTTGGGGGCTGGATACAGTGATGGTCAGATGCATGGTGGGTGACCGTCTCTTGTTCTGCTTCGCATCAGTGGCAGATCGAGAGTGCATCCTGGTGGAAGGGCCTTGGTTTTACAGGACCCGAGGGTTGGCGTTGGCACCCAGGCACCCAGGGGCACACCGGGATCACACTCTGTTCGATTGAGTGCCAGTTTGGATGCGGCTACATAGCCTTCCCCTGGAATACTGGTCAACCAAGTTCTTGCAGTTGCTCACATTGTTATTCGGTGAGTTTATCAAATTTGACCAGTTCACCGCGGAAATGGACCAGCTGGGGTTTGCGTAGTTTTGTGTGTGGAGGTCCTTGCGCTTTGCAGAACGCATGGAGGAACTAGTGCTAGACACTGACCTAGGTGAGGAGTGGGTTTGGATTCAGTTCGAAAATCTACCGATGGAGACACCAACCCCGATGGCGGATCTTGTGATAGATGGAAACCCTATGCATTAGGGCCGTACCACCCTAGCAATAGAAGGGGGTTGGTAGCTCATCGGCAAAAAAGGCCGAGTGGCCAACAGAAGCTTGAGGGTGCTCGTAGGTGGGACAAAGTGGGACCGGGGGGGGGGGGGGGGTCCTCTCTATAGGGAGAGACTTTCACCTACAGGTGGGGCTAAGGGTATGGTTAGGGTGAACGATCTAACTGTTTATGGTCCCGGTGGGTCGAGAGAAGGGTAGTTTGGGGTTGCACGGGTTGGTGGGCCGTTGGTGGGTGGCCAAGATAGCACGGGTAAAGCTTCCTACAACACCTTGACTAAGGTGAGGGTGCATGCTACTAAAGGTGCTTAGAATGTTGGCATCCAAACTAAGGAGGGGGCAATGCAAGGCAGGTTCAGCTCACCCCAAACCTCCATTACGGGGGGAGGGGGCGAGCCCGTCATGGGGATTGACCCCAACCTCACCACCACTAATAGACTGGATAAACACTAGTCAAGGTTCGGAATGGTCCATAATCCCCGCCGATGGGCAGGGGCTACAACGTGAGAAGGGGATGACGATTTCCCTGTTGGCGCCTAGGTTTGGACGCCAGGACAAGACCATAACCCGGCATAAGGCCACATAACTATTCGTCAATTGGGAGTGCAACCCACACTCTGGGAGGTCTATAATAGACACATGTCAATGTCACCATGAAGGTGCTCTCATGGAATTGCAGGGGACAGGGTACCCCATATAAAAGACATACCCTGAACAGCATGGTGCACACCGAGGGGTGCGATGTAGTGTGTCTCCAAGAGACTAAATTGCTGCAGACCAAGGCTTAAGTTTTACAGTGGCTGGGCTGGTGTAGTCACCTTGTGCTTAGCAGGGGATGTGCGGGAGGTCTTGCGGTCCTCACTAGGGTGGACTCGTATTTGCGGGATGCGTTTGACTAGTGCATTACAATGCACCTGCCGGGTCCAGATGTTTGGATCACCAACATCTATGGTACCCAGGGGTGGAAGGACCACCTCCAGGAGCTGTCTCGGGTTGCGGGGCTAGTCCCCTGTGACTCCCACTGGCTCCAAATTGGAGACTTCAATCAACGACTCTATAGTTGGGAGAAGACCGAGGGTAGCACGATGAAGCCACATGGGGCTTCCGAATGCTTGGTGCTACTACAGCACATGGGCCTCACCGACATGGAGATTGCTGGGTGTAAGTACACTTGGAGCAATTGCAAGCAGGGTGTTGCCAGAGTGCAATCCCAGATCGACCGGGTGTGGGTCAACAAGTTGTTTTTGGTTGATTGGGATATTCATGTGTACGAACACAACCGGATGGCCTTGGATCATCGACCCATCTTGTGCCACCTAGAGATGGGTGTTTCTTGGGCCTCGCGCCTATTCCGGTTTGAACGTACTTGGCTAAAAAAACCCTGGTTAGGCGAGATGGTCCAATCCATCTGGAAGGGGTACAATGAAACGATGGAACTACGAGACTTCCTTAAGCATGGGCTAAGGGCCCTCAAATGGCAGATTAAAGCCCTGGCCACGGTAGATGGATACAACTTTAAGGGTTACCGGGCTCAACTACATTCGAAGCTGCAAGACATCCAGACCCAGCAAGAGCACAGGGGAAATCTCACATAAGAGGAGTTAGCCCTCTTGGCAAAGCTGCAAATCTTGCAGCATGAAGAGGAGGAGTACTAGCACCAACGAGCCCGAGTGTAGTGGCTGTGGGCCGGCGACTGACACAAGAAATTCTTCTTCACCATGGCAAAGGTGCATCGTGGGACTCGCTAGCAAACATAGCGAATGATGCACGACCTCACTCAGGGGGAATAGCCCCATTCACAGTCCAGTATGGAAAAATTACTGCAGTATTGGCAACAGGTCTGGCAATGGCAACCCATGGATCCCATCTCCATGTCGATACCGAAGATTCTCACAACTGCAGACAACTTGCACCTCATGCAACCTTTCTCATGGAGTGAGCTCCAAATCGCACTTTGAGACATGTCAGCTGATAAAGCCCCAGGGCCAGATGGCTGGCTCATCGAATTCTTCCATGAATTTGAGGATGTGCTGGGGGCAAATATGCTGGATGCCTTCAAGTGTATGCTGGCTTGGTAATAAGCGCGTAGGGAAATCAACTGCTCCTGGGTGGTCCTACTGCTAAAGAAGGAGAACCCCACATCTCCTGGGCATTTCCAAACCATTGGAGTCTTCAACTCACTTTTAAGATTATTTTCGTGGATGATGGTTACTAGGATGCGACCCCTCATGCCAAGGCTGGTGGGACAAAACTAGGTCATGTTCGTGAAAGGTTGACATCTGTAGGATTAGGTCCTGCTCCTACAGGAAATTTAGCACTCCCTTAAGGTCGCCAGATTACCAGGGCTCTGCATAAAATTAGACATTACTAAAGCCTACGACTCTGTGAGTTAGGCTACCCTTAGGATGGTGCTGCAAGCAAAAGGATTTGCTAAACCGTTTGTTGATTTATGCTTGTAGATCCAACGAGGTGGACGGTACTTGTTGGACATAGACAGGCACCTGTGGGGTTTCCACGGCATCGGTCGTGGGCTCTGCCAGGGGGATCCTCTCTCCCTGCTCCTATTCCTAGTGGTGATGGATCTCTTGCAAATCTATTATGTCGAAGAAGGAGTCCAGGGGCTAAACATGCATGGCATCCCATGCTTAACTGCCCATTACACAGATGACACTATGATTTTTACTCGTGCGGCCGTGCCGTAGGCCCGGGCATTGGTGAGGATGCTAAATAGGCTACAACGTGAGGTGGGATTGGTCCCCAACCCTGGGAAGTTTGCACTCTACCTCACACATACTCACCCTTCCATGGGCAGCAAGGTCATCCAGATTCTGGGGATTCTCCTAGTGGGGAGGGGGGGAAGGGGGCAGAGGACACGTACCTGGGCATTCCCATCCACAATTGGCACCAACAACAAAACTGGAAGGCCCTCATAACGAAAATTCAAAAGTGCAAGACACACTGGACAAATAGGTTCCTATCCCAAAAAGGGAGAATCATGTTGGCATCCAAGGTGTTGGGGGCCATGGCGAGATTCGTGGCCTCAATGGCCACCTCTCCCTCCGGAGTTATTAGGAAAATTGATGCGATCCTCAGGGATTTCATGTGGTCAGGGGGCAAGGGAGGGATGAAAATGCATCTGGTGGCCTGGGACAAGACCGTGCGCCCACAACCCATGGGGGGGGGGGGGTGGCTATTCTATCGTTTGAGGTCAAGGTGGCCTTGAGACAACAAAGGCTTCTGCGTCAGCTCTCACTGATGTTTGATGACCCCTCCCTATGGGCACAGGTCTTATGGAAAAAATATCATTCTTGGGAGGCAGCCAACTCCAATTCCTAGGTGTGGTGACAGCTCTATGCTCAGGTCAGATTGCTGGACCATGAGAACGAGGTCACCCTACTTCCCTGGTAGCTGCTTCAACGACAATTCCCGACTGAACCCCTGTGGATACGGCTGTGGAAGGGCATATTGCCGGAAAAGATCAAAACCTTCAGGTGGCTAGTCCTCCACTAGGAAATTCCCATTCATGGCTTGCCCATTAGTAGCAATTTCCTGATGTGCAATTAATGCATAGAGATACTACACCACTTCTTGCATGATTGCCACGTGGCCAGGTAGTTCTGGAGTACGACTGGCCTGCCCCTGCTCGAGTTCTGTAGCAATTCATTGACATTGGAGGCATTGTGGATCCTCTGGTAGGCCAGGAATGATCGGGTCTTTAAAGGGATGGCTCTTCCGCCATCGGCTACGCTTGCCTACAGGTTTCACAGACTCTGGCGTGAAATTACTACGGCCATGGGTACGCACGCTCATCTTGAGCCTCCCGCCATTGCTCTCCAAAATCGGTTGGAACTCTGGTGCTGGATTACACGAATGGGGTGGACATGCATGCTACAACACATCGCAGCCAACCCAGAGATGGATACCCAACCATTCTACACGAATTTGGGGGGAGAGGTTACTATGTTTTGGGGGCGCCAAATCCTAGTCACTGTCGATGCTGTGGCTGCCGCGATTGGTGCACCCACCAGGGGGGACCATATTCCCCCGGTGGTAGGATCGCACGCTACGGTGGCATAATTCCTCCAGGGCCCCATCCCCAGGATGGCAACTAGCCACATACGGGGGATGACCCTTCTGCCTAACTGGCGGGCTGTAGCAGAGCTGGTGGAGCGGTGCTTTATTCAGTCTGGCTCATACCACAAGCTGAATGGGGTACACTCTAGGTTCCTCCAGAACATGCATGTTGGAACTCCCATTAACCTTCTGCTATTCCTCTGGGAGTCCCTAAGATAGCGGCGTCCGGGTAGACACTTGGGGGTGATTCAGGCTCTTTGGTTGACTGGGACCCTAGTCCCGCTGCTTCAACCACTACCTCTTCTAGCGTAGGGGTAGCAACAGAAAAGGAGGAAGCACGAGAACCGGGAGGAGGGTATTGCGGCTATGAATAGGGCTTCGATTATGCCCCCAGGGTCCTCCACGATGCTCACGGTGGGTGGGACAGGCTAGGGCAGGTCCTGGAGGGTGAGGAGCAGGGGACAAATGATTGCCCCAGGGACAAAACCAGGGGGCAACATCCTGACAGTCCGCTACTCCCCTTGCAGTCACAAATCCAGATGCTGCATTGGATTGAAGACATTATCAGAGACCATATAATGGGCATTGCCTAGATAATAGAGGAAAACAAATGGTGCCTTGCGGTTGGACTAGGGGATGCCGGTTTCGCGGCCACAAACAGTCGAAGAGAATCGAAACTCCAACCACAACTCCCCTAAAAGCTAGCGGGTNGTCGGGGACAGGGCTGGTGGCCCGTCAGTGGGGTTGTCCGTGGTGGGGGTGGTTCACGGGGGGTTTCGTGCTAATGTTCCTGGTCAGTGTGGGGCTAGTAGCACTAGCCTGCGCTGCACGGATGTAGAGCATTCTTTTTGGGAATACAATTTCGCTTGATTTTTTCTGAAAAGAAAAAAGGTAATAATGGACATAAGTATAGTTTTATTTTTATATTCTAAAAAGCCTTGAATATTCTAGTGACCAATAGGGATGTAATAAAAGTAAATTCTAACATTAAAGTTATCACAAAGATAAATTTTCTTCTTTGAGCATTGCATAAAATTCTAACATGTAAGGCTAATTCATATGAACAAGTGTATATGCATAAAATGATATGATCCTCACATGGGATGTCACAACTAACCTAAGTTCAAGAATGTTATGCAAATCATGTGCTCTTGGTAAACAAACTAAACAACAATTTCCACGAAGAAGAATTGCTACCAAGTCAAAGTTAGAGATCCTACATTCTTAGATAAAAATATACCAATTATATGAGGAGCCAAATACTTTGTAAACTACATTGATGATTTTTTTAGAAAAGTCAAGGTTTATTTAATTAAATCCAAAATGGAAGTATTTAATACATTTCAATAGTTTTAAGGCCTTGGTAGAAAATCATACTAGATTGCCTATTATGAAGTTAAGTACAGATAATGAAGTTGAATATATAGTACAAAATTTCAAAATTTTCTTACAAAAGAAGGAATTATTTATCAAAAAAACCAATTCCATATAATCTAGAATAGAATGGTGTAGCAAAATGGAAGAAGAAAATAATTTGTGGGAAGGTGCATTGTATATTGGCTTAGTCAAAACCTGACAATGGTTTTTGGGATGAAACAATATGAATTATTCTACATATAATAAACAAAATTGCAACTTTATATTTACAATTTGAATGCCCCAATAAGTTGTAAAATTGTAGGAGACCAAACTTAAGCCATTTATGAATTTTTGGAAGTTGAGTTTTTTATCATGTGCAAAAAAATGTAAAGGTAGATCAAAAGGCCAAAGAAGGATACTTCAAAGATTATGGAATTCACGTAAATGGATATTGTATATGAGATTTAGAGTTACAAATGCTAGTCATATCAAGAGATATTACAGTTAATGAAGAAGACTTATTGCAAGATGGAAATAAAATAAATATCACATATGAAAGGATAAGAAGAATGGATAAATCTTGATATCCATGAACCTTGTTTAAGGAAATGTATCAAAATGATACTGTTGTTGCCAATATTACCATACTAGATTAGGAGTTTCCGAAAACCATTAGTTAAGCATTTACAATGGATCTCTAGAAATAAGTAATGGAAGCAAAAAATGCAATGATGAAGAAGTATAGTATTTGGAATCTTGCATCACATCCAAGAGATAGGTAGCCTACTAAAAATCGATGAATATTTACAATCATATTAAGAAAGGATGGTACATTGAAAAAGTACAAGGAACAGTAAGTGGTGATTAGGAGCAAGCCTATGCACCTACAGCCAGGATGATGGCTATCTTTATCTACCATGTTTACATATAAAATAGATCAAAATGAAATTAAGTCGATGTATTTATCTGAGACCTTTTACATAGGAAAGAAATACCGCTATTTAAAACTTTTTTTAATTCTTTTTCCTTGTTATATGAAAGCTATCAGCACCAATGAAAGTCTCTACAACAGCGCATGCTAGAGCAATATAAAATTCATTTTCAGTTCACGCATTAAGTCTTTGCAGTAGCATCTGCTCGAGCGTCTTCCTAAAATGTTCACATTCAGTTTTCTATGAAAGATTTGGAGGTTCCGAACCATTCAACACGCATAACTGGATATATTTTCTTTCTCCTCCTGTCGTATTAACTTGGCTAACTAATTTCCTTTTAGAAAAACTTCCTAAATATTCTTTAGATGGTAAATTATGCTACGAGAAAAATCGTCCGTCTTCCGGTGGCGATCAGAGCTTATTCAAACGTGTGCGGACCCAACACTTGCCGCAATAATGGAGCGGAAAAAGAGAAGCTGCAAGTTCACACGGCTATGTTACCCCCAGTTTTGAAGATGGAACGATATTCTTCCAAATACTGTGAAATGTTGAAATTGAGTGATATGACCTGCCCTCAATGTACCACCGTTAAAATTGGGTCAACAATGTTGGGCTAGACTATTCAATGTGGAATTGTGGATGACAAGGAAAGCAAATCATACTCTATGGATGACTAGGCTGCCGTGATTTTCATGATACGACATTGAAACAAATAAATGAGCTGGATCAGCCATAACCAAAAGCAACCAAGCTTCATCCCTTCAAATTCTGTGGATGAAGAGTTAGAGGACAGAAGATCCATCATGACTGCAATTGCAACGGAAAGCAGGAGAAGGTCTTTGGTGTTGCTACTTTTGGCATTGTTACTGATATGGGTCTGTTTGGTCTCTGCGCCTGTGCAAGGTACAAGGCTTCAACATGTTTCCACAGGCAAGTCCATTTTATTTTGTTGTTTCTGTTGTTGACATATTATTATGTGTTTTGCAAATTGAGACAAGAGAATGTGTGGTTTACATGCAGAGAAAGAGGCAAAAGAGGCAGGCAACAACACAAGAGCAGTGTGGCCACCTCGAACTCCATGGGAAAACCCAAGCAGGCCATACGACCCGCCTCCATCCCCATCTTCGCTGGTGTTCGTCAACGATCCTCAACCTTAGAAAGATGAACTGGATCTATTGTACTATCAAAACAGAAAAGGAGTTTACTTTTCCACAGCAGTTGGATAAATCTGAAATTTTCTTAAATACAATAGACAAGCACTTTTGAAATGTGTGAGTTTTTAGCTGTAAGTTGCATTTTAGAAGTCAGAGGTTCAATTGCAATATGCAAAATTTATTGAAATTGAAATATTCTAGGATGTCAGTTTTAAAGAAAAGAGGTTAGCCTTTTGATTTCGTTCCTATATAATGTGTACCAAATTATAAAATATATATACATGCTTGCTTGTGACATTTCTCTTGTTCTAGAAGGCTTCCAAAATGCTTTGCTAATGAAATTCGAATGCAAGTTTTCAAAATATCTCAAAAATCAAAATTAGTGACGAATTTATCCAAAATCTACGATTGCCTGGTTCGCATGAAAAGGCAAATTTTCGAGGGTCTGTATTGCAAACTGGGGCGGGATTCCACTGGCATTCTGTCTTCCCACGTATTTCGCTTCTACACCAAAATTTTAAGATATGGCTAGGCCTGCAAGTGAGAAACGAAGAAAAATATTATTGATTCAAGGAGAGTAATACTTGGCATGGAGCGTGGGATAAGCGTGAGTAGAGGCAAAAAAACATGAATGGCAAAAGCAACGCAGTATGGATAGTCAGCAGAACCATATATCTGAAATCCAAACAAAACTGTTCGGCATTTGTGTTTTTAAACTTTAATTTGCATTCAAGTACGATGAAGTTCCAGGTGGCTGCCTTTATAATTCTTTTTTCGCGTTGCCTTGTCAACCCTAATTACTCTATTTGTGCAAAACAATTCAATATTTGAGAACTGACTCAGACCGAAAATGTAGGCAGACTAAACACATGCAAGCCTTGTGTGAGAGCCCACAATCAATCTATCGACATGGAAATGGTCCTCAGAATTTGAATAACTATAGTCTTTGCATACATTATTTACTTTTCGTTTGCCTCACCCGATTACATTCTTGGAACTTCGTCGATATATTTATATAGTTATATATGACTTTATATTATAGTTGTGTGATAGAGTGCTTAAGGAGATTATTTCATGGACTATAGTATTGTTCTCATTCCGTTAAGCAAAATCTCACAAGAAGGCCCGAACCTAGGTATTGGACTTAAGAAACAAACACATTACCATTGCTACAAAAGATAGTTTCTATGGACTATAATAATGAAAAACATTTTGATAAATATATTAACAATTTGTTTAAGCCAAACTTATACATTTTACCCTTGGTGTATATATCAATAACACATGCAAGAATTATATTGAATTTTATAAACAAACTTGATATAAAAATTCTAAGCCAAAAATGAAATTATGTTATGAGAAAGTAATGTAGCTTACTGTGTAAGTTTATCTTATTTGGTAATGTATTATAGGCATTGAGAAGGCAACTTTGAAGTAAATAAAATTTTCTAAATTTAAGTTAAATAATTTTTGAAGATGTTTCCTTTCACATATATCATTTCATAGTTTTAAAATTTATGAATTAAAAATAAAGTCAGAATTGAAGAGCAAGATTTATCTATTGAGATAACTTTCATTTGTTTAGTGTGTAATAAAAATATATTAATAGTAATGTAAATCCTACAAGTATAATAATATGAATAATCAAATAAATTTTTTCTTAAAAATATTTAGAGATTGGGATATTAGACTACATGTATATTAAATAGACAACAAACATTGATGTGCATATTGGGGTACTTATGAGAGTGTAGCTTAATTGGAAAGTTCATTGCTTTACAAGTGACAAATAATGAGTTAAATTAAAATTTTTTCTTTAAATGCTACCTCTATTATACATAGGCTAAAGTAGGGTATATCTCTTCCATCAATGTCAATGCATTAAGCTAATGTGTATAATCATCATAAGGAGGCTAGGGATATTGCTTAGTGATGAGACGTGATATCACATGCATCGCGATCTCGCGTACACGATATCGTGGCTGTCGCGATATCGCGTCGTCCCCTGCGATATCACGTACGCGATATCGTGGTCTGCCGCCAAATTTATAAATAAGAGGCAGCACTCCCCTCATTTATCATCCTAGTTTAGAAGTAGGGAAACTCTGGCAGTTTGATCACTCCAGAGATAGAATATTTTCCATGTGCCCGCAGTAGGAGTCCTAGAGTGAACGGATCTTTATTCAAGCAGCTTTGTACCTGAACGCAAGTTGTGTACAGCAATAAAGATGAACTTGATTGGATAAACCTTGCAGTGCATGGAATAGGATTTTATTTAATTGCTATTTATTGCTTTCCTAGAATGTGGTATGAGTACGACTTGATTACGAGCATCTAAGGATGTGTACGGTTAGTCAANGAGCACGTGCATTACGTGTGGTGATCCTAATAATGGTTAGTGTTTGGTAGCCACAGTTGCATAGTTCAGGGTGTGTACAGTAAGTGGGAACGGATGCTGATGCTAGTTAATTTAGGCTTAGTCCTTAGTTAGAGTTAGTTAGATTTCTCAACCCTTCACCTCATAGCATAGGAGAAAAACCAGAAAAGACCATAAAAATCATATACCTCGAACTTACTTAACCATACACCGTGAAAACAACAAGTAAGTCTGGGAAGAAAACGAATGATTAACCCCAAGTGTTCCATGGGGCGTTTAGGCATTTAGTCTGCAGAGTTTGACCGGATCGTGCATGCTACACTCGTTTCGTATGGTTGAGTGTAGGGGTACCTCACCACTCATCACTTAGCAATCAAAGTTGGATTATGGTACATATGGTACGAGATTCCTTGCATGCATGACATTGATTTGTAAGTCAAGCTAATGTGAAAAATTTGGATTGAAAGGAATGATCATATTTTTAATTACAATTCTTATTGAATAAACACTCCAAACGAGTGATGTTGGGAACTTCAAATAAATGATGATATCATAAGAGAGTTTTATAATTTAATAAATGGAATATTCAAGAGCACATTCTTTATTTTTTTTGAAGTTAAGGTGATATGCCTCAAACAACCCCTTTAGGCCAATGTGTGTAGGGTGCCATGCTTTGAACTTAGTACCTTTGGGTGCAAGGCAATGTAACCTAATTAATTGGCTAACAACCCATGCTTGGCACATTCTTTATTTTGATCCTAAGTTGGTTTGCAAAATGATGAAACAAATAGTATTTCGAAACCTTTGGAAAAAAAAGTAGAGGGGAAGAAATAGTTTTATTTACATAGTAACAAATGAGAATTTAATTTAAAGATAAAATATTTATTTGTTGTTATACCTTTATCATTTATGATTCACAATTAGTAGAAAACAAATGAGATCTAGACATGAGAAGAATTTCCAAAAGAAGACATCCAAGAAGAACAATTAAATTCTATTTTGGTTAATGAATTTTTCTTCTTTAGGGTGAAGATAACCTTAGCCAAGATGAAAAATGGAAAGGTTGTTGGACCAAATATCTTTCCTACAAAAGTTTGAAAAACATTAGAAAATATAGGAGTTTCATAGCTCACACACTTATTTAATAAAAGTTTGAAGAATTGAGAAATGCCTAAAAATTAAGAGAAAAAACATTGTTATTTTCATCTACAAAATAAGAAAATATGAAAAATTGTACAAATTGAAGAGGAATCAAGTTAAAGGATCATACTATGAAACATTGGGACAGAGTCATAGAGTAATGTTTTAGATTTGAATCAAAACCAATTTAGATTTATGCCAGAGAGCTTTATTATAGAGGCTATTTTCTTGATACAACAATTGATGGAGAAATTTAGAAAACATAGAAAAAATCTACTTATGATCATAATTAACTTGGAAAAAGCATATGGCTAAGTTCCTAGAGATATTATTTTGTGGATCTTGTAGAGGAAAAACATCTTTGATAAATATATTAAAGTAATTCTAGACATGCATGAAGTAGCTACCACTAAAATTAGAATAATTTATGGAATCACATTAGATCTTTCATTCATAGTGGGTTTACATCAAGGGTATGTAATTAACCTATACTTATTTGTTATTACTATGGAGGAATTGGAACAGAAATATAAGATGAAATGCCTTTGTGGATGCTATTTGCATATGTTATTTTGTTGGTTGATATCTCCACAAAATATTGCTTCTAAAATAGAGAAGTGGAGATATTCTCTAGAATTTAAAGGTTTGAAAATTAGTAGAAGTAATATTGTATATATGGAATGCAATTTCAATAATAGCATAAATAGTGGTGAAATAGAAGCAACAATTCAAGGTGAAAAAATTTTGCACTGTAAATAGTTCCACTACCAAGGATCAATATTGTAATTAAATGGTGAAATTGATAAAAATATAAAAAATAAGAATGAGGCAAAATGATTAAAATGGGTATAAGTTATTGGTGTTTTATGTGATAAAAGAACTCCAATAAAACTAAAGGAAAAATTCTAGAAGATAAAAATTAGGCTAGCTATCTTATATGGTGTTGAATGTTGGACAATACAAAAGAGACATGAACAAAAAACAATGTGGAAAAAATATAAATGGTTAGATTGATGTTCAATGTTACCATAGTAGATAAACTACACACTATAGATATTAAAAGAAGAGTTGAAATGGATTTTAATTCAAATAAGTTATAGGAATGGCATTGTAGATGGTTTGGGCATGTGGAAATTAAAAACAATTAGATAAAAAACCAATAAAAAATGTTAATACATCACTGTTTCAAGAAAGCTACGTAAATGAAGACAAAAAAAATACACAAGAAAAAAAATAATTGGAGATGATTCAAAGAAATTACAAATAAACAATGATCTAATGTAGATGATACCATTTTTTTAGGGCAAGGATAGGATAATAAAGATGATATTATTTTCAAAACTCATAGCACATATATTTCTATTGTCAAATAGATCTATAAGGTCTAGAAATATAATAAAAGTTTAATATTACTTTTATTATCAATCATGAATTTTGGCCAAGAGGCTAGCTACATATATTTTTTCCATAAGTCTCTAAGGGGTTTGAGCACATAACAGTAAATAATCTATATTTCATCATAACAAAAATGTAGAAAAGCAAGAGAAGACCCAGTAGATGCCTAAAGGATGAGACACCATGTAGAGATTAGTTACTAATCATACTTTGGTAATAGTAAATGATATATATTTAATTCATAGCCCTTTAAGGCCTCATTATGTAACAACAAAATGTATTTCTTAATTTTTTTCATCCTTTGTAATGTATAACTTTATAAAAATCAATATATTTAGTTTTTGTAAAGGGAAAAGATTCTCTTGGCAAAATTATAGATATAAATTATAAATATAGCTGAACTAGTAATAAAATTCATCATTAAGCTTGTGAGTTTGTGGAGACTTATGGTTTCAAGTAGGATAGTTTAGTTATGTGAGTCATTGGATACTAAATTTGTAGATTCTCGATTTTCTTTAGTTTTACTTTGGTTTTGTGAGATGAATTATGGGATTTTGGATGAATCCACCAATTGCAATTATTTATGTTAATTTTTGGATTCTTTCCAAATGTTACTTCATAAGCGTAATCTCTACAAGTCATGGATCTTTTCGACATAACAAGCACTATGATTCAACATTGGAAAATTCATTCAACTAAACAAGTTCTAAAGAATACAAATAAGAGAAATTATTTGTCCTTCAAAAAAAATTCTATAACTTGTCTGTTGTTTGAATGTGATATGAAGACCCTAGAAACCATGCCATGCGACACTATCCTAAGATATATAATAGGTGTATGAACAAAATTTTCTTGGTTGCCAGATTCCTAGCATGTTGTTTTTGTAGATTTCACTTATGAAATGAAATGAAATGAAGCTTTATTATTTTTGAAGATCTCTAGGATCTATTGGATAGATATTACATTGTCATGAAAAATAAAGACTCTACAAACTTACCAAGCACTAATGGGGCATTAAAAAAAATCATACATGCTATTTGTTGTAACATTATAATGCTATCTAAAATGGGTAGTCATAATACAACAACAAAAAAAAAAAACACATGTAATTCATCTTTAATAGTTCCTGATATGCACTTTGCTTGGGGGAGTTGAATCCACCTTCCAATTTCAATTTTAAGATGATAAGAACTTAAGTGAAGCTTGATGATACTTTATGGGAATAGCAGTTGAAAGATAGTGAGCTTCTACATGTACCTCTTACCTTCCACATTGGCCCACATCTATATTAAACCTTTTGATTGAGTAATTCACAAATATGCTTAGGATTTTGTTGCACGTCCTTCCAAGAGATATTTCATTTTCTCAACCATTGCATCCTCTAAAAATACCAACCATGGTCTCCTAAATCCTCAAGAATTGCTTTAGAAAATTTGTCTTACCTTGAGATATGCAAGCTTTGAATGTATGTAATGAATTGACACAAGGTTTCTGCTTCTAAAGGTAATAAATCACATTCATATAATAACATTGAGTAAGGTGTTTGCATCTTTACTTTTAACTCAAATGTTTTGCACTTTTTAAATATCTTTCCAAAGTTTAGCACTAAGTCTAGGTCCCCAAAAAATACATCCATATAATATAGTATGATAGATGAGAGTATGAAAAATTTGTTTTCTGACCTTCCAAGGCTAGAGGCCTAAATCCTTGAACTTGTTTTTGAAAGCATACAAAGCCTTAAAACCTCTTGCTATTTTTGTTTAATACACTTCCTCCACATATAATTGTTCATATAAATGAGATCCAAATATTTAAAAGAATCTACTATTTGCACATTGGTACCTCCAAAATGGAAGTTATAGTAGTTATTTCTTGTACCTCAAATCATCAATTTGATTTTATTTACATTCACTTATAAGGATCATCACCTAGAGCCATAGTACTGATCTTGCTAAATAGGATCTTAAGAGGGTTAGTAGATGAGTGAGAGCCTAATCTATTGAAGTGGTTGTATCAAGGGTTGAACCTAGGTCTTCAACTTGAGAAATGAACATCTTACCATCATCCTAAATGACTGTCTATGTAGATTTCACTTATCTTATTTAGAAATTTTTTTAATTTTGATTAGTTAATTAGAGGTTTACTCAAAGGAATCTTCTTATTCATGTCAAATCAACCATTTCTATTAGTTTTTTTATTATATTAATATGAATTTCAGTGTTATAAGGGTAATCCTAGGAGTCATGAATAAGTGGACCCAACAAATTAAACGTCAATGAATCCACCAAACCAAACATACCCTTAAAAATATAATTATTCTATCATTGTTATATAGGATAACGAGTTAAGATGGATATTTAAATTTTTGGAAAGAACAAAGTTGACACATTGCTTGAAAAATAATATGGAACTACATTGTGGCTACCCAAAAAATGTGACTAACCAATATCAAAATATTTTCAAGTTGAAGTTTGTCATGCCAAGAATTTAGTTGTTGATCTATGGACTTTCTACTCTGCTTATAAGAAAAGGAGCTTTGTAAGGGTTTTTTTAAATTAAAAAATTTAAAACAAGAGGCTAATGTGTTAGTTGATGTATAAAAACTACTTAGTTTGAAAGGGATGGATAAGGAGTTTTGATGATATTTCAAAGGTACACGAGATGTCAAAAGTATGGACGCAAACTTGGAAAAAGGACCTAAAAAAGCATGTATGCCATAGATATTTAACATTTTTTAAAATCTCTACTAAGCTTCTTTCTAGCTTGTTAAATTTAGAAAACACCAATTTATATGGCTAGACACTAAGTTATCACCCACGTCAAAATCAATAATCTTAACAATTTTGACTTTGAATACATCTATGCATTGAGGGAGATGAGAAAGTGAAAACATGGAAAATGTCAAAAAGAATTTTAGAATTAGTTTTAATATTTAAGGCTATTTAGAAAACATCGTAAGATACGAAAAGGAGAAGAATTTGTTAATTGTTAGTTAATTTGAAAAATTAAACTATTAGTTAATGCGAAGAAAACTCTTCCTTTGTTTTTATTAATTTAAGTTATGTCTTTCATAACTTCTAGCTTTGTAATTTCTTCTTGAGATAGGATTAGCAGTTTCTAAAATTATCTAAGGTTTGTAATAGAAACAATATTGTTGTTTTATCCTATAAATTAAGTAAGGGAAGATGTGTTAAGCACCATAACAACAACAACAACAATGTGCGAAAGGAAGGGCTTAAGAGTGTTGTGACAACAACAAGCTATGAGAGTTATCAAGGATGACTTTTTTCCTTGAGATATTTTCTCCAAGTAAAGAAAGAGCTATGTAGTGGTTCTCATGGTTTTTTCCCCCACTTTGGGATTTTCCATGTGAATTTTTGTATGTGTTTTTCTTGTTTTCTTTGCTATTTCAATTTGCAGATTTAATTGATTTTTGTTTGTGTTTTTCTTATTTTCTTTGCTATTTCAATTTGCAGATTTAATTAATTTTGTAACAAGTGGTATCAAAGCGAGTTAATGGAGTGATTATGGACAACAAACATACTTGCTGGTCAAAATTGGAACATATGGAGTATGGTGATGAAAGATATCTTTGCATAAAAGGAGTGTGATGAGGCCCTTCAACCTTCAAAACCTATAAAGATGTTAGATGATGATTAGAAAATGTTGCAAGCAAAAGCACCAATGTTGATCCATCCCTATTTGAGCAACAAAATTTTGGCATCTCTTTCAAATGAAACAAATCCGCATATTCTTTGGATAAAGTTGAAAAATAGCTTTGATAAAGTTTCAAGTTTAAATTAGTTTCATATTTATCAAAAGGTTTTTAATGCAAAGATGAAAGAAGATGTTTCTTTACAAGATCATTTAGATTATATGATGGCCTTTTTTTGTTAAATTTGAAGAATATAAAGTGATAATCCCAAAGCTAGTGAAGTATTATGTTGTTTTAAATTCTTTATATGAATCTTGGAATATAATTATTACAATTATTACTACCTCTATGAGTATTAGTAATATTTCTTTTGATGGTGTAGTTTATAATCTTCAAGTTGTAGAAAAAAGATTGCCTAAATGATAAGGTTAATCAATAGGTAATGCTTTTACAATTTCAAATAGAAGTAGATCAAATAAACATGATTAAAGTGGGGACCTAATCAAAGTAGGGAAAGGAGTAAAAGTTGAGGAACTTCTAAAAGTAGGATTGAATACTGAGTTTTCCATAAAATTGATCACATGAAGAGGGACTATCATGATTACAAAGCTTGAAAAGCATCACTATAATGGAAGGAAAAACTAGAGTTAGAAAAATCAGAAAGTAATGTAGGTCTACAAATAAATGATACAAAGGGTGAGCTTGATTTTGATTTTTTTGTATCTGAATCATATCCAGTATTTTCTTTAAACATAGCAAACAATGTTTGGATTATAGACATAGGAGCCTCATTATATACTTGCGATGATCGATCTATTTTTACTTTCTATTATCTAGCTTCGTTAGGTGTTGTTTATGCTACTAATGATGTTCCTTTAAAAATTATTGGTGTAGCAAGTGTTATTTTATGATAGCCTAGTTTACCTAAAATTACTCTTAATAACGTTATGCATGTTTTTGAAGATTCTAAAAAGCTAATTTTTTTCTCAACTTGATGATTTGGGTTTAAATTTTTCATGTCATAATAATCAATGGAAAATTACCAAGGTGATGAGTAGCTAGGTACCGGTAGGCCCAACCATACGAATCATGAGCGTTCATGTGCGACTCAGTCAAAATCCATAGACTGTAAGCACTTAACATACACCAGACTCTAACCAGTGAAACCTTGGGTTATAACGGTCGTTGTCATCTTAATCTCACTTGTGAGGTTCTGTCTACGATGGTTAAGTGAGACTAAGGCTAATGATTTTTATATCTTTTTAATTATCTTTTGGCGGCTAATTATCTTGGGAAATAAGGCTAGAATATTAATTAATCTAAAATTATCTTAATCTAAATATTAACTACTCCTAACATAAGTATCCGGTCCCATCTTCTGAGCATGTTCTGAGCATCTCCTATTACTTCTGGGTTACCAGACGTTAAGCGTCACTAGGTTTACCAAGTGTTCGAGTTACATTCGAGATGGTCATACTTATGGCCTTTAAGAACTACGAATGAACAATAGCGATTGAAATCATAATAAGAAAAATGTAAGTAATTAACAAGTAACTAATAAAGCATAAACATATTAAACTATTGAATGCATAAAATAGCTAAGTCCAAATGCTGCAAGGAATGCTTGAATAGTTCATCTTTATTGCTATCATGCCAATGGGCTCAGATACATCAACGCTCGAAGAAAGAGCTAATCACTTTTCTTACACCTGCTGCGGGCACTTGGAAAATATTCTATCTTCTACGGGAAAAAATTGCAAGAGCTTCACTACAACTACTCCAAAGGTGTCTAAATGAGGTGGAAGGCCCTCTTATTTATAGGCTGGGATAGGTGGCTACATGAACGGGGCCACGCTGATGCAGGGAGGCTACGTCAACGAGCCTGTGTATATGCGGCCCCGTATCCGTGGCCTAGTCAATGCATTGACTTAATGACACTTCATCATACCCTCATGACTGAGCAAAAACTTTTCCTCAAGTTACTTTACAATTTGGAAGGTATGGATCTTTATTTACAACACACATAACTTAAACACATACATGACACACACATGATGCAACATGAATTTGACCAAGTGCCCGAGTTACAGAGGAGGACAAATTACAAAAATAGCGGTGTTCAGAGATAAAATTGAACACCTCGCTGGTCCCAGAGCCTCTGTTATGTAGGATGATGCACAAAATTGCTAGAGAAGATCACACCATCCCTGGGGGTGGTGGTTTTGATGGACCTTCTATAGCCTTTAGCCCATGCGTTGGTGGCAGCACGGATGTCGATTGCCCCATGGCAGTTGCAACTTTTGGAGGTAGCTGGAAAGCCTCCAAGAGAGCCCTCATTTTTCTTCTTTGCTTCTGGGATCGTTCACTGTCCAAGAAGCTTCTCTAATGTGTGATGGAACTAAAACTTCCCAAGGGTAGGGTAGTGCTGGAAGGAGTTCTTTTAAGTTGACGAACTAGGTTGCAAACTTCTTGCGTTCGATGTCGAACACATGGATTGATGCCTACAGCTACTTGTAGTCATTCATTCTTCGGGCTAGGTCCTCTGTGACTGTATGTTGTCCTTCAAAGCTTGGGTGGAGGACCTCGAGTTCTGCGTTTGCTGTTGCTAGCTTTTATTTTGTTGCCTTGTGTGCTTGGAACTCATCCTCATATACGGAATACGAGGTAGCCACTTACTTTTCTAACTTTGACAGTGGTCTCCCAACTATGAGAATAGCTAGGTTTGCATGTCGAAGGTTGGCCAACTCCATGTATTCTGTCATCTCCTCAATCTACAGCTTCTTTAGGAAGATTTTTTCTTTATTAGAGGTGTTCAACCCATCAAAGATAGAGTGCCATACATCACCTCCCTCTCGGAGCTGCTAGAGCACTTGGTTCATCTTGGATTTGACAACTTGAATGTACTTCTCATTTACCTCCTTCTGCAATCCCACTTGGTTCCTGTAATGATTTTTGACTTTTTCAAATTTCAAGGCCTCGTTCTTCCAAGTGGCAATTTCAATTACAGACTTTTGTCGTAATGCCTAAACCTCCTCCATTGACAGATTTCAATTTTCAGCAGCCAACCTTCTTATGTCAACGTTCACCTTGGCTAGCCCCTCCTGCTGTTGATGGATGAAATCTTTCATGTGTTCGTTCTCTACACCAACATTGTGTAGGCGATGAACCTCTACGATTAGCTATACGTTCTCTTGGTGAACCTCTGCCAAGTCCTTTTCTAAGTAATATACTCGAGCATTGGTTGAGGACTTGTCAAAGATCACCGTGTCTCGCACATCCTCAATGACCTACAGTTTAAGTTGAAGCTATTGAAAAGCTTCATCTCTGGTGATTACACAGTTGAGGATGGCTGGATCAGCAAGTTGCGCTCGTAATTGGGCTACCTCAGTTGCCAAGTGGTGATAAGCAGCTTGAGCAGCTTCAAGTTGCCCTTTCAAAATGAGGCTCAGGCCCCTTGCCGAGAGCAGCTCCGACTGGGTTGTAGTAATGTTGTCTGGAAGGTTGAAGACATCTAGAAGCAGTTACTTGATTCCCACTAGTCATTTCAACAATTCTTCATGTTGGGCTACATCAATATTTCTATGTGAAGTTCTGGCAGATACCTGAACATCTTATAGTCCATGAATGTTTGGTACAGGTGATACTGGTGCATTGAGAACCATAGCAATTGTGTCAGCAACCACTTCTGCGACAACTTCCTGTTCTTGGTACTGCATCACTAGGACCATCACCTCTTCACCATCTTCCAAGCGTACCGAGAAGGTAGCAGCATTCTCTAAGATTTTGGGGAATAACTGTTGGGTTGAGGTTGATACATTTCAGATGCTTGGATCTGTTCTGGTTGGAACTTGTGCTCAGGTGGCAAAGAATATCGGCCCTATCCTTTCAAGCAAACTAACTGATTGAGCCACTTGCTTTAGGTGGCTTATAGTAGGGTGATAGATTGAAGGGTCTTCTCCTCCACCAGTCCTCCTAGATTGCTCTTGCTGGCTCAAGAGCATTTCCTTGATCTTGCAGATGTATTCTCCTATGTTTTGCAAGCCCAGCTGTGTTGTTTGTGTAGGTGGTGGAGGTGGTTGCTGCTCCTCCTTTGTCTGTGTGGTAGGAGGAGTTTTATCTTTCATCATCTCTCACCACGAGGCAATTGGGGTGCATCGGATTATGTCATTGGAATATCGTGCTATCCCTGACTGTTTGCATAACTTTCGGATTAGGCAGGGAAAGGGGAGAGCTCATCTTCCACGTTCGGTCTCAGCAAACCTCTTTTCAATCTCCAAAAATAGCAGCTGTGGAAGACTCATGGGAAATTCTCCACTCAAGGCAGCACACGCACGAGTGGAGAAGGCTGTGATTTTTCTTGGTCTTATCGTTGGGTTCAAATGATAAGACGCGATCTTTGAATACACTCTCTCCACCATGGTCAAGGAGCCGAATTCCTTGCACTCTACCCCGTAGCACCATTTGGTCCATTGCACCTTTACCTCTAGATCGGCTTGCATTGGAATTTCCACCACATCTGCCCCAGTTTCAGGCAACCCTAGAGCTTGCGCTATTGCTTTTGAAGAGTAAGAGACATAAATGTCTTTGATTCTTACTCTAGACCCTCGTTGCCAATTCATCCAAAAGAGATAAGTTTCTCCTAAGTACCATTCACCAATGGTTGTGATGACTGGCCACATCGGAGAGTTCTGTAGTTGGAGCCTCACGTCTTCTGGCATGTTCTCGAGGAATGGTTCAAAATTTCGCTCTTNTGTCCCCTTCTCATGCGTGGGTGCTTGTCCCTTGGTTGTGATGGTCCTTCATCCCTTGGGTGCCATCTACAATCAAACATAACCACCCATTAGACCGTTCATAAGTAGCTTAAGATGGTCTATATATACTTTCTCAATTTGACCAAGTTATGTTATTGGCACAGGTACACCGTTAAGTCTCCCGAAGCATTAATTTAGGGGTTAGGACCAACGTTTTTGTAATTAACAACTAATTAATTAATTACACAAAGAAACCCCCCCCCCCCCCCCCCCCCCCCC
>MNCI01019632.1:87370-113542 GCA_015680685.1 Gnetum montanum
CTTCGGGTGCATAAAAGGGCAAGGACAGGTTGATGTGGACACGCGATGGAATGTAGGTGCGTTGGGAAGGGTTAGGCAGAAAAAATGGCAAAAACTCCCCTCAATTTGGACTCCAAATGATGAACAATGCAAAGTGCAGTGGGTGTATATATAGGGGTTGGGCGCTACATCGATGGGGCCACGTATACGTAGGCATTGCATATATGGGGCCCCGTATACGCAGCACTGTACACCCATCGACCAGCGTTGACCAACCCATAAATCAAATTGAAATGATGAATTTGAAAAATCAAATTGGGGCGGTTGAAGCATGTGAAAGGCCCAGCCATGGCTAAGGACATGAGGAAGGGAATGGAGCATGAAAAAGAGAAAAAATCGGAGAATGGGACTCAAAAAGAACTCCACGAGGAAGAAATCGAATGATGGGACACTAAAAACAATCAACCAAGGAATCTAAAGGATGGAAGGCGTAATAGGTAGAACCAGGAATATGTAGGTGGGTCCTGCCCATAGCAGGAAATAGCCTTTGTAGCCCTTGCATACCCTCAACACTAGGGTCCATAGGCCCGGGTGCCAAGAATTGGTGTTGGCCAGTTAAGACTCCAAACCAAGAGAACCCGCCAAGGCATGAGAAGCCTACAAAAAACACGATGAACACACAAAACATAAAAAGGGAAGTGAGGTGAGTACGGAGAGAAGTGGAAACAGAGGGAGAGGAGAGAATGGAAATTCCAAGTGTTGGCCACATGAAACCCTGTGTGTGATTGTGGTTAAGTAACCTAGTAGAACCTTTCCTGAGGTTAGACCCAAAACCATTCGTCGTCAGTGACATCGTAGCAATGGACGAAGTCCCGACCATCCCCCAAGAAAGCAAGAATGACCCCATAGAGTACCACCACTCCAGTGAATGTGAGAAGAAGGAAGTGAAACGGGATGAAGTTAGAGGGGACCAAGGAAGTCCCATAACTAGTGTGTGTGGCCCGTTAGAGGCGATCTAAGGGGTGTGCTTTGAATTCCCACCGTGATTTGTTTTTTCTTTTCTTTTCTTTTATTCAGGGGAACCACACCATGCAAAGATCCATGCGTGTTTGCATGCATTTGACCAAGGGGTGTGCTTTGAATCCTCATGTTTTTTTTTGTTTTGTTTTTGTGCTTTTTTTGGTGAGGACCACACCATGCAAGGTCAAACTGCCTAGAAGCTTCCATAGAGAGAGACTTGGAGTGGTAAGAAATCTATAAGGGCACACCAGAAACCTAGGGAACAGAACAGAATGATGAATAAAGCATTCCCCTTGAAGTCACACCCGATTCAAACCATTGGGTCATCCCTCAGGCTGGGAACTACACAAGTCACACATTAATTAAAATATTTTTAAGCGAAGAGGTTGCATGTTCGCAATAGAAGGAAAACCATGGAATGGTGAATGGTTGAATGATGTGGACTCACTGTCGAGTTTATGAAGTGAAAACAAACATAAAATCCAAGGACAACCATGTAATGGTGGGAGCCAGATAATGAGGAAGACTATTACAGTACCCATCATAATGAAAATTGACCATGCCAGATGCCTGAAGACAATATGACGATGTCTTAGCAATTATGTGAAAAAATGGATAGGTACAAAAAAATGAGAAATAAGTAAAGAAAAGGAAAAAATGTTCAAAGAATGTGCAAATGTAGGAACGATGGTGAAAAAAAAAGTGTAAAATAAAAGGGTGTAAAACAAAAAAGTGTAAAACAAAGAAGTGTAAAACAAAAAAGTGTAAAACAAAAAATGAAAAAATGGTGAGGGGTGCATTGAAATCCATCAGCAGGGATGATAGTCTCCCCCATGGTTGGGTGGAAAGGAGGAGATGTGAAAAATGGAACGTGGGGGATCAATTGATGGTGAGGCGGTGGCACTAGTTGCGTGAAGTTCATGGAAAGGTTTTAGTTGTTGGTGGTTAACTAACTGTGTTCTGGTGAGGTCCTCAGGTTTGTGGATGAGCAAGGCTTTGAATGGGAAGGTTTCAGAGACAATATAAGGTCCCTCCCATAGTTTCTGAAACTTTGTCGGTTGGGATACATGTGAGGGGTTCCAATACAACACCTTGTCTCCACATCTAAATGTGACCTTCCGAATCCTAAGATCATGTTGTTTCTTGTTATAGGCCTTGTGAATTTCATTTGAAAATAGGGCCACTAATCGGTTCTCATCTAGCATACTTAAATTGATTAGTCATTCATGTTGTGCTAGCGGTAGGTCAAGGCCGAGGTCACTAGCTATGGATAGTGTCCGGAGTTCTTGGATTGGAAGCGTTGGCAACTTTCTGTACACTAACTCATAGGGAGAGTACCCTATAGAAAGTTTTCAAGTGGAGCGATAGGCCCATACGACATCATTGAGCTTGGTACTCCAATCCCTCTTGTATTTGCTAATGGTTCATGTAAGGATCTTGGTGATCTCCCTATTGGCGACTTCGGCTTGCCCATTGGCTTGGGGTGATAGGGTGTTGTAAATTTATGTGTTACCCCTAAGCGTTGCATGAGTTTCTAAAAAGTGCCCATGAAGTGAGTCCTATTATCAAAAATGAGTGCACGTGGCACTCCAAACCTAGTAATGATTTGTTGCTAGACAAATCGTGCAGTGGTGTTGGAAGAACAGTCGACAAAGGCTATTGCTTCTGCCCACTTTGTATAGTAGTGCATAGCTACAATGATGTATGCATTTCCATTTGACAAGGGGGTGATGGGCCCCATGAAGTCGATACCCTAGATGTCAAAGGGCTCCAATGGCTAGATCCACTATTGAGGTCCCTCCAACCATGTCGTCATCCCACCATCTCTTTGGAATCGTTCGCAGGAGCGGGCAAACAATTGTGCATCCTTGAAAAGTGTAGGCGAGTAATACCCTGCAAGCAGGATTTTAATGACCATTTGGCATCCAGAATAGTGGCCCCCACAAGGGCCCTCATGAGCATCTTGGAGGATGTGTAGTGTATCATCATCAGGGACACACCATCGAACCAAGCCATCTGTGCACACCTTGTAGAGGTGGTCATTGATTTTCATGAAAGGCTTGGCCTTATGGAGAAACTGCTATTTCTGTCGATGGTTGCACTCTTTTGGCAACTCTTGGGTTGTCAGGTAGGTGAGGATGCGGTTGAATTAAGGGGATTCCTTAGGTACTTGAGGATCAACGATGCTTGCGAAGAGGAGTTCATCTGGAAATTGGTCGGATAAGGGCTCCTCCTCTTCTATGTCATCCCATCGTAACCGAGACAAGTGGTTAGAAACCACATTCTCGGTCCCCTTCCGATCTACCATGGTAAGATGAAACTCATGAAGAATCACCAGCCATTGGATTATGTGGGAGCTCACCGTTGGTTTGTTCATCAGGAACTGGATAGCACTATGGTTAGTGTGCACAAACACCTCATATCCAAGCACATAGTGCCGAAATTTGTCCAAGGCGAACACCACCGCCATCAACTCCTTCTCAGTGGTGGTATAGTTTAGCTGAGCACCCACAATGCTACGACTTGCACAGTGGAAATAATACAAATGTTTCTAATTGTCACACTATGTAAGCACAGCTCCCAAGGTGTAGTTGGAGTCATCCATCATAATGTGAAAGGGTCTACACCAATCAAGGCTCGTAGAACCGGAGCTTCTACGAGTTTCTATTTTAGCACGTAGAATAAAGACTCGCATTCCTTGGTCTAGATGAACAGAATGTCCTTATTTGTAAGTGTTGGCGACCGTTTGGGACGCGACCACCAACGAGTGTCCTCGAACAGGATTTAGGTGTCTGCTGGTCTCTGTCAACACCAAGGCCCAGATACCTCCAAATAACTCAGTAGTTAATGTGAGTATGTGTGTGTGCTGTTGCGGCGTGTGGTTGTGAGAAATGTGACAATTTCGTTGTGTGTGAACTACAAATGACTTACTTTAAAGAGATTCAACCAACTTTGCCAAGTACTGTGAGTTGTTGAAAATTTCCTATTTTGTTCAACTGCCTAGTCTACGTGGTTCGTATAATACCTGCTTGTAACAAATAAAATTTTGCATAAACATTTGAGCACAACTCCGCAAATCTACTCCTAATTTTCCCCAGAGAGAGATATATAGTTCCACAAGAAAACTAGAAATAGAGCAAGATTCAAAGGAAATAGACAGAAAGAAAAGAAAGCAGATTTGTGTGGACCTCAAATATTTAAACAAGGTAAAATGACACGAGTAAACACTTCGCAATAAAGCTATTCCAAATTCAATATCTATGAATTGTTCAAACTTCCAAGACTCAAACAAGCAATATCTTCAAGACAATCCTACTGTACTACCAAAAATTGCTGCGTAAACTACCATGTACGAGACTCCATTTTGGCTAGACAGTAGATGTCAACGATTGCATTTAAACAGAACCTTTAAAAGACTTGACAATTTCTGATTGAAATAACACGGAAAATCACTCTAAAGATAAAAAGAAGCTATTCTGGTCCCATCAAAATACCAAAGATTTTCTGAACCCTCTCGACTACCAAATTGTTCCACGGCGTGACTACAAACAGAGGCTCTCTTTCAACAACCCAATAGCAGTTCCCAAACGTTGCACAATAACGAAATTTACTACTAAAATGCTCTTAAGGCTTTTAAACACAAGCGCTTCTATGGCAAAATTTTAATAGAAATTTCTATCGGGCAACAAGAACAATAAGAGCAATCTAAAAATCCCAAAATTACTTGCCAAGGATGATACTATCTAAACCACTAGCTAAGCAATATAAACAAAACAAAAAATGAAATGCATAACTCACAGGACCATGACAAAGAGGCTGAAATCTTTATTCTAGCAAATCAGCTTGCAAGCCATCTTCTTTACAAATCTTCCAAGTGTGATGATGATGCTTCCTCTTCTTCCCCCTCTTCCCCTTGACCCATGAAGCATTTTTATAGGGTTCCAAGGTAGGTAGGGAAGTTACAAATTTAAAAATTCTCACCTAACTTCTCTCCTAAGTAACTTGCCCAACCAATAGGAGATGACTTACAAAATATCCTAGCTAACTTTACTCCCAAGTAACTTGGCCAACAAGTTAGGAAGTATTTAACTTAGGAAGTTAGGAGGTTGGGGAATAAATAAATATTGTTTTAAAAATAATTCCATCAATTCCATATAATGGTTCACAAGTATATCAATATGAAGCTCTTAATGTTTTAATAACAAGGTGATAATGCAACATTTACCTTGGAATAAATGTTGTTGATGCCTTGTTATTAAATATAATATAAAAAATGATCGAAAGAAAAATCAAATTTGAACTTTAATCCCGAATGCAAGGGCACTAGACTTGGAACAGTTATCAAATATTCAAGAAATATCCCGCTTCTGTCCGTTAGCAACCACCACCGTGAGAGAAGGCTCAGCAGCTGCATCCGGCATCATTACTTCGTTGGATTACTGGAGGAAGATCTGGAAACGGACTTCATTCACAGGACGGATTGCCCTGAATCATAGGGTTTCGGTTGTATGAACTATCTTATTTTGCCCCAAATTCGCTAGGGCTTCCTGCGCTTCCACATTTTGAAAATTGTTCTTCCAAATTTCCGTCGTTGATTTCAGGGTTTTGGGTCATCACGTCGTAGATCTGCTGCTATGGTAGAGCATCCTTTTATTTTTATTTGTGACGATTCAGTGGCACGGCATCTGCGCGGAGGTCTTGGTGGCTCTGTTTGCCCTGGCACAGGCGGCCAACGCTGTTTATGATTCGTTTTTTTTAAAATGCAGATGTCTGTTTCTGGGTCATGCGGGGCGGCACACATCGGCATCATTAGAGGCAGGCAAATTAACTGCATAAACTTGAATTTGGATGTGAGTCCCTGCAAAAGAGATTTTAGCATAACGTGGCCAGCAGAGATGCCGCTGGTTTGTGGTTAAAAGAACATTGGTTTTCCATGAAACAGAAGACCATTTCAGGGTAAAAAAACCTTTGCATTCCTCTGCATTAGGATTAACGCGATTCCTGCATTTTTTGTTCCGAAAAACTAATATTCTTTTAGACTGTTTTTCTTAGTCACGTTGTTCTAGCCTCCTCCATGTGCAGTGTTTTTTTCTAATACGATGGCCAATCCAATTCTTTGAACCTGACCCTTTGAATAATCCGATTTTGAATAATCCAATAATGCATTTTCAATATTAACAGGAATATATCCTTTATCAGTAAAGAATTCCATCTTTAGTTTTTTTTTTTGTAATTCCATATAACTACACAACCAAACACTTCAACATATTTGCTTGCTTCCTGTCAACTCTCCATATTAAACTCCAATTTTATGCCCAAGAATTGTGCTATCTTTGAAAAATATTCTGACTGTTCCATGTAATGGCTAAATGCATCAACAGTAAGTTCTACTAATAGCCTGGAGATGTTCGAGAAGTGCTCAATGAAACGCCGGTAGTAACCAGTGTGTCCAAGAAATGACTGAACATCTTTGACGATACTTGGTTGGTGGGTGATTCCTTAGATGATCCTGATCTTTTCAGGGTCTACGCTGATCCCTATTTGTGAGATGCGATGCCCCAGCAGAATGCCCTCTTGGACCATCAAATGGCTCTTTTGCCAATTGAGACATAAATTGGTGTCCACACACCTCTTTAGAACCTACTCCAAATGGTCCAAGGCTTGCTCAAACGTGGCCCCATAGGTGGAGAAGTCATCCATGAAGACTTCTACACCATTCTCGATTTGTTGCTGGAAGATGCTTAGGACAAGGCATTGGAACGTAGTAGGCACATTAAATAGGCCAAAGGGCATCTTCTTATATGCGAAAGTCCCCCATGGACTTGTGAATGTTGTTTTGGCCTGGTCCTCTAGTGCTATTTGGATTTGGTTATAACCATTATAACCATCCAAAAAGCTATAGTAACGGTGTCCTGTGATGGTGTCCAACACCTAGTCCACAAATAGGAGCGGGAAGTGGTCCTTGAAGGTCGCCATATTGAGCAACCAAAAATCAATACAGACCCTCCACTTATCACCTTTCTTGGGTACAATTATCGACGACAGAATAGATGAATCCTGCCTTTAGCAATTGTTCAATTTCATCTTTTATGATCTGCTTCAATTTGGGATTCAATCGTCTTTGTGGCTGTCATCGTGGCTTCATGGAAGGGTCAAGATAGATTCGATGCTGGCAGACCCTGGGATCAACTCCATTCAACTCAGGATATAACCATGCGAATGTAGCAATCCATTTGTTTACCATCTCCAACAATCTCTTTTTCTGTTCAGGATCAAGGGTGGCATTGATAATTACCGACTTGCCATTTTGCAAGAATGCATATTCCAAGTGAGCCGGTAAAGACTTTAGCTGCAAGGGCTCTTGTTTGAAGCTCTCAGGGATTTGTAGCGTTCCCCAGTCATCTTGATCATCAATAGTGGAGACCTGTTGATGAACCACTTCCATCTCATCCGTGCTTTCAACATAGGCATGCACTAGCCCCTAAGATGGTTCCATGCACAATGTGCTGCTAGTAGGATTAGCTATCAGCCACTGGGTGCCTTCTTGGTTAGTGGCTGC
This sequence comes from Gnetum montanum, assembly GCA_015680685.1. Lineage (NCBI taxonomy): Eukaryota > Viridiplantae > Streptophyta > Gnetopsida > Gnetales > Gnetaceae > Gnetum > Gnetum montanum. The sequence continues at coordinate 94,929 of MNCI01019632.1, forward strand.
TACGTACAGGCACTATTGAATAGGTGATTCCTTAGTACACCGACTACATGCTTGAATGGATATCCGCTTAGCGAACCATAATTGCTGCACGTAGTTGCATCCTAAGTCACTATACATGATGCATGGAACACACTTCTTCTCGATCTTCCTGAAAGGATTTTCCTTTGAAATTTCCAGGGATAGATCTTGGAGTCCTAGTCATGCGTCCACCATGATTAGCCAAGCCCTTTCCATGATGATTGGAAAGTTCCCCTTACAGTTCTCTACACAGATGACCAAGAAATCAGAAGGATAGGACCACCTACAAACGGTGGTCACAATGTCCTCCACCAAACCCAAGGGAACAGTGATGGTCTGGTTTGCTAACTCAAGCCGGATGTTGTTCTTCTTTAGTGGGGGAAAGTTCTAGTTCTTGTACATATCGTGAGAGATCAAATTGACCCCTGACCCCGAGTCCAGAAGAGCTTTGCATACCTCGTTCCTTGCCACCTAAAGATAGATGAGGGGGCTTCTCGGATCTGTCAATTTTTGGGGAAGATGACCTGTTTTGATCTAGTCAGTCATAGCATGTGTGAGCATGATCGTCTAGATGTTGGAGCATGGTGGAATGGAGGGCTGCTTGGGCGATGTGATGGTGGAGGCATTGGTAGGTTTGAAGGCACTAGCTAAAAGTGTAGGTGAGGGTGTGTTCAGATTACTAGGCCAAGAAAAGGACGTTTTCATGGCTTGGATTCTGGTCCACTTAGCCGAGGTGCTGGTTGTAAGTTAACAACCCTCGTAGCATTTCGTTGTTGTGGCTATGATGGTATTTCTCCCTGCATTGATGGAGCAGGTGGAAATTGAGTGGGATGTTATGGAGGAGTGGCAGAAGAAGGTGATGGAGGGTAGAAGAGATGTGGGTTTTCTCCCATGGGTTAAGGAGTTGGATGTCAAAAATATTTAGGGAGGTGGTAATTACTAGGAAAGGCCACATGATTGGAAGAGTCTCTTGGAGAGACCAATTGCTGAACATAGTACCCATAAGGATCTGGCTATTTGTAAGGGTACTGCTACCTTAGAGGTGGCATCCCCCACACTTGTGGTTGTTGCCACTATTGGAAGTATTCATATGGTTGCAGGCGTGTTCCACTTGGATAATATTCTTGCTACTACTAGTGGAATCACCTGGAATTGCCTTGTGGATAAGGCAACCTTCGGGGTGTCTATCGTTATGCCAAATGAGGGTTCAAGGCATACACCCGAGACTCTTGAAGATGTGACACCATAGGACAACATCCCTTAGGATGTTCATATTGGCATATGCAACATTCATCATCCTCCTCGGTGTCAGAGTCTGCAACCTACTCTGCTACAGCAATGTTTTCCTTACCCTTATGTTGGGCATGTTCAGCTCCCTTTTTCCTACGTCGATCACGGTCATTACCTTGTTCTTTGGACTCTTCTACAATTTTCAATACACTTTGGAATTTCTCGTCCAAAAAGTCCCACATCTTGTCCACCTTTGCCAATATTTCAGATGTAAAATTTTGTAACGGCAAAGTCTTTCGATTCACCGCTACTTCCAGTGGTGACTCATCCTCCTCATCACAAAATCGAGCCTCCCTTTTTCTGAGGGAAGGGTCCTGGTTGAATTCTTTTGCACTCTTCTTTTTCTTGAGTTCTTCCTCCTCCTTGGCCACCTACTCAATGAGGCGCTACAACTGATGGGCCCTTAGCTCCGACAGTTGTCCCTTGGCGTACACGCCAAGGGTCTTTCATGTTTCAAAACGGAGCCCATCAATGATGTGGCAAAGCTATATCTACTGAGAGTAACCATGACCAAGGCATTGATGCAACAGTGAGTAGTACCTGCTCATGGTGGCATCCAAGGGTTCATGATTTTCTTGTTTACAAATTTGGATCTGCCATCTCAAATTTGCCACTCTAGAGTACATTTGATATTTGTCATTAAAAATTTCAAGCATTGTACTCCATCTTTTGATTCATTTTAGCTTCAAGGACTGGTACCAACTTTCAGCTTCTTTGATGAGTGTGCGAGGGAACAGCTTTAACTGTTGCCAATCATTGTCAATGTTTTGTAGGGTGTAGGTGTCATGGAATGCCTGCAGGTGGGTCTGCGGATCATAGTTGTATCCCCCTTCAAATCTGGGGATGTTGTTCATATGAATGCGCTTAATCCAGCTATCCTTCATGTGCCTACTGGGAATGTGAATTACCTTTGCGATCTGGAGCATGCTTCGAGTAGCTAACAATGGCTCGTCTGAATCATAGTCCTATTGGGGACCATGATTCCTATGATGATTCTGGCTACCCCTTCTTTCATGCTAGCGAGCATCACGTGATTGGTCTCATGCTTCCTCATGTTGCCCCTTCTGAACCTGTTTACCACTGTCCTTTCGCTCTTGCCTTCCCCCGTTACACTTAGAGCCTAAGCTAGATGAAGGCGCAGGAGAAGGGGAGGATAGAGAAGAAGGAGAGGCATCGCCACCACTCTGGCGTTGATCTCCCCATCTACCCTGATGGCGACCTCGATCTTCTAGCCCAGCCTTGCTACGTGACCCTCCATCCCCTTGAGGATTGTGCTCACTTGGAGGTTTTTTCTGAATGATTGAATGGAGGAACTACTATCCCAGGGGAAGTTCGATCGAATGGGTATCATGAAAGATGGGATCCCCATCATCTTGCAGCCCTTGCGAGAATAAGGTGTTGCTGAATTGTTTCCCCTTCTGTTGTTCATATCTCTCTGCTTGCTGCTAGTCTCTTGTCCGTTGAGCCTCCATGGGACGATAGTCTCGATAGTCATGGTCCTCGATGACATACTCCGCCACTCGGTCCTGGATGCCTAATTTGCCCAAATTGTGATATAGGATCGTAGGAGCTGCTCGGTCGGGTGGTAGCACGATGCTACCCTCCATGTCCCACCATCGGAGATGCTCATCCTGATGTAGGATGCATGTGAAATCAGGGACATATTCATCGGGATGTTTGTACACCACCCAACATTCTTGCGACACCGGTGGTTCAAATACCTTTCTCCTGTGAGAAGACATGTTGGACGTTAGATGGTCCATGTAATCAGTGTACCTTACTATTTACTTAAATTCACCTAGCGTGCATAAATATTTCTATCCTAGGTTTGTTCCAATGACTTGAATTATAATTTCACTAAGGTTAGATGACACATGTAAGACTAACAGTCACTGGTAATGGTGCCAATGATGAGCGGCTAGGTACCCCTATGCCCAACCATACGAATCACGAGCGTTCACGTGCGACTCGGTCAAAATCCGTAGACTGTAAGCACTTAACATACACCAGACTCTAACTAGTGAAACCTTGGGTTAGAACAGTCGTTGTCATCGTAATCTCACTTGTGAGGTTCTGTTTACGATGGTTAAGTGAGACTAAGGCTAATGATGTTTATATCTTTTTAATTATCTTTTGGTGGCTAATTATCTTGGAAAATAAGGCTAGAATATTAATTAATCTAAAATTATCTTAATCTAAATCTTAACTACTCCTAACATAAGTATCCGGTCCCATCTTCCGAGCATGTTCTAAGCATCTCCTAACACTTTTGGGTTACCAGATGTTAAGCGTCACTGGGTTTACCAAGTGTTCAAGTTACGTTCGAGATGGTCATACTTATGGCCTTTAAGAACTACGAATGAACAATAGTGATTGAAATCATAATAAGAAAAATGTAAGTAATTAACAAGTAACTAATAAAGCATAAACATATTAAACTATTGAATGCATAAAATAGCTAAGTCCAAATGCTGCAAGGAATGCTTGAATAGTTCATCTTTATTGCCATCACGCCAATGGGCTCAGATGCATCAACGCTCGAAGAAAGATCCGATCACTTTTCTTACACCTACTGCGGGCACTTGGAAAATATTCTATCTCCTGCAGGAACAAACTGCAAGAGCTTTGCTACAGCTACTCCAAAGGTGTCTAAATGAGGCGGAAGGCCCTCTTATTTATAGGCCAGGATAGGTGGTTGCGTAAACGGGGCCATGTTGACGTAGGGAGGCTACGTCGATGGGCCCGCGTCGATGCGACCGCGTATATGCAGCCCCGTATATGCATCCCAGTTGACACATTGACTTAATGACACTTCATCACAAGGGCATTTCAACAATTTTGAAGGGTAAAAAGATTGGTACAATGTATACTTTAGAAGCTGATATATATTTGTAGGATGATCTTGTAGCTACAATTGCTATAGGGGAGGATACTGATTTATGACATAAATGATTAGGCCATATCAGTTATTCTAATTTAAAGGTACTTCAAACTCATTCTTGCATTTCCAAATTTGTAGTAAGCTACACAAAATTTTGCAAATATTGTATTGTTGGAAAATAAAAAAGAGTGAATTTTCTTACAAATATGGGATGTAGATGAGCTAATAAATTGGAGCTTGTTTATTCTGATGTTTTTGGTCCAATAAATCCAACATCATTAAGTGGTTTACTATATTTTGTTACTTTCATTGATGATTATACATGGAAAGTATGGGTATTTTCAATAAAGTCCAAGGATGTTGTTTTAAATATTTTTAAGTCTTTTGTTGCTAAATAGAGATACAAACAAGTTTAAAGTTGAAATGTTTACTTAATGATAATAGTGGTGAATATACTTCAAATGAATTTAGTGAATTTTGCAGAGAAAAGAAATTCAACATATTCGTCCTCCTCTTGGAACTCCATATGAAAATGGAGTAATAGAAAGATGCAATAGAACGCTAGTTGAGCATGCAAGATTTATGATTGTTGGTGCAGGTTTGCCTAAAATTTTTTTGGGCTAAGGCTATTATGGTTTCTACTTATTTAATTAATAGGTCACCACATTCCTCTTTAAATAATGAACTAATAGAGTGTTTGTGGAGTGGAAGACATGTTTCTTATATTAATTAAAAGTTTTTGGATGTGTTGCTTACATGTATATACAAAAGAAAAGTAGATCTAAATTTGATGATAAATCAAAAAGATATATTTGATAATAAGTTTGTGGGTTATGATAAATCATGATGAATTAGGTTTTAAATTATGGGATCCTAACACAAAGCAGTTTGTAAGGTCACAAGATGTAAAATTTCAAGAAAATGTAATGTTTTATGATTTTTAGAAAAAAAATCGATTTTTAATTCTATTACATAGCAAGTTCCTAGATATTTTTGTAGCTCAATGAAGATATAATACAAGAGCAAGTGGCAAATCAAAACATTCTAGAATTTTTGGATGAAGATGAGGAGAAAGAAACTACTGAGGAGGAAAATCTTATAGAAGATACATGACATGGGGTAAGACATTCAAGTAGAATAATACATCATCCTGCTAGATTTAAAGATTATATTCTTTATAAAAATTGTAGTGAATTTGAAATGGTAAAATAAGCTCTTACAAGTCTTGATAAAATAAAATGGAAGGAAGCTGTGAAAAGGGAATGGAATTCACTTCAACAAAATAGAACTTGTGAATTGGTGGAATAACCCAAGGGACGTAAAGCACTTCAACATAGATGGATTTTTACTTTAAAGAATGAGGTAAATGGGGGGAATATTTATAAGGCCAAATTGGTAGCTAAAGGTTATGATAAAAAACTAGAAATTGATTTTGCAGAAATTTTTTCTCTAGTTGTTAAGAATTCTTCTTTTTGGATTGTTCTTTCATTGGTTTCTTAGTTAGATTTGGAGTTAGAACAGTTAGATGTTAAAACAACTTTTTTACATAGTGATATAAATGAAGAAATAGATATGCATCAACTAGAAGGATTTGTTAATCAAAATAAACCTCACTATGTTTGTTGCTTGAGGAAAAGTTTATATGGTTTAAAATAGGCTCTTAGGTAGTGGTGTAGAAAATTTGATTCTTTTATGCACAAGATGGATTATTGTAGGGGTGATCTTGATCATTGTGTTTATTTCTCAAGTGATAAAAATAAAATTGTAATTTTGTTGTTGTATGTACATGATATACTGATGTTAGAGAATGATATATAAAAAATAAAACAACTTAAAATAGAGATGAGTAAACAATTTTCTATGAAGGATTTGGGATAGGCCAAAAGAATTCTTTGAATGCATATTTACAGAGATAGAAAGTAGAAAAAATTATGGCTTAGTCAAAGTGAGTATATTGAAAAAGTGTTAAAATGTTGTAATATGTTAGAAGTAGAACTTGTAAGTGCTCCTTTGGCTTCTCATTTTCAATTATCTAAGAAAGATTGTCCTAGTATAGAAAAAAAATTGCCAAAGTAAAAGATATTTCTTATACTTTTGTTGTTGGCTCTTTAATGTATGTTATGGTATGCACTTATCCAAGTATAACATATGCAGTTAGTGTTGTTAGTAGATATATGAATAATTATGGTTGGAACCATTGGCTTGCTATGAAATGAATTCTTAGATACTTAAAGGGAACTCAATCTACCTATTTAAGTTTTGGAAATAATGATTTGGATATTTGTCGTTATTTGGATGCAAATTTTGTAGTTGATTTTGATACTAGACATTCAACTACATGTTATGCTTTTGTTTTAGGTGGTGCTACAATAAGTTAGATGTCAAAACTTCAATCTCTAGTAACTTTGTCCACTATAGAATTTGAATATGTGGCATTGATAGAAGCATATAAAGAGATGTTATGGTTGTGAAGATTTTTGTAGTTTCTTAGTGTAAAGCAAGATAGTTATCAAATTTTCTATGATATTAAAAGTGCCTTACATCTTGCAAGAAATTCAGCTTATCATGACAAAACAAAATATATTTATATTAAAAATAATTTTATTAGAGATACTATTGAAGAAGTCTTAATTAATTTGTAGAAAGTTAACACAAAGAAAAATATTGTTGATGCATTGACTAAAGTGGTTGCAAGGGATATGCATGTTTTTTGTGCAAAACAACTTGGAATAGTGGAGATGTAAGAATGCAACATGGAACTAGGGTATCTTTAACTTAAAGATTTGTCAAATTTTTGTTCAAGTGTGAGAATTGTTAACTATCAATTAATGTGAAGAAAACTCTTCCTCTAAGTTATGTCTTTCATAACTTTCAGCTTTGTAATCTCTTCTTGAGATATGAATACCAATTTCTAAAATTATCTAAAGTTTGTAATAGAAAAAAGATGTGTTAAGCACCACCACAACAATAGCAACAACGTGTGAAAGAAAGGGCTTAAGAGTGTTGTGATAGCAACAAGCTGTAAGAGTTATCAAGGACGAATTGTATCTTTGAGGTATTTTCTCCAAATAAAGGAAGAGCTTTGCACTAGTTCCATAGTTTTTTTTCCCACTTTTGGGATTTTCCACATAAATCTTTGTGTGTTTTTCTTGCTATCTTTGCTGTTTCATTTTGCAGATTTAATTAATTTTGTAACAAAATTTGTATTATTTATAAATATATATATATATATACTAACAATGTTTTGGCAAGGTTGAGACCAATATGCTGTTTTTTATTGCTAACGTGGCCTTGGGTATAGGATCTTCATAGGGTTCTTTTTAGTAACCACCGAAAAGCATGGATATCACATTCACGCTGTCTTCTACGGCAGCTTCAATTCCAGCCAACAGGCTCACAATAGGTGGTGTAGTTGGGAAAAAAAAAACCTATGCTTTAAAGATGTAATCACTGCTTATTTTTTGCATTTGCGGTGCATATTTTTGGCCAATTTAAACATGTACTTGTTTTCTATATGTTTTAGATGCACCTTGCATTGGAAAACGGGTATCTTTTGCGCATAGAATTTAAATTTTTACCTATTTTGAAAACTTGCGTTGTAATTTGGAAAGCAAAACGTTTTAGAACAAAGAAAAGCGTAAACTAAATATACGTATTCTCTATGATTTGGTACCCATCATATTGCAAAAATACAACCTCTCTTCTGATAGCTATGCCGGGACCAGTTCAAATTCAATAAGTTTTGTATATCAATTAAAAAGGATTGCAGTTAAAGGTTGACTACTAAAATATCACTTACAAGCCTAACATACATTTAAAAGACCTGCCAAATTGCCCAAACCCTTGCAACCGAAACGGAATTAACATGGAGATCTCCATTAACGAGCTGTCCTGTTACTGTGTCTTCCATGAAAGAGAAGATGTTTCTTTGCTTTTCGAGCCTACTAGGTTATTGTACTTACGAAAACTTAAGATTTCTCCAACTTTTCTAGAAAAGAAACTCCTTTTTTGTTGCTGATAGTACAGTGAATCCAGTTCTGTCTAAGGTTGACGATGCTTGAACAGCGGTGAAGGTGGGAACCGAGGCTTCATGTGCGGGGATGAGTGTCGGTTCCGATACGGACTTAGAGGTCGCCATATTGGTCTTCTCTTTATCCCTTTTTCTGCACGTAAACCACACATTCTCTACAATATATACATGAATTTGCAAAACACATAATATGCCAAACAGCAGAATCAACCAAATAAAATCGACATGACTTGCCCGTTTTAAAATGTTGAAAATGTTGAGGGCTTGTAGTAGCTTGCACAGACGCAGAGAACAAACAGACGCACATCAGTAACAATGCTAAAAATGCCCACGCCAAAGACAACCTCCTGCTTTGCCTCGCAGTTGCAGTTGCAGCCATGATAAGTCCTCTGTCCTCTTATGGAAGAACTCTGTTCATGCACAGTATTTGGAGAGATTATGCTTCGTTGCAATGGTTTATTGCCAGTCCAGCCCATTTATTTCATTCGACGTTATCCATGGAGTATGATTTGCTTTCCTTGTGGTAGACGATTCCACATTGAATAGACTGCACAAAGACGTGAACATTACGTGCAGCGGCGTGAACATTACGTGCAGCGTCTTTTTCTTTCCGTGTGAATAGTCTGCACAAAGACGTGAACATTACGTGCAGCGTCTTTTTCTTGCCGTGTTTAATATGATGAGGATAGAAAATGAAAAATGGCAAGTATGATTTGCTTTGCTTTCATTGTGGTGCAAGACTCCATATTGAATAGTCTGCACAAAGACATATGCGTCTTTTTCTTGCGTTTAATATGATGAGGATAGAAAATGAAAAATGCTGGTGGTGCAGGACTTCATATTGAATAGTCTGCACAGCACAAAGACATATGAACGTTAACTGTAGCATCTTTCTGTTATGATGTTTAATATGATGAGGATAAAAAATGAATAATGCCAAGTATGATTTGCTTTCCTTGTTGTGCACGATTCTACATTGAATAGTCTGCACAAAGACATGTGAATGTTACATGCAGTGTTGTTTTTTCCTTACCGTATTTAATATGATGAAGATAAAAAATGAATAATGCCAAGTATGATTTTTCCTTGTTGTGCATGATTCTATATTGAATAGTTTGCTTTCCTTGTTGTGCACGATTCTACATTGAATAGTCTGCACAAAGACATGTGAATGTTACATGCACCATCTTTTCCTTACCGTATTTAATATGATAAGGATGAAAAATGAATAATGTCCATATAGTTGATTCCATGTTGAATAGTCTGCACATAGATGTGTGAAGGTTACATTGTCCTTTACAAACCATGTTTAATACTACATGGAAAAACAATGAATGTTTAATACTACATGGAAAAACAATGAAGAATGCTCATATAGCCGTCGAAACGTTACTTGCACACCGTTTAATATGACAGCGTCTTTTTCTTACAGTGTTTAATTGGATGAGGATAAAAAATGAATAATGCCCATATAGACCAATGGTCTGCATATAAACGTGTGAATTACATCGTCCTTTTCAAAAGTTTATATAAATAATGCTCATATAGACGTCGGAACGTTATTTGCAGCGTTTAATATGACCACGAAAAAGAATAAATAGTGCACACAAAGACGTGTGAACGTTACTTGCAGTGTTTAGTACGCGAGGAAAACCAAAATTGATAGTCTTCACGGAGACATGTGAATACGTGTTTTTTCTTTGCAGAGTTTGAATGAGTGGAAAAAAAATAAGAAATAGTTTTCATTGAATAGGTTTAAGTTGTTCGTTCCTTGCAGCATGTCACTTACACTGTTTAATACAAGAAGAAAAAAAAAAGATTAAAAAAAACAATGAATAGTCTGCACATAGACGCGGGAATGCAACGTTGAACCCGAGCGGGCAAAAAATAGTTGTTTATATGTACGTATCGTATATAAGCGCAAAAAGAACCAAAAGAAAAAGAAAAAGAAGAGAAGTGTTTATGTTTTTTTAATGTTTTTAAATATTTTATGTATTTTTCCATGCTTTTTTGAAGTTTTATTGTTGCTATGATAATGTTATTTGTTTTTAATGTTTTGTTATTTGTTTATTAAACCTTTAATTTTGTTGTTGTTATGTTTTTAAAAATTGATATTAGTTAATATAGGCATAAAGAAAGTCATAGTGTTGTTAACACTAACAAATTTAACTAGATTATAAGACTAGGCTATACTCATCTTAATTACTATCCTTCTTGAAAAAAATAAATACCCATGCTCATGCTATTTCCAATTTAAGTTTATTCTACTAACTTTTCTAACTATAAAGAATACTAAAAATTCTCAAACAAATGAGGTGTTAGCAATGGTAAGACACTTGATTTGGAAGCTCTAGGCCATGGTTCAATTCCAGTGAGCAATACTATAAAGTTCCAACTAGACTATATATCTTGGGGTGTACCTATGTTTCACATATTTTAGGTTACAACACCGCTAAAAACAATTTATACCCATCCTAACTACTATCTTTCTTTAAGGAAAAAGAAAAAAAGAAAAAAGAAAAAGGTATAAACCTAATTTCACATAGTTCAAATAACCATACAAATCTCTAACTTGAACAAATAAGTCATGAATAAAAAACACAATAAATTCTACCTATTCTAATTACTACCTATCACAAATAGAAGACAATGATGTAGAGAGCTTTTGAATTTCTTGTGTTTTGTTTATCCATAAGAGGACTAGTAAAATGTAAAATAATTATCAACTAGAAGTAGGAAAAGGAGAAAATTAGAAATTGTATGAAAATGCAATCAACTCTTGAAACAGACAAATGTAATTCAATATTATCATCAATTAGATTTAGAAAATTTGAAAAATTAGAAATTTTACATAATTGAAACAAATTTTTAAAATGGGTCTTGTGTTCCATTTCTTGATAAGAGGGCTTGTGAAATGCAAAAGAATCATCAATCAAATTTAAGAAATCAATCTTGGGTTCCATTTATTGTTAAGAGGGCATATGAAATGCAAAAAAATCATCAACCAAACTTTTGAAATCAATCTTGCATTCCATTTATTGATAAGAGGGCATGTGAAACGCAAAAAAAAAGAAGGGCCAATCAGATGTAGTAAAAGAGAAAAATTAAAAATTGCATTTGAACATGATAAACTCTTGAGATAGGAAAAAACAATTCAATATTATCGTAGGAGGGAAGGCCCCTTCGGGTCAAGGAAGCAACTCTTGCACTGGATCTATTGTACTATAACCAACAGAAAAGGAGTTTACTTTTCTAGAGCAGTAAGATAAATCTGAAATTTTCTTAAATACAATAGACAACCACTTTTGAAATATGTGTGAGTTTTTTTGTTGTAACTTGCATTTTAGAAGTCAGAGGCTCAATTGCACTAAGCAAAATTTATTGAAATTGAAATATTCTAGGATGCCAGTTGAAAAGAAAAGAGTTTAGCCTTTTAATCTTGTTCCTATGTAATGTGCACCAAATTATAAAATGTATATACATGCTTGTGACTTTTCTCTTGTTCTAGAAGGCTTCCAAAATGCTTTGGAACTGAAATTCAAATGCAAGTTTTCAAAATTTCTCAAAAATCAAACTTTGTATAAAATGTATCCAAAATTTGCAATGGCCTGGTTGGCATGAAAATGTAAAATTTCAAGAGTCTTTATTGGAAACTGGGGCCATATTCCAGTAGCATTCTGTCTTCCCACGTATTTCACTTCTACACCAAAATTTAAAGAAATCGTTATGCCTGCAAGTGACAAACAAAGAAAAATGTTATTAATTCAAGGAGAATAATAACTGGCAAGAAAGAAGGATGATAACGAAAGAGCATGGGATAAGCGTGAGTAAAGGTAAAAAAACATGAATGGCAAAAGCTGTTGCGTGTTGTGTTTTGAGCTTGCTTGCATTGTTGCTTCTCTTAAGGGCTTTCGTTTTGCAGATTTAAGCTCTTGACCTTTGTGAAGATAGCGCTTGGTTTGCCATGTCAGTATTTAGAACCTGTATTTAAAATCATTATTTTTGGTTCTACTTAACTTGATCTACTCTGCCAACCCAGCTCCTTCTCTTAGCTTTATGAAGATAGCTAGTATTGTTTAGCTTTTGGATGGTAGTTTGATTTGACCTTGTTTAGTGAGGCTGAGCTAAAATAAAGCATGTGCACAAGAATATTTTTAATCCACCTCAGAAAGTAGATCAATTCATAGAATTGTTTCTTCGCTTTACGAGGTTTCCCTAATTTAGCTTTCCCATGTCAATCTTTTGTTTAAAGCTTGTGCACTTAAAGTGTTTTTTTTTTTTTTTTTAATTTCCCAATTCAGCTTGTAGAGTCATCTTGTAGAACTGTTTTTTGGTTCTACAATAGGAACAAGAATCATCTCTACTATGTCAGCCTAATAAAGCAAAGCATAGAATAGAATTAGCTCACAGAGCCATTTTTTTGTTACACAGAGGCTCGTTTAATTAGCTCTACCATGTTAGATCTTGAAAAAGGGCAAGATAGAATTGGCTCATAGAACCATTTTTCCATTTTACAAAAGGCTCATTAACTTTAAACATGTCAACTTTTCTTTCGCAAACTGAGTGTGGACAAGCTTAAAACTATTTTATAGCATGTGTGCTTAAACCTTTTAATCCAACTTAGCACGTAGAACCAACTTGAAGAGGCTCATTTTGATTTTACAAAGGCTTGATCAAATAGCTCTACCATGTCAGCTCAATGAGAAAAGCCCTAAGTAGAATTAGCTCATTGAACCATCTTTTTGCTCTAAATAGGCTAACTTAACCATGTGAGTTTGTAGAAAAAGTGCAGAATAGAATTAGCTTGTAAAGCCTATTTTATGCTTTACAAAGGATGTATTTGAATAGCTCTACCATGTCAATACTTTTTTTACATGTACAAGCCCAATTTAAAGTCTCATATACTTTCGAAAAAGCTTAAGGAGTGATTCTTGGTTCTTCCAAATGCCTTGCCACATCAACAAATAGATGAAGCTCATTTTTCCCATCTAGATCAATTTCACTTCATCTACCACATTAATGCCTTGACTACATGCAAAAGAATGCTTATTAAAAAAATAAATAAAAGCTTTGGATTATTGACGTGTCAAATTGAATGGAAGGACAACTAGAACCAAAGTTTAGTACAAGGTTTAAACCTATGCAAGCTATACAAAAAGTGAACAACATTGTGTCTGCAAAGAAAAAAATGGGGGCAACATAAGCTTATACAAAAGACTATTCTTATGAAAAAGCCAAAATTAGTATGACTATATAAAAAAAAGCTTAATCCATTAATGAATATAGGGGAGTTTTTTGAAGCCTAAAGAACCATTATAAGTAGAGCCAATGATTTATGTGGGAAGGAGATGTTAGTGTTATGTTGAAATGATAGACTTCTTCTTCGTTTGCTTAGCTTTTAAAGCTCACGTAAAGCTCATGCTAGAAACAGTAATGGAAGCTTAGATATAATAGGTATGACATTTTTTTCATCTAATCTTTTGTAATGAAGTGGTAATGGCTATAGCGTATTTTCTTGCATGCTTCATTAGCAGTTAGACAATGACTAGAAGAACAACTATGAAAATGGCTAAAAGGTATGAAGGCTATAAATTGAAGTAGTTGTGCTTAGCTTGTGTTATTTTGGTATTTACCTTGAGCCTAAATTAGAAATTTTACTTCTATGCTTCTTCTCTTCTTCTTTCTCTCTATTTTTTTCAATGAAAGCTTTGTTCTCTTTTCATAGGGAGCTGGAAAAATTTTGAGTCTCTATATGTGGGATAAGGCCAAGTATTTTCTCTTTTGTTATGCTATGAAAGCCATCTTCTATAACTTTAAGATTGGGTTTGCACTCAGTCCAGAACTATAAAGAATTCATGTAAATTTCTTTTTATTAATATAATTAATTTTCCCCATAAAGTTTAAGGAGAGTTTTATGATGGATGTAAGTTGGAAAATCTAGTAGCTAAACCACCTTAAACGCTTGGTGTTTATTTACTATTTTATGTATAAGTGCTCTATTTTAAATATTAAGTTTATTTGGGGCTTTTTATTGGTCTACTACTAATCTCTATTTTAGTCAATATTTTCTATAAGGCCCTAATTCATCCCCCCTCCCCTTCCCACCTTAGTGCCTTAGCTATGTCTAGGAAACACAATTGGTATTGAAGCCTAGTTAACACTTCTTGACTTAACAATCTATGTTGAACTTTTTTTATCTTGAACATGACGTAGAATTAAGGATTCTTCTCTAATAAAGCTCCATGGTTTGATGGCTCAAATTATCCTCTGTGGATGTTTGAATGAAGATATATCTTTGATAAAGTTAAAAATTTTGCAACAATGATATCATATTTATGATATCGTCTCTACGATGTCATAGATATGTTATTGTATCTCAACATACGTTATTGTATAAATGATATCATGGGGTGCATGCTAGCCTATATAAGCAACACTTAGGTGCATGAAATTGGGGAGATACATTAGGATAGTAACATAACTCTTTTAGTTTATTTTCTTGAATTCAGTACTTAGCAATGTATGCCCGTAGTGTGATATTTTGTAATTGAACGAAGTCTTTATTTGAGTGTGATGTTGGATGCATTGCATGCACAACAATAAAGATTGAGATTACTCTACATTATTGCATCAACACTTAGCTTTATTTTTGTTTCCATTTAGTTTAATGTTTACCATTACATGCAATTTACATTTCATAGTTAATATTTACCATTACATGCAATTTACTTTTAATGTTGTTAAGCGGAATGAGCAGGATTGATCTTGAGCACATAAGTGTAACTACTTGGTAGCCTAGTAGTACTATCACTTGGTATGCCCAGTAGTGTGGTGCTTGATAATCCTAGTAGTAGTTGCATTAAGTCCAAGGTATGAATGGAAGATCAAGATTGGATACTCATTGCATAGGCTGGTTTAGATTTTTTTTACTATCACTTAGATTTAGAAACCTTTACTTTCACTTCATGTTTACAGGTAGCCCAATGGCCAATTCAACATCAATATCATATACCTCACCATGAGTTAAACCATACACATTGATTTTACTAACTCATGTGGGAAGACAACAATCGTGAACACTAACTAATTGCTAGTATAATCACATTTTCTTATCTTTAAATTTTGACCAGGATTGCATGTGAACACTCATATCTCATATGGTTGGCTGTTGGATACTCCACTACTCATCATTGGCGCTATTGCTAGGGATAAGTTAATGTTATACCAAGTAATTAATTTTCTAAAGTTCATTATACTAAAACCTAACTCTAATCTTCACAACTTTAATACAAAGCACACTTAACACAAATTGTCAAAAAAAAAAAACACGAATTCACATAATGATCAACTATCACCTAAAAAGAAAACAAGGAGTAGTGAGAGAAATGCTAATGAAGAGGATTGGGGAATGCCAATGTAGACACATAGTACTTATGTTCACACTGATCCATACCATCTAAACTTTACCTTCATATTCCATTAGGACAAACAAATGAGATGGAGAGACATGCAAGGCAACATAGTCCTACCTCCCGAATGTGCAGCACTAAACATGCTACAAACTACTCTAAGGGGAATGCACTTGGACTAGATTTAAGAAGAGTATCATGTGACTCAACACATGACCAGACCCTATGAACCTATAAGGGAGTAGATAAAGAGAGACATTTCTATGGAGGTCAAACATGTTTGTACCAAAGGGAAGCAAGCCAACACATTTGTTATCATAGAAGAACTTGATGTTAATTAGTTCACTTTGGAATAACTCCACTAGAACCATTAGCAGCCATCAAAGACACCTATCATCAGACTAGAGGAAATTGTCAAAGCCTAACTTCACTCTACACTAGTAGAGACACACAAGGGGGAGGCTACTGACTCAAGATACAAGCAAGACTCTAGGTTAAGGGATCCTACTAAGTCCTACAAGGAAACTCACAAGAGTCATGAAAGGAGAACCAACTAACACTATTACCTTGCTATCTTCTCTACTTCATCATGATCATTAGAGGACTATGACAAGAGATAGCACAAGTGTCAAGACTTTGATAGGGAAAAGAGAAGAGCTCATGGTCATCATGATCGATACTCAAGGTATTTTGATTTAGAAGATGAGGAGTATGAAAGAAAAAGACACAAAGATAGAAGAGAGGATTAAGAGAGGAATGAGCATAGAAGGGGTCACCACTACCACAAAGCTTATGAACTTGATCATGACGATGAACCCCTTATGGAAACCTGAAGCATGATCAACATTCAGGAATCGATCTACATACTAGCTAGACATGTGAGAGATAGCTGAATCAAACAACTACATATGAATAATATGCCTCAATTTGAAGGAGGTTACAATGTTGATCCTCAGCATCATCTTTAAGCACTCCATGATGCTTGTGCCCTTCAAAACATAGAGAGTGACTAGGAAAAAGTGAAGCTATTTTCTAGAACACTTGTAAAAAAAGTAGAAAGCAGGTATAGGTTATTGGAACTTGAATCCACTAGAAATTAGAGTACCATGCTTGAAATCTTTAATGATAAATATTAGACCTATTCAAGAGTGTCAAATCTAGGAAAAAAATCTAGAACTAGAAATCAGAGACTTAAAAGACCCTTGATGTAGCAATGGGTAGATATTATTCATTGTTACACAAATGCCTAGGCCATGGATTTTCATCAAAGAAATAACTAAGGCACATCATAGATGGGCTGAGAAGCAAAATAAGAGAGACCCTTGGGATTTATGCCCAAGGAAGACTATCAAAATTAACTACCTATCATGTTCAAAGACTCATTGATCAAGTGGCAAAAGAAGAAGGAGAAGTCAAAAAAGGGAATCAATTGAAGAATACAAAAAGGATCCATTCGTTAGAAAAAGATATGTATGAGTTTGTGAAACCAAAAAAGAAAAAACCTTGGACTAGGTTATCAGGAAAGAGATGCTACCAATTTAAAAATATATTGCCGATGTAGTAGCATAGGTAGTGAAAATGTAGAATTTGATAGATGAATGATGTACAATAACACTAAAGATTGTGAAGAAGAAAGAAAAAAAAGAACTCAATAAATATAGAGATAAAAAGAAGAAAAGGGAATTTGGACAAAATGGAAAAGTTGCTTTAGTAGTTGGGCACTCAAACACCAACTCCACATATGATGAAGGTTGCACCATGTACTAGTAGGAACATCCTAAGGGATGTTATCCAGTCGTGATACATCTACAAGAAATTGGGGCATACACACTTAACCCATGATTTGTTCAAAAATAAATGCCCAAACAGTTACCTTATACTCAAGGTAACTATCATAGTGGAGCCTTGCCACAACTATAGGAGTAGTACTATCAACAATGGTCGTAGCTATAATCATGGACCATACCACTACTATGCCAACAATATTCATATCAACAACCTTATCCTTATGGATACTATGTCCAACGTCTAATATCACTAGTGAATGTAGCTATTCAAAATCCATAATATCACCTGTTGCAATACTACCAACTAATGCCATCAAGGACTAATCTAAACTTGCACATGCATCCACAAGTAGCTGATCTTTCAAATCCCAATCCAAATCCTTTGCCACTAGTGCCACCACTCACAATGCAAGGTGAACTACAATCAAAACCATAGTAGAAGAAAGCTGCAAGGGTAGTAAATGTATGAATAGAAGATCTCACCAACAATGCTAAGGGCCAAATATAAAAATTTCCTTTCTTTAGGATGAGTCCAAACAAGGCTCATAGAATAGGAGCTTCATCAAGATCATCTTCTACTAAAATAGGTCTTCTCACTCTTGCCAAGCTTTCATCATCATCAAGTCCAAACATACAAGTTTTCATGATTACTAAAATCGTTGCTATCTAGATTAAGGTAGAACCACTTCCATAGAAAATAATTGATCTAAGAATTCCTTTGATTTATCTATGAGTAGTTGGAAATCAACCATGCAAATCTTTGTTAGACTCAGGTTTTGGGGTGAATTTGATCTCTTACAACACATATCAATCATGGAACCTACAACCATTTAAGGAATGAAACATTAGGTTGGAGCTTGTAGATTAGTCTATCACCATCCCTTTGGATGGTCCTATCTAGCAAACTTCTTGGTGATCAATGTGACCAATATTGATAAGGAATGTCTAATCATCAAGGGGAGGGCATGGCTTAGCACCATTGATGCTAGGCTAAACATGAGAGATTTATCTATGGAGATCTCAAAAGAGTACAAACATGGAGCCATCCATACATAATGAATTCCATGCATAACTACTGAAAGAAAAGGTAGTAGTAGTGAATAGACTATTCAGAATACTAACACAATTAGTTCATTAGTCCACAACAATAGCAAACAACTAGTGTGTGTAACCAAAAGATTAGCAACCACAAAACCAAA
>MNCI01019632.1:113785-221362 GCA_015680685.1 Gnetum montanum
TTTGTAAATAATTTTTGATCATTAATAAAACACATTTAAATAAAGACAAGATGTAGCCCAATAAGGTGAAACTTTCTCTATGATATCAAGTCATAAGAGACTAATTGTTTACACAGTGAGCCCACATCATCTATCCATCCATTCCAATAATAATAGGTTCTTACCATGGCCATAATGATATTCTTTCTATCATCAAACTAAGGATAAACTTATGATCATTATGCCTGGATGGAAAAGTGAAGAACCAAGGGGGAATGAAAAGGGAGTGACATCAAAGAAACTTGAAGATTCTTTTTGTATTATCATTGTAAGTTCTACCATGTTACTAAGGTTGTATTATATCCTTTTAGATCTAATGAAAAATGAGAGTAAGAGTCAAATAAGTGCTACCTTCAAGGGTTGACATAGTTAAAAAAATAAAAGAGTAGAAAATAAATTTCTAGGGGTTCCACTGGAAAGACATGTTACCCATGCCTAAAGGTAGGTAGCTTCTCAGAAATCTAAAAATAAAAATAAGTGCTACGAATAAAAATCCTTCCTTGGACAATACGCCAAGTGAAAATACTCCTTGTAACATTGACAATCTTATGATTATAATTCCAAGAGATGAAATGATCTGATGTCACTGGAATGTGGTCTAGACTTGGTTTGAATCTTCAATAGATAAGCTAATGATTATTTTAACCACTAATAAAACATAAGAATTCATTATGCCTATGGTAAGACACCTCACATCCTGATTTCTACAATCCCTTCTAATCCCATTTCATATCATTGTTTGAATAATCATAACTTATGATTTTGTATAACATAGTGTTATTTTCCCAATTTTATGGTACTAATATGTGTGTTTGGCTAAACATGTATGTGTTACATTCAACTCCTTAAGTGCCTAAGGACACATTTAGGCTTGGTTATACAAGGGCATTAAGGGCTGGAGCTTGCTTTGGAGAGGACCCACTTGTATAACTATTGTATCTTAAACTTGCCAAGTGATTCCACATCATCTTGAGCTTTCTAATTCCAATCAATAACAACAAATACTTCCCATATCATTAAAACTATCCATTCTAATAACACAACAATGTTGTCTTTTTTATTCATTCCATTAATACCTCATATGCTTTCATAAATCAAGATTCCCTAATCATAGACTTTCAATGCTTATTTTTGACAACTAAAGCATCATCTCCATTTCAAGATCCTTTCAACATGATGCATATCTTTCAAGTATCCTATGGAACTCAATTTTTTTTTTGAGAAAAACATAAGAAATTTTGATTTCTCTATGATGACATCATATCTATGAGATTGCAAGCACCTATGATATCACATTTACAATGTCATATTTATGATATCACACCCATAAAAACTATATGTATCACAAGGGAGTTAGAAAAAAATTTTATTTTTGAATTTCATAACAAGGGAGTTGTTGCCAATTTTTATTTGTAGCCAAGAGCTTTGACACTCCATCTTCTAGCAACCCATAACTTGCTTATTATTACCCCAATTTGCATGATTTTCAAATCTACATGATTTTGAAGTTGTGTGGTTGCTAGTAAGGGAAATTTGAGTTGATTTGTTTTTCAAAATTGCTAACAACCAGAAGGTATTATAAGGCTAAGTCTAAGGAGACATATTAAGAATTTTTAAAGTAAATCACTCATGTTAAGGCCAAAAAAACTTTAAGAAGACTTCTAATTAATCATGCCACTCATTTAAAGTACTAATGGGGTTGTTATTAAAAAATTTGATAACTCTACAATCATAATGAACTAAGAACTTGATATAACTAAGGGTATGATTAAGGTATTGAATTGTTGCTCATTTATGAGAATACTCTAGTAATTCCAAATCCTTGATTGATTGCAAATGGCCCCAAAAAGAGGATCATAAGGAGAACTTTCATGATCGATAAGTAAAAGACCATGAGGCTATGAAGAGGACAAGTGAGTGAGCAAAATGTACAAGTAATAAGGAGAGCAGGAGGCACAATCTCTCAACATTCATCAACAAACTCCTTCCACAAAGCAATCTACTTAAGTAGAAGTAAATGTTCCACTAGTTCACATCTAGGGACAACAACTTACACTATCACATGAATTCCTTTAGGCTATTTAGGAAAAATCCATCAGGTCAATAGTCATTGTAGAACTCAACTTTGATCCATTTTTGGAATTTGATTTAGAAGCTATTAAGGCCAAAATTTAGTCATCTCCTTCGTGGCCTACTTTGACAAACAATTTAGAGTGGTATCTAGGAGAAACACTCTAATTTTGGAGAAATCAAGAAGCTAATGCTATTGTCAAATTTGAAGGAATCTTAGTATCTTACTCAATTAAGGCAATCATAGAGGTATTGAATGTGCTTAATCAAGGAGCAAAGGTGGCATATATATATCAATAAGATCTGACATAGATGTTTGGAAGTTGTGGTTGCAGTGGGTGTATGGCAAGGAAGATAGAGAATATAGTGAATTAACTGCAAAAGAAAAGATCTATTTCAAAATCAGCATTTATCACCTCTTTCCTACCAAGAAATTGAATCAAATCTCTACATATAAGACTACATGGAGTGAAATATTAATGGGAAAGTTCAATGCAAATAGTGCTCACCTCTACTTCACAGAAATCGAAAGGTAGTTCAAGGAGAAGAGGGTAGGGAAGTTAATACTTCCATTCCATTGCCTTATCCAAGAGTTATGCAAATGAGTTAGCATCCTAGGATATACAAATGATGCATTAAGAAAGGCACAAAATGTATGTTATGCTAAAATATTCAAGATGGGACCTCCCAAAAAAGACCAATTAGAAAAACAACTAGAATCCACAAAATAGTAGTAGTAATCACAAGTTCCACCATTGCACCATAAGATTATAGACCTTCACTGAGTCATCTATAGAAAATTGTAGAAACTATTAGTTGGGAAAGTAGAGGAGAGGCCAATCTATTCAAAGTTATTAATGATGCAGTTAAACCAACCATTTCAACCAATACTGCCAATGGACAAATATTGTTGCAGTCAAGAGGAGAGGCCTAGTGGTGACAACAAATTTATGAGAACATCACATCATTCCAAGTGGTGCTTGAATCTAGAGAAGGAGCCACAATTGTGGTCATGCAGCACCATGAGTTAGCAGGAGCCATAGAAGTGATTACAAATCACATCAAAGAATCATTTAATGTACTTGTTGTACCACCAAAAAATCTTACTGAAATCATAGATGCTCAAATGCTAGTTGGTACCTCTATGACACCTGCAAATCATGAAGATGTGTTAGATAGATTTTTGTAGACAAGAAAATTTATGATAAATCTCTTTGATATTCCTAGTGATGTCATTGCAACATAGTCTAAATTAATTTCCACCAAAGAAAAATTAATCATGACCAAAACTAGGGTAGGTCATGCTAAGAATAATCTTCATTGATTACAAAAAGAGCTTGTAGCCCTAAGAGCGTAAAGTAGAGATCCAACTCATTTCATAGCACCAAATCAAATAGCATAATTTAGAACTAAGTACATCAATTTCCTCCATAAGAATAATAAAGACATAGTAGATGAGAAAGAAAAGGTAGTATGAAATGCTTTAATAGCTAAAGCCCAATCATATGCCCATGCCAAATCACTTGCTACCTTATAAGAAGAAAATAAACATCTCGTTGTAGACAACATGAGGCTAACCAATGTTGAAATACAGAAAAATATTTTGAAAAAAAAGTATCCACCAACAAAGAGAATATTTTGTGAGGGTCAACTAAGATATGAGCCACCTCACAAGAGAAAAAAGAACCCTATCTATGGAGGAGGTACACGCCATTAGGCAAAAATTAGCTATTGAAATTAGTGCATGGAAAAATGAGGCTAGTATACATGAAAGGCTTAAGGCACACTTTTGAGATTAGGTGAGAATGTATAAACAAATCAATGAAAAAGAGATCTAGCTGGAAAAGGCTAGAATTAATTCAATGGCAGCACAAAATCCAGAATAGCAACTCATCTTGGATAGCATGACCCATAACTACAAAGCAGAAGTGAAACATAAAGACCTATAGATTGAGAACTTGAAAAAGTACATGGGGTAGTAAGCCTTTGTTATGATAATTTGGCCATGTTGATAGTAGGTAGGCCCAAAAGTGAGGTTGAACAACAAGTAGTAGCCACATACACCTTGTATGAGAAAGAGTTTGTAGATAGAAAAGATGATCTATAGAAACTTCAAGTAGCAAACATAGAACTAGAAGTAGTTAAGGTTGGCTACCAAGGGCAGAAAGATGTAATAGTGAATCGAGCCAAAAGATTAATAGACTACCATGAACTAAAAGAAAATGTTAGAGCTTTTGAATAAGAGAGACAATAGTTTGTGGCATGGTATGTTAAAGCCAATAAAATGTTTCTATAATTGCCATGTCCGTGGGATGTGATGACTCCATCAAACATTGGCTCATCAACATGGATGGTTCAAAATTCCAAAATAGATGAAGAGAAGCTTTAGGCACTCTTAAATCACTACAAATTTTAGAATTCTAAAGATAAGGGGAAGAAACCAATGGAAGAGCCACCATCACCTAGAACAACATAAGGCTACACCAGCTTCATCAACTTTTATTTTTTATGTCATGTCATAAAATGTGTCATTTTTTAAAACTCCACTACGGCATTAGAGAGTCATGTATATAAAAGTTAGTATCATGTAAATCTACCTCTTAATTTTATAAGGAACTTCATCCTCATTTTTTTTTAACTTGAGGATGAATTTTTAGTTAATCATGGGGGTATGATAACGTCAAAAAGTTTGTAACAATGATATCATATCTATGATGTTGTAGATACATTATTGCATCTCAACATATGTTATCATATAAATGATATCGTGGGGTGCATGCCAACCTATATAAGCAACACTTAGGCACATAGAATTGGGGAGATACATTAGGATAGTAATAGAACTATTTTAGTTTGTTTTCTTGAATTCAATACTTAGTAGTGTGTGCCTATAGTACAATGTTTTGTAATTGAATGGAGTCTTTATTCAAGTGTGATGTACTTGGATACATTGCATGCATGGAAATAAAGATCAAGATTACACTACATCATTGCGGCAACACTTAGTTTTATTTTTATTTCGATTTAGCTTAATGTTTATTGTTTATTATTTTCATAGTTAATGTTTACCATTACTTGCAATTTACTTTTAATGTAATTAAGTGGAATGAGTATGATTGATCTTAAGCATGTAAGTGTAACTGCTTGGTAACCTAGTAGTACTATCACTTGGTACACCTAGTAGTGTGATACTTAGCAATCATTGTAGTAGTTGCACTAAGTCCAAGGTGTGACTGGAATAGGCTAGTTTACATTTTTTTTGTCACTTAGATTTAGAAACCTTTACTTTTACTTCATGTTTACTAGGAGCCCAATGGCCAATTCAACATCAATATCATATACCTCACCATGAGTTAAACCATACATATTAATTTTACTAACTCATGTGGGAAGACAACGATCATGAATGCTAACCAATTACTACTATAATTACATTGCCTTATCTATGGAGTTCTATTGAGATTACACATGAATAGTCATAGCTTGTGTGGTTGGTTGTTGGATACTTCAATACTCATCAATCTTCTAGCTCATGGTGATGATGTATGAAAGTTAGTTAGTAGGAGAACCAACAATGCTATAACTGATGCTTGAGCTATGAATGCTTTGGTTTGTGACTTGGATACAACAGTGTATATGAAGATAATGCACCTTCAGTTAGCCAAAGAGATGTGGGAGCATCTTTAAGAGATCTAGGAAGAAGATGATAAAGTAAAGAAATCTAAGCTGTTGATCTTAAGAGCATGTTTTAATGCATTATGGATGAAAGAGAATGAAAATATTCATAGTTTCTTCAGTAGAGTAGATGAGATTAATAGTGAGGTGACCATGCTTGATGAAGCATAATCAGATGATATAATCTACCAGAAAATTTTATCTGTCTCACCTAGCATGTTCGAAGCAAAGTTTTCTTCCATTGAAGTGGCAAAATATGTCTCTAGTTTGATTGTAGCAAAGCTCTATAGTATTCTTACAACCTTTGAAATTAGAAAATAAGGAATTAATTATTTCAATAAAAAGGAGAAAATTACCTTTAGTGTGGAAGTTGAGAAAATTGAACACAAGAAGAAACCATCAACATAATATTTAGATTCTGATAAGGAGATGACTAATCTTGCTAGAAAGCTTAAAAGACTCAAAAAGATGAAGGTTGGTAAGAATATAAATTAGTCTTTTTCTTGTTATTATTGGGGTGAAATAGTTCATATGATTGTTATGTGCCCAAAGAAGAAGGATGAAGAACATTAGAAAAATTAGACCACTAGGTTTAGGCCAAGGAACACTCAATATGTGTTTAATAAATTAAAAGCTCAATTAGCTAATATTTAGAATCAGTTAAAGCATTTAGAGGTTAGTACAAAAAGTAAAAATGTTAAGGAAAATTATTTTGTGAATTTTACTTATACTAATATAATAGCTAATGATACTAATACTGTTACACAAGATTTATTTTCATTTATAGTTATTATTGAAGATGATGATTCAAATGATGATTTTCAAATATTTATGTATACTAACCTAAATGAGCAAGGAACTTCTAGTACTATAATACCACATGTTGAAATGAAGATGAAGATGGACTATACTCATTAGACAGTTGAAACTGAATATGAAGAAGCTAGGGATATTAATTTAGAAGGACTAATGGAGCAAGTGGAGATGGTGGTTAAAGTTAATGAAAAATTGAATAAAGTTTTAAAAGAAAAGAAGTAATAAATCAAGATCTATAAGATGAAGCTTAAATTAACTAAACAAGAAAATTTAAATCTAAAAGAGTATGTGGTGTTCCTAAAGAAGAATATGAAAGGTAAGGCTACTCAAGTAGCATCTGATTTATTTGGCAGGTTCACTTGTAGATCAACATAGCTCAAGGATATTATCAATAATGGATGGTTTAGTGATGACAAGAGGTATCTTGGTTATGAGGGTGAATCTTCAAAAAGGCCATATTCAATAAAAGAATCAATCCAAAAGATAAATGTCCAAACATGACCTCCATAGTTACAAACTATCAACTTACAGATAGGTAAGGAAATTCTTCCTACTCCAAGAATTTTAATCATTAGGTATTAACCAAGAATGATAATTAATGTCTTCCAAGGATATTATTTTAATTTTGGAATACTAGGTCATAAAATAAGATTTTGTAGAACTGGAAATTTTTCTTGTTATAAAAATATGCATTATTCCCTTACTACTAAACATTTTTTAAGAAATGACAGAAAAAGACAATAAGCTTAGAGACTAATCAATAGAAGAGCTCTCCCAATATAGTTGGCCTTAAAGAGCTCTCCCAATATATTTGGCCTTAAAGAGCTCTTGCAATCCAAAGATATGGTTTCTTAATAGTGTCTACTTTCAATAGATGACTAATGATAGATTAAAATTCATCACACTAAAACATTTTAATGAAGGAAAAGTAAGCTTTAGTGACATGGGTAAAGTTATGGTAAGAGGTATTGGCTTAGTTAAAATTCATGATAATTTTCTTGAAGTTCATAATGTATATTTTTTTGATGGTTTACATTATAACTTATTAAGCTTAGGACAATTTTGAAGAGAAGGTTATGATATTTGTTTCACAGATGAAAAATCTATATTAGAGAATAAAGGAAAGGATTTTAAAACTTATGTTACTTGAGAAAGAAATAATCTATATTTTATAAATGTGCTACTAACTCTTATTTCTAAGATGAGAAGTAATAGATTTTGACACAAAAGACTAAGACACTTAAGTTCAGTAAACATACAAGCTCTTATTAAAGCTTAAAGCATGAAAGGTATCCCTTATGGGAGAGGTATGTTTTTCATGCCAACATTGTAAGCAAACTAGAGCTACCTTTAAGCTAGTGAACTTTCATTGTAAAAACAACTTGAATTACTACATATGGATGTATGTGATTCTTTCGATATAGCTAGTCTCGATGGTAGTAAATGTTTGTTTTTTATTATTGATGATTATACTAGGATGTCATGGCTAACATGTATTGAGAAAAATTTTGATGTATTTAAGCATTTAAAGTTATTTAAATATATGGTTGAGACTAAAATAGTGCTTAAAATAAAAACTATTAGGACTTTCAATGGAGGTGAGTTCACCTCAAATGAGTTTTATGAGCTATGCAGAGATTTAGGTATCAAGAGACAATTTTCATCAACTAGACTACTTGAGAAAAATGGTGTTGTAGAACAAAAAAGTAGAACTATACTTGAGATGATCTAATCAATGACAAACAAGAATAATGTACTTAAGTATTTTTGGAATGAGGTGGCTAGAATAGTTGTGTATATCATCAACAGATGTTTGGTAGGAGTTGATAATGGTAAGACTTCTTATTAAATGTGGTATGATAAAATGGCTAATGTTCAATATTTCAAAATTTTTAATAGCAAGTGCTATATTAAGAATTAAGATAACGTTCACAAACTTGATAGCCATTATGAAGATGGTTTGTTTATTAGATACTCTAGTCATTCAAAAGCTTATCGTTGCCTAAATTTAAAAAAATTAAAGATTGTTGAAAAACCTCATGTACAGATTGATGAATTATCAAAAGATGCTAATAATATGGTTGAGAAATGTATGAATGTATATGAAGAAGAAAATGATGATGGTATTTTGGCATCTAAAAAAGTTGATGAGATTAATGAAGAACAACTAGTTTCAATAGATGAGGTAGAGATAGAATGATGAGATGCACTTGATGATGACATGAGAAGAAGAATATAGAGGTTTAGATCCATGGTATATATTCTTAGAACACCCCTCAAATAGAGAACAAGGAGGAATAGAACTAAAACAATGACCCATGACTTATTAGTGTGTTGTCTTGTATTTTTCATTTCTCTAATTGTTAGGGAAGATCTTGGAAGTGAGGACTAGAAGAATGTCATGAAGGAAGAGATGAAGTAGATTATAAAGAACAATATTTGGGAGATTGTCCCATGATCCAAGGAAGCTAATGTCATTAGAACTAAGTGGATCTTTGCAAACAAGCTGAATGAGCATGGTAAAATCACTTGAAATAAGGCAAGGTTAGTAGCAAAAGCCTTTGCTCAGATAGAGGGACTTGACTATCAAGATAAATTTGTCCCAGTTGCAAGATTGGATTCTATGAGAATGCGTTTACCATTTGTAGCTTATCAAGGATTTAAGCTCTATCACATGGATGAGGGAAGCATTAAAGCTTTTTGGTATAGCATTCTCTAATCCAATCATTATTTATTATGATAATAATGCTACTATTTCTATATGTAAAAATCCCCTTTTCATGGTTAAACTAAATATATTCAGATTAAATATCATTTTCTTAGAGATCATGTAGAGTTTCAAATAGTAAAATTATCATATATGACATCCAAAGTATAGAGAATAGATATTTTTACAAAAGAAGTAAATAAAAAAAGATTATCATATCTAAGAACATTGCTAGATGTAACTACTTTACCTAGATATAGATAAGGAACTAACAACCCTAGTACTAGTTTAGGGACTTATTCTATGCTAAAGAGCTTTGTTTCAGGAGGAGTAGTTAAGCTTATACTACAAGGAAGCATATACATTTAAGATGTAGTAGAAGAACTAGGACCACATGCTAAGTCTATTGAATCCTCAAAGCCATATCTTATGAATTCATGCATTCCTTCATAGGGATCATGACTAGAGGATGACCTTATTTTTAGCTCTAAGCTTGGAAGATGTAGCAAATCCAAAAGATCATGGGTGAAGTACAAAGTCTCAATGTCTTGAATTGTAGAGGCTCTCCTTTCCTTAGGTGGTTTGGATGCCAAAGGTCTTTGTCTCTCACACTTTAGAGATTCTTTCTATTTTCGCAACATAATTCTTTCTAGTTAATTATTAAATCATTCCTGGGTCTTCCACTTTTCTTTGTTTCTTTCATACTCTGCCATATCTTGAAAGTTCATTAATGCTTGATCCCTCTCAGCATTTACCCTTTCCAACTCTATCCCAATCTCTCTAAAATTATCTTGTTTCACTCAAAATATCTTATGAATATCCATAGCTATGTTGTGTTCTAAGTTGTAGCTTGACTACTCTTGTGATTTGTTTTGAATTGATGCCTTTGTTTTGAGCTTAATTTTTTCAATAATAAGGGGAGTTTCATTTTACATTTTCTAAAAAAAAGGATGAGAATTAATGTATGATATAATTGAGTTGATCTATGTATGATTTTTCTGCTATTTTGTCAAAAAAAGTGAAGATGAGCTATATTTTTCTTAATGATATGAGTTGTTTTGTGGAGATGTATTATTTTTTTTATCAAAGGGAATTTGTGTAACCAGATGTAACTATGTTAAGCATATTTTATATGAGTTATGTTATGATGACGATTTTCTTGTTTTTCTTAATTGGTTGTATGATTCTCTTATTTGACTTAACATGTATTATTATGATCTTTCTAAGTTCTTCATTTAGCATCTATATGTTTGAGCTAAGAAAATTTGTATGATGAGTTTTATTTTTCTTTGGATGAATCTAAGCTTGATCTTCAGATTTTCTTATATGCTCGGTTGTGTATATTTCATTCATGTTCTCCCATATTTTAACTTAAATTAAATTCTCATCCAATCCCAAAAAGGATGAGATTATTGTATGTTATGTGTTTTGAGCTTGGTTGTGTTGTTGCTTTTTAGAAGGGATTTTTGTTTCGCAGGTTTGTGCTCTTGATCTTTGTGAAGATAGAACTTAGTTTGCCATGTCAGCATTTAGAACTAGTGTTTAGAATTGTATTTTTGATTCTACTTAGCTCTATCTACTATGCCAGCATAGCTCCTCCTCTTAGCTTTAAGAAGATAGCTAGTATTGTTTAAGTTTTCCATGATAGCTTGATTTAAATTTGTTTAGTGGGATTGAGTTAAAATAAATCATGTGCACAAGAATATTTTTAATATAAATTAGCAAGTAGATCCAATTTATAGAATTTCATTTTTTCTTCATGAGGTTTCACTAATTTAGTTATTCCATGTCAGCCTTTTGTTTAGAGCTCATGAGCTTAAAGTTTTTTACCCAACTTAGCTCATAGAGCAATCTTGTAGAACTAGTTTTTGGTTCTACAAGAGGAACAAAAATTAGCTCTACCATGTTAGCCTAAGAAAGCAAATCATAGAATAAAATTAGCTCATAGAGCCATTTTCGCACTACACAAGGACTTTCTTGATTAACTCTACCATGTTAGATCATAAAAAAATGCAAGATAGAATTAACTCATAGAATTATTTTTCTATTCTATGAAGGGCTCATTAACTTTACCATGTTAGATTTTCTTTTTTGAACTCAATGTGGATAAGCTTAAAACTATTTTAGAGCATGTGCTCTTAAACCTTTTAGTCCAGGTCAACATGTAGAACCAACTTGAAGAGACTCATTTTGATTTTACAAAGGCTCAATTGAATTGCTCTATCACGTTAGCTCAACAAGAAAAGCACTAAGTAGAATTAGCTCATAAAACCATCTTTCCATTCTAGATGGGCTTGCTTAACCATGTCATCTTGTAAAAAAATCATAGAAAAGAATTAGCTTGTAGAGCCTATGTTTTCTCTACAAAGGACATATTTGAATTGCTCTACCACATCAATGCTTCTTTTACAAGTACAAGCTTGATTTAAAGTCTCATCTTCTTTTGAAAAAGCTTAAGGAATGATTCTTATTTCTTCTTAATGCCTTGCCACATCAACTCGTAGAGGCAAATTGTAGAACTAATTTTTAGTCATACAAAGCTCATCTAAATAGATTTTCCATGTCATCATTGCTATGACAACACTACCACATCAATAAATAGATAAAGCTAATTTTTCTTATCTAGATTAACTTCAATGCATCTACCACATTAGTGCCTTAACCACACCCACAAGAAAGCCTATTGAAAAAAATAAATAAAAGCTTCTGATTATTGACATGTAAGAACAAATGGAAATATAGCTAGAACCAAAGTTTGAAACTACGTTTAAACCTATGCAAGCTATACAAAAAGGGAACCACACCATGTCTGCAAAGAAAAAATGAAGGGTAATATAATCTTATAAAAAAATTTATTCTTATGAAACAACTAGAGTCAAGATGGCTATAAAACCAAGTTGAACCCATTAATGAATATAGAGGAGTTTTTTGAAGCCTAAAGAGTCGTTATAAGTAGAGCTAGTAATTTATGTGAGAAGGATTCATTAGAAAAATGTTGAAATGATAGATTTATTTCTCCTTTTCTTAGCTTTTAAAGCTTACTTGAAGCTCATGCTAGAAGTAGTAATGGAAGCTTAGATACAATAGGTATGACATTTTTCTTTAGCTACTCCTTGCAATGGAGTGGTAATGGCTATAGTGTATTTCCTTTCATGCTTCCTTAGTAGTTAGAAAATGGTTAGAAGAATAGCTTTGAAAATGGCCAAAAGGGATGAAGGCTATAAATTGAAGTAGTTGTGCTTACCTTATGTTATTCTAGTTTTTGCATTGACCCAAAACTAGAATTTCTATTTTTGTGCTTCTTCTCTTCTTCTATCTTTGTGTTTTCTTTTCTATGAAAGCTCCATTCTCTTTTCATAAGGAGCTAATAAACTCTTGATCTTTGTGTGTGGGACAAGGTACAGTATTTCCTCTTCTATTGTGCTATGAGAGCCATCTTCCATGAGTTTGAGCTTGGGATTGTGCTTAGTCTAGACTTGTAAGGAAGCGTTGTAAATTTATTTTTCTTAATTGAATTACTTTACCCCCTAAAGTCTAGGGAGAGTTTTATGGTGGATGTAGGTCAAAAAATCTAGTAGTTGAACCATCTTAAAAGCTTGGTGTTTGTTTACTCTTTTGTAGTATAAGTGATTTATTTTGAACATTTGGTTTATATTGGGCTTTCTACTAGTCTCCTACCAATATTACTTTATTTGTGCAATAAAATTCAATATTTGAGAGCTGATTCAAGACAAAAAATGTAGGGAGACTAAACACAAGCAAGCCTTATTTGAGAGCACACAATCAATCTATCGACATAGAAATGATTAGTAGAATGTAAATAACTAGATTACATTCTTTGAACCTCATCGATATAGTTATATATAATTTTATATTATAGTAGTGTATAAAAACATATGATAAATTGCTTAAGGATATTATTTGATGGACTACATGATCATCACCCCAAGCCATATAAGCAAGATCTCGTAGCCAACCTCAAATCTTGGTCTTTGAACTTGAGAAACAAGCACCTTACCATCACTTCAAACGATAGTTCCTATCTGACTATAATAACAAAAAAAAATTTTAATAAATATATTAACCATTTTTTTAAGTCAAACTTGATACATTTTACCCTTGGTGTACGTATCAATATCACATGCAAATATTATATTGAATTTTATAACCGAACTTGATATAAAAATTTAAAGCTAAAGATGAAATTATGTTATGAGAAAACTTTGAAGTAAATAAAATTTTCTAAGTTTAAGTTAAATAATTTTTGAAGATGTCTCCTTTCTCATACATTATTCCATACTTTCAAATTTTATGAATTAAAAATAAATTTAGAATTGAAGAGTAAGATTTAGTAATTAGGATACCTTTCATTTGTTTAGTGTGCAATAGAAATATATTAATGGTAATGTAAATCCTACAAAAAGAAGTATATGAATAATCAAATAAAATTTTGTGAATATATTTAGAGATTGGGATATTAGACTATATGTATATTAAATGTATAGAAAACATTTATGTGCATATGGGTAGTTATGAGAGTGTAGCTTAATTGGAAAGTTCATTGCATTGCAAGTCACAAATAATGAGTTAAATTAAAAAGGTTTCTTTAAATGCTACCCCTATCATACATAGGCTAAAGTGGGATATATGTCTTCCATCAATGCTAATACATTAAGCCAATGTGTATAATCATTATAAGGAAGATAGGGATATTTCTTAGTAATCAATGTTGGATTATGCCTAAAATCATCACTTTAGGCCAATGTGTGTAGGGTGCTAAAATTTAAACTTAGTGTCTTCGGGTACAGGGCAATGTGAACTAATCGATTAGATAACAACCTATACTTAGCACGTTCTTTATTTTGATCCTAAGTTGGTTTGTAAAATGGTGAAACAAATAGTATTTCAAAACCTTTGAAAAAAATGTAGAAGGAAAGAAATATTTTTATTTGCGTATTAACAAGGGAGAGTTAAATTAAAAGGTAAAAAATGTATTTACTCTTATTCCTTTATTATTTATGATTCATAGTTAGTGGAGAACAAATAAGATCTAGACATGAAGAATTTCCAAGTGAAGATATCTTAGAAGTAGAATTTAGTTTTGGTTTGGTTAATGAATTTTTCTTCTTTAGGGTGAAAATAACCTTAGCTGAGATGAAAAATGTGAAAGGTTAGATGTTTGTTCAATGTTACTATAGTAGATAAACTACACAATACATATATCAAAAGAAGACTTAGAGTGGCTTCTATTTCTACTAAGTCATAGGAATGACATCTTAGATAGTTTGGACATGTTGAAATTAAAAAAGATTTGATTACAAGCCAATAAAAAAATATTGCTACATCAATGTTTTAAGAAAGCCACCTAGAAAAAGACAAAGAAAGACATGGTAAAAAATGATTAAACATGATTTAAAGAAATTGCAAATAAATAATGATCTAGCTCTTCATAGAGTTGAATAATAGAAAAGAACTAATGTAGCTAATACTATTTTGTTAGAGAAAGGATAGGATAATGATGATGATATTATTTTCGAAACTCATAGCACATATATTTCTATTATCAAATAGATCCATAAGTTTTAGAAATATCATAAATTTTTAATATTAATTTTAGTATCAATCATGATATTTGGTGGAGGCTAACTACATATATTTTTTCCCTAACGCTATAAGGGGCATGATCATGTAACACTAAATATTATATATTTCATCCGTAACAAAAATTTAGGAAAGCAAAAGAAGAGCCATGTAGAGGCCCAAAGGGTAAGACATCATGTAGAGGCCAATTACCAATTGTACTTTGGTAATAGCAAAAAATATATATTTAATCCATAGTTTTTTAAAGTCCCATTATGTAACAAAAAAGTATATTTCTCAACTTTTTTATCCTTTATAATGTAGAACTTTTTTTAATTCAATATATTTAATTTTTTGTAAAGGGAAAAAATTCTCTTAGCCAAATTATAGATATATATTATAAATATAGCCAAACTAGTCATAAAATTTCCTTTTAAGCTTATGAGTTTGTAGAGACTTACGGTTTCAAGTAGGATAGTTTAGTTATGTGAGTCATTGGATGCTAAATTTGTAGATTCTAGTTTTTAGAATTAAAAAATGATTTTGTTTTACTCTAGTTTTGTGAGATGAATTGTGGGATTTTGGATGAATCCACCAATTACATCCATTTATGTTAATTTTTGGATTCTTTCTAGATGTCACTTCATAAGTGTAATCTCTTTAGTTCATGAATATTTTTGGCATAACAAGGTGTATGCTGTAACATTGGTATATTCATTCAAGTAAAAAAGATCTAAAGAATACAAGGGATAGAAATTGTTTGTCCCTTGGAAAAAATGCTACAACTTGTCTGTTGTTTCAATGTGATATGAAGATCCTAGAAACCATGCCATGTGATATTATCCTAAGTTAGATGTATGATCAGATTTTGTTTGGTTGTCATATTCCTAACATGTTATTTTTGTAGATTTCACATATGAAATAAAATGAAATGAAGCTTTGTTATGTTCAAAGATCCCTAGGATCTATTGGACATATATTACATTTTCATGGAAAATAAATATAGACTCTACAAACTAACCTAGTGCCAATGAGGGCATAAAAAATAAACCATACAAGCTTTTTTTTGTAATATTATAATGCTATCTTAAATGGGTAGTCATAGTACAAACAAAACACACTTAATTCATCTTTAAGGGAAGCTTATATGCACAACCTACAAATGCACTCTTCTCAGGGGAGTTGAATCCATCTTCCACTTCCAATTCCAAGATGATGAAACTTAAGTGAAGCTTGTTGATAGCATTTTGATACTTGATAGGAATAGTAGTTGAGAGATAGTAAGCTTCTACATCTGCCTCTTGTCTTCCACATTGGTCCACATTTATATGAAAACCTTATGTTTGACTAGTTGGTGAATATGCTTAGGATTTTTCTACAAGTCCTCCTTAGAGGTATTCCATTTTCTCAACCATTGCATCCTCTGAAAATACCAATCATGGTCTTGTGAATCCTTAATAACTACTTTAGAAAAATTGTCTTGCCTTAAGATATGCAAGCTATGAGTGTATGTAATGAATTAGCACAAGGCTTCTACTTTTAAAGGTAATAAATCACATTCACATAATAACATTGATTAAAGTATTTACATCTTCATCATTAAATCATTGAGAAGAAAAGTTTTTGTACTTTTTCAATAACTTTTTAAAGTTTAGCACTAAGTCCAAGTCTCCAAATAACACATTCATATAATATATAGGATAGATGATAGTTTGAAAAATTTATTTTCTAATCTTCCAAGTCGAGATGCCTAAATCCTTACACTTGTTTTTGAAAGCATATAAAGCTTTGAAACCTCCTATTATTTTTTGATGACTTTTCCACATGTAATTGTTCATATAAATGAAATTAAAATATTTAAAAGAATATACTATTTACACATTAATACCTGCAAAATGGAAGTTCTAATTGTTATTTCTTGTACCTCAAATCATCAATTTGGTTTTATCTACATTCAATTATAAGGATCATTAGCAAGAATTGCACTACTTATCTTACTAAGTAGGATTCTGAGAGGGTTGGTAGATGAGTGAGAGAAAAATTTATTTGATTGTTTGTGTCAAGGCTTGAACCCAGGTATTTAACTTAAGTAACAAGCACCTTACCATCACTTCAAATGATTGTTCATGTAGATTTCACTTTCTTATTTAGAATATTTTTTAATTTTAGTTAGTTATTTAGAGGTTCACCCAAAGGAATCTTCTTATTCATGATAGGCCCATCATTTCTATTGGCTTTTTTATTATATTAAAATGAATTTTACTATTGTAAGTGTAATCCTAAGATTCATGAATATGTAGACTTAATACATTAGACATCAATGAATCCACCAAACTAAACATACCCTTAAAATATAATTATTCTATCATGGTTATATAGGATCACAAGTTAAAACAGATATTAAACTTTGTGGCAATAGAAAAGTTGACACACTAATTGAGGTATAGTATGAAACCACATTATAGCTACCCAAAAAAATGTAACTAACCAATATAGAAAAACATGGAACTTGAAGTTTGTTATGCTAATAATTTAGTTGCTAATCTACAATACCTTTGGTTCCTCTTACAAGCAAAGGAATTTTGTAAATATTTTTTTAAATTTAAAAATTTAGAATAAGAGGCTAATGCACAAGTTGGTGTATAAAAACATAGTATTTTGAAATGGATGGATAAGAATTTTTGATGATATTTTAGAGGTACATGAGATGTCAAAAAGTGTGGATGTAGACTTGGAAAAAGGACCTAAAAAAGCATGTATGCCATAGATATCTAACAAAATTTTAAATTTTTGCTAAGCTTCTATTAATCTTGTTAAACTTAGAAAGAAAACTACTGTGGAAATTTGGGTTCCTAATATTATATAGCTAGATACCAAGCTACTACAAGATCAAAATTAATAATCTTAACAACTTACACTTTGAATACATCTGTACATTAAGGAAGTCAAAAATGCGAAAACGTGAAGAACAAGTGTTATAACATGAGCTTGTTGTGTGTTTTGAGCTTGGTTGTAGGTTTTACTTTGTAGGGGAGCTTTTCTTTTCATGCATATTTGAGCTTTTGACTTATCTTTTGCAAGGAAAGTGTCTGTGTGCCACATCAGCATGTAGAGCCAGTTCATAGAATCATTTTTTGGTTTTACTTTGCTCGTTCAAATTGATTCTACTAGCTCAACATCACACATGCTCAAATAGTTTTAATCTAGCTCTACTTCTCCTTTTTAGCTTTACAAAGATAACTTGAATTAATTTTGGCTTTACAAAGATAGCTCAAATTGATTTTATTATATCAACTTTGTTTTGTGGGACTGAGCTTAAATAGTTTAGAGCATGTTTGCTTAAGGTTTTTTAATCTAGCTTAGCACTAGAATCAACTTGTAGAGACTCATTTTGGTTCTATAAAGAATTGTTTGATTAGCTCTTCCATATCATCTTCTATTTTACTAACTTAGTAGTGTTAAGCATAAACAATTTAGAGCTCATGCACCTAAATTTTTTTGAAATCCATCTCAACTTATAAAGCCAACTTGTAGAGGCTTATTTTAGCTTTGCAAAGAATCACCCAAATAGCTCTACCACATCAACTTCATAGAAAAATGCTATAAAAAACTAGCTTGAAGAGTGAAGCTTTGTTTTACAAAAGGTTTGATTGAATAGCTCTACCACATTAGTGAAGCACTAAATAGAACTAGCTTGTAAAGCTATTTTTTTTATTCTATGAAGAGCTCACTTGATTATCTCTATCATGTTAGCATGATAAAAAAGCACATGATAGAATTAGCTCGTAGAGCCATTTTCCTATTCTACATGGGCTTGCTCAAATTCCTTTACCATGTTAGCTTGGTAAAAGAAACAAACGAAATCACCTCGTAAAACCAATATTTAGAAACTATTTATGGTTTTACAAGGCTCTTCCAAATAGCTTTGCCAAGTCAGGACCTTCTATCATGCACACAAAGAAGCTTATTTTTGAAAGCAAAAAATTGTGAGAATCAAAATCTTTAAATCTTATTTAAAAGAGCTCATTGCCATGTTAGCTCAATCAGAAGGAAAGCTAGAACCAAAGTTTAGAACCAGGTTTTAAATCTATATGAGCTACATCAAAAAAAGCCATGACACATCTGCAAAAAAAATAAAAAATAAAAAATAAAAAACTAAAATAAAAAGAGTGTTCTAAGCTTATATTGAAAGGGTTGTTATATGAAAAAGCTAAAGTTTATATTGATACAAAAGCTAGCTAAACCTCATTAATGAAAACAAGGTTTGGTTGAAGTTGAAAGAAAGAGCTGTTATCTCCAATATTAGCAGAGCTCATTATTTCCACAAGAAGGAACCATTAGCACTAAGATGAAATGACATATTTCTTCATCATCTGCTAAGTTGTTAATGCTTATTTGAAGCTAATGCCTTTACCTGCGTCCAGGAAATAATAGAGGATATTAGAAAACATCATAAGATATGCAAAGGAAAAAATTTGTATTATTTATAAAATTTTTAATATATAAACTAATAATTTTTTGAGAATATATATATATATATCTAGGGACCCTTGTTTCAACAAAGGTTGAGACAAATATTGTTTCTTATCGCTGCTAATGTGGCCTTGGGTATGGGATTATCATAGGGTTCTTTTTATTGACCAATGAAAGACTATCCCACTCATCCCCGTATGTGAAGCCTCGATTCCCCGTATGGGATATAATATTATGGTATTGTTTCAATGAATCGAGGTTCTTTTTATTGACTGATGTGGCGACCTCCCAGTCCTAATTACTATCCTTCTTGAAAAAAACAAATACCCATGCTCATGGTATCTTCAAATTATATTTATTCTTCTACTAAATTTTCTAATGATAAGGAATACCAAAATATTTTCAAAAATAATGAGGTGTTATCCTAGTGGTAAGATACTTGATTTGGAAGCTCCAGGTCATGGATTTCATTCAAGTGTTCAATGTTGAGTTATATGAAATTCTAATTGGACTATATATCTTGGGTATACCTACGTTTCACTTATTTTGCATTTTAACACCATGAAAAATAGTTTATATTCATCTTAACTACTATTTAATTGTTCTTCATACTTCCATTATATTTCGACATTTTTATGGCTAAATTTCTAATTGTTCTTGCAAATTTTACAAAAATGTAATTTTGGAGGGTTTTTCATGGAGAACACTACAAAGAAAGAACACGACATGAGGGTTTCAACATGATGGTGCTTTTGGCAAATGCTTAATTATTGGTACATGTGAAATGACATCTTGCACCAAAATGAGTTTTAACATAGAGTATTAGAATTTGATAACTATGTCTCAATGTGCCACATTAAAAGCTTGAAAGGGAGTTTTAACATGAAGACCAATGGATAGTCTGTATGTTTTGACATGATGAAGATAAGTTAGAATTTTAACATGAAGAATTATGCTTTCAATGCTAAACTATTTGACATTTGTTTTAGGGATGCAGTAGCAACTAGGCTCCTTGTAATTGAGCCTATGTTCTTTATCTTAATGGATGAGAGGAGTATCCTTGAGAATAAGTGAAGGAGATGAGGTCCTATAATAAGTAAACCAATCTTTGATGATAGGGGAGCTATAGTATTTTTGAAGTTTTGTATAACTCCCTTCGATGTGGTGATCTAGTTAGGCCTGGGAGAGGAGGTCATTCTACAAGCCTTGGAGGGAATCCTGCCAAGGGTCTCTACCAAGTTCATAGAATCAATGTTTCAAAAAAGGTTTAAGATTGAAGAACTATCCAATAACGTCCTAGTGTATAGGCTATGGAAAAGAAGAAATTATCGACAGTTTAGCTATGGAAACTCAAACTTCTAGAGTAGTGTCCAACACACCAAGCTCTTAGAT
The DNA here is from genome assembly GCA_015680685.1 of Gnetum montanum. Lineage (NCBI taxonomy): Eukaryota > Viridiplantae > Streptophyta > Gnetopsida > Gnetales > Gnetaceae > Gnetum > Gnetum montanum. The sequence continues at coordinate 134,538 of MNCI01019632.1, forward strand.
TCTTATTGAGAGATGAGTTAGAAGTTTAACAGTTAGGAAGAATTTAAGTTAGTCTTATTTTAATGAACACTACCTTAAAGGTTATTATGTAGGTTTGTTGATCTAGATGTGTAGAGTCATGATCACTTAGCATTTTTGTAGAACTTGTTATGAGATCTCTCCCAACATTACAATTGAAGGACTTAGGTGATGTCCCATTTCAATGTGCAATACAAGGGATTGATATTGGACAAGATTTGGAATGAGTACAATAAGTAAGGATGGCTTCATCAAATTTGGAATGAAGTCCATAGAGAAAATGTAGAGTAGCCAAAGTGATTAACGATTATCCTAAGATCTAAGAGTTAAGTATAAAGAGTTTTTCTTTTTTTCTGGGAGTTACATAGAAGACAAGGATAGTTACAAAAGAAACTAATGATGAAATATGCTTACTTCTAGTTCAAATAAGCATTGATGACATCAAGTACATTAACATCATAAGAATAGTAGAGGACTTTGAGGTTAGTTCCACTAGTGAAGTGCAAAGTGCTTAAAAGTGAATCTTTGAGGAAGAAGAAATAAAATATTTTAATAAGTTTGATAGGGTAGGAACTTCTTGTGCTTTAGGACTAAAGCATCCCTAAGCTAGTATGGTAGAATATATAAAGTTAAAGAGTTATTTAATAGACAAGACAAAGTTTGTGGTTCATATAAACCAAAATCATGTCATAATGACTTGGGACCTAGCTATGTTGAGGTATTGGTTAGGATTTTTCAAAAGAGGAATAAAGATTGATAGTTCCTAACTAGATTCAACAAGACTATCAGTCATAGTGAAATGAGTGAGATTAGGGAAGAAGGACACCATCAATATATGTAAGGAAACTAATGATGATTTAAAGAAGTTGTTTCCTTTATTTATTGAAAGGCTCTTTTGTAATAAGATGAACCAAAAAATGGGAGCTAGTCCCTATGCAATTGTATGGGTTGTATGAGGTAATGTCCCAAGCAAGGGTAATAAACTAGATACCTATTATCTATTAAGGAGTAACTGACGACATGGAGAAGCTACCCTAAGAGGATAAGAAGAAAGAGAAGAAAATGATGAGAAAGTTGCTTAATTTTGACCTCTATTACAAATTAATAAAAGCTATGGGAACATTATTTACCTAGTGAGGAGAGAAGCAAGTTGAAATTACTTTAGAAGTGGACTTGAAACCCCCATTGTGCCAACACTTAAGAAGTCTAATGTCTACTTATAGCATTGGAGGTGGTGATACTTGAACGTCATTTACTAAGAAAGAGTTGGGGTTATTAATGTCAAAGAACATTGAAAAACCTCAGAAGAAAATAAGTGAAGACAAGGAAGTGAGAAAGGGGGGAATCTTAGAGAGTAGCTATAGAACTATGGAGAAGTGGTGAGCTTCAAGAATGAGAAAATCTCTTTCTAAAAAGGAAAACATCTTCTTAAAGATTCTGAAAATAAAGATGTCCCAAGAGAAGATGGAGGAATAAATAATTCTATGTCAATTTAGCATATTTTGTTAAGTATACTTGACACAACATTGCTTCTAGTTTTAATGTTATCAAAAAGTGATGTGTTGCTAACACTTGGATTATGTTATAGAAGCTACTCATGATAGAAAAGCTATGGAATGAGAAGTGAAAAAACTATGTTATGTCCTTCCTTTGATTGCCAAAGGTCAGAGGGAATTATAAATATAGATGAATTTCTTACATGACCTTTTTTCATTGGAGAAAGATAAAGGGAGCAGGAAAAATTTATCTTCTTTTTCTAACTTCTTTATTTTAAAGCTTGATGAAATAGGCTAAGAAGAATAAGAAAAAGAGGAAAGGTGAAGAGAAGAGCTACTAGAATTAAAGATCCCTCTACCAAATAAATTAGTTTTGAATGATTTAGAGGTTTGTAAGTGGATAAAGGAAGTAAAAAGCTTAAAGCTTTCTACATCATATGGTAAGAGTAATTGACATTGTGTTAAAATTTACACACTAATTTTGTAGATGCAGAAAATGCTTACTTATTTTCTTCTCTTTGCCAAAGATGAAAAGTAAAATTTAAGCTTATGTGAAAGACAAGCAAATGATGTTGGAAGGATTAGTAGAGGACATGGAGAGAAATCTAAACTAAATTTCTTCAGGAGAAGGTAAGTAACTTAAAACATTATTATTTTAGAGTAATGTTCATTGCTAATGGTAGAGAATTTGACATTCTCTTATTTACAATGCAAAAATAAAGATTATGTTAAATAAGGATTAGGTAATCTTCCATGATCTAGTGGTAAATGTGGATCTAGTAACAAAGAAATTAGCTATAGATAAAATAAGTGTTACTCTTAATTATGCCAAGGATATGGGAGTATTGGCTATAGAACAAGCCAACATAAATTTCATACTCTTAGGCTTCTTAAAGCAAGTATGTAAAGAAGAAAAAGAGAATGAACAACAAATAAGTTTGTTGTCTGACCAAGTGGAGTTGCTAGAAGCAAAGATAAGAGGTAGTAACATGGTTAGGCATAAACCTCCTTCCCATGCATATTGGAGAGAAGGGAATAAATCTGTAGAGTTTTAAAGATTGTTAATGGATTAAAGAAATTAGATTTGACAATAACTCATTCGATGACAAATCTAAGAAACTTTGCAATAGCATGGAAGAGTTGTGGAAAAAAGCACCAAGTGAATAATAGGTGGTACAAAGGAGAGTACTACAAGCTATTAAAGGAGGATAAGAGCTTATTTGTAGATAAGGAAATAAAATTTTTATTTATTAAATAAAACAAATTAGAAAAATTGATTGAGGATTTTTCAAATAGTGTTATCATTACCATACTAGAAGAAAATATAAAGGTCCATGGGAGAAACCTACATAGAGGGGGATGATGATGATATTACCTTAAAGGAATTGAAAGCCTATGAGGAAGAATAGGTTAGCATTCTAGCAAGGGTTCCAAGTTCAGCTTTTAACACATTAGACATAACCAATTTGAGCCTTAAGAAGATAGAATAAAGGATATTGAAGATATACAAGGAAACACAAGGCAAGCATTAGGACCTTATGTAGTCATTTTATTTTATTGATAAAATAAAATAAAAATAACTCATTTGTTTTGATTTTTGTACGTAGACCTTGGGAAAAGTAGCCAGAAATTAGCAAAAGAGCCTACTCCTATGCAAATTGATGAAGAGGAAGAGTAGGAAGTTACTAGAGGGAAATAAGGTTAATAAGTTTTTGTTTTGTATCATTTTAAACATCAACTATACTTAATGTAGAGAAAATTCTTTGTAAAACATAAAGTATGTTTGATGTTCCAAGTAAATAATATGTCACATAAAATATTATGACATGTGTTAGTTGTAAAGGATGTTTATGAAGATAAAATAATGATAGTTTTCCATGTCATTTCAAGTTGATCATCTTTATGTTTTTAAGAGCTATGAAATTAACATGATGTGATGAAGTTGATAACCACCAATTAATTTAACATTTCCTGTTAACAACAAATCATTAAGAAAGGATTAGAATAAAATTTTAATGTTGATGTTAGGTATGATATCTACTAAGCATTAAAAAATGTTTTCCACTTAGAAAGTGATAAATAATTATGAATGACATATGATATCAAATTATTATAGTGCATAATAGTTCATCTTTTAAAACCAATATGTATAATAATGATTATAGAAAATTATGTAGAGAATCAATGTTATTTTATCCACTAATCATCATTGTTTGATGATAGTAAACAATAGAAGAGAAATCCAAAGCATTTTGGACAAGTACTAGTAGATGGTCATCACCTAAAAGAAGTGGGAAATAAGAAATTAAAGCATCATGAAACTTAATTATTCAAAGTTATTATGTTTGCACTGAATTTTTGAGTAGTTTCTTGTGAAGAAAAAGAAGAATCCTTATTTTTAGATAAGGATATGTTAAGTTCTCCAAAGCCTAAATCAACAAACTTAATATTAGAGATAGACTCATCACTTAAGTCTATCAGATTTGTAGTAATAGCTAAGTTTTTAGGAGAAAAATGGATTGTAGTCTTGCCTACATGTTCAAGCTTAATATCAGCTAGTTTGTCACTAAGATGATAAGGTTAGGCTTCTTAATATAAGTGAGAAAAAATGGGAACTATTTATGTACTGAGATAATTATCTCAAAGTTGTGAACATGAATATGTATCTTTTGATGTATTAGAGAAGATACAACTTAATGTTAAGCTAGCCAAGAATAACCTATGATTCCATTGATACTAGGACACTTATGTCATATTCTTTCTACATAGTGCTCTTTTTGAAAAGCTCTCCAAAATTACATTTTTGTAGAATTCGCAAGAACATTAGAAATGTAGCTATAAAAATGTTGGGATACAATTGAAGCCTTAACAACTCCATCAAAGAAGCCTTAACCACTCTTCCTATTCTTCATATTCCACAATTCGATTAGTCTTTCTTCCTCTATCGTTTAAAATCCAACCATTCCATATCTGCTATGCTTTCTCAAAGATGGAAAGATGGAGCTGATTTTCCTATATACTACATATCTCATCCTTTTTCAGACAATGATACTAAATACTTAGACATTGAAAAGTCTTATCTAAGTCTTGTCTTTTTAATTAAAAAATAAAGGCATTATTTTCTCAATGGTAATGTCTTTGTTGTCTACAAAGATAACATCCTTAAAGTTATTGCTAATAACACTTATGAAAACCAATGCCTAGCTCATTGAAAGACTTTCTTCATTGAGTTTGATCTTTTTTCTCTATCTCAATACTTTATCAAAGATTAAGTTATAGCTAGTCTCATCATTTCCTTTGAAACAACTAATGTTGTTTATAGCTTACACAACCATGCTAATGATTTCAATGAAGCACATACATCTTTCAAATTTAGTATAGCTTATATTATTATTCTTTCTACTAAACAAGTTTTCTATTGAACTTAAAATCTTGATTTTCATTGCACCAATAATGTAGCTAAATATGAGGATTTGAAGTGAGGTCTTTAGTAGCTTTGAAAAATTAGGTTAAAACTATTACTATCTATGGTGACTCTCAGCTCATCATAAATCAAGTTAATGATGACTATGATTTCAAGGCTTTTCACTTGGTTCCTTACCTACAACTGGGTAAGGAACTAATCTTTTCCTTCTTTGCTTATACTTTGAGCCACAACTCATGTTCTAAAAATATGCTAGTCAATGTATTGACAACCTTCATCATTCATGGTGATCTTCTACTATGTGAGATCAACTTCCATAATCAGTTTTCTTGACACCTATTACATAATATCCTAATGTATTAGCAATCACTATTGGTACAAAAGATGATAGTAATAAATTGATCTTTTTCATTATCTTACTACTAGGAATACTCTTAGTCATCTCTTACCTACTCAAAAGGATGATTTACGCAAATGTAGCTAACATTTCCAACTAGTGAATCTCAATATTCATGAGTCTCTTCTATGAGTGTTCTTCTATGTTGTCTTAGTTCTGGAGGGTCTAAAATAGCCCTTGATTAGGTTCACTTAGGAGTTTGTGATAGACACTTAGGTTCATGCTCCCTAGATACTCACATCATTTCTTTAGGCTATTGGTGGCTAACCTTAGCCAAAGATTCTTATGCTTTAGTCAAGACATGTGACATTTGCCAAAGGCATGGCTCTCTTATCTATGTTCCTTCATAGGATCTTAACATATCTCAAATCATATGATCCTTACAAAAATAGGATTTAGATCTTATTGATGCTATTATCCCTCCTTTATCTATCAACTAACAAGTTATTCTAACTTCTATGGAATACTTTACTAAGTGGGTAGAGGCTATTCCTTTGTATTCTACCAAGTTCTACTTCATCTACCATTTCATCCTTGATCACATAATAAATTACCTCGACAACCTTCTCTAAATTATTACCAACAAAAAGCCTTAGTTCAAAAGTAAGGAGTTAGTTGATTTTTGTTTCATGTGTCACATGACTCAATCCTTTTCATCATCTTTCTATCCTCAATCTAAGAGTTAGACTAAGTCCACCAATAAAACTTTCATTGGAATTCTACTTGCCATGGCCAATAAAACCTAATGCAAGTGACATATAGTTATTCTATGTCCTTTAGGTTTATCATACCACTTATCATACAACTACTAGTTGTATCTCTTACTTTCTAACCTATGGTTCTAAGGTAATGTTACCAGTTGAGCTTTATGTCCCATCTCTCCACAATGCACTACATTATTGGTATTTAAATTAGGATAGAAACAACATGTAATGCATTAAGTTGAATATTCTTGAAGAATGTTAGAAAGTTACTCTTCAACATTTGCATGAATATTAAGCATATATTCAATATTGCCACTCCATACATGTTTAAGTTAAAGAAATTCATGAAGGTGATTTGTGTGTTCATTATTTTCTAAACTCTAGAGATACAAAGTTCTCTTTTAGCTTGCAGGGTCCCTTCCCAGTGGTTTAGTCTCTAGGAAGCTTCTATATAATCTAAAAGGACATTAGTTTATAGGTCTAGTTAACAAAAGATTTTTCAAGTACTACTACATGTAGCCAACCTACAACATTAAAGGTTTTGGTTGTTCAAGACTAAACAAGTATTCTCCCAGTAGCAATTTATGTGTATTAGTTCATTTCTACTATGATGAGATACATACTTCATTGGGATAATAGGTTTTCGCTAAACCTTTTTTTTTCTTATACTATTTCGCATCTATACCATATCTCTATATCATATTTTGTTATTTTCCTAGCTATTATTTTTTGTGTTTCTCTATGCTATCTATTCCATTTTACTCTATGTGCTTAGCACAACTGGTGAGATTTTTGAGTGGCTGAATATCTCATTGCTTTATGTGAGAATATGATTGATCATATTTTTGAGTGGGACAAGGAGATATATATATATATATATATAATCCTTTTCAGCCATATAGTATGTAAGATTTATCCATGTCCTACTTTTGCAGCATAACACTATCCTCATGATAGGTTTATGAGTGATATCCTATTTTCTTTTTTGTGATTTTACTTTCTACTTTCATATACTAACTTCTACTCTTGGTACTGTATTTCTCTCTTCTTCCTTTCATTCCCTTTCCTCATCTATTTTACTTTCCTTATTATATTTAGCATTACTAAGGCTAAGTGAGTGTCTCTTCCCAAATGCAATGAGAGAGTGTTGAGTGTAGAGTTATGTGAGGAATGTGAAATTTATATATGAGTGAGGTAAGGGAGAGGTTAGCTTTAGAAATTTAGCCATGTCCTACTTCTATATCATAGCATCTCACCAATGATGTATTGGTGATGTCCCTAACATTGTTTCCCCTATGCTTTATTACTTTCTCTTTTTCCTTTATATTATCTCCCTTTCTTTCTATATCTCTTTCTTTTTTCATATTTTACATTGGTAATGTTAAATAAGTATATTTGGTTTACTTTACTGAGGATGTGATTGAGAGAATTAAATGGCTAAGGAAGTGTGTTATTTGCATTTTGTATGTGTGCTTTTCGAGATCTAGCCAAACCACTTGTGTGACATAGCACTCCACCATAGGTGCATCAGTGATGTCCTAGAATTTCTCCTCTATCATTCTACTTCATTTAATCCTGATAGCTTGTATCTTTTCTTGATGAATTCTCCTTAAACTCTTTAGTAGTATCCATCAAGAAGGGACACTGTTACTTTGGCATTTTCTACATAATCAAAGTCCTAGGTATCTTTTGTGGCTTTTTAATGTTTTAGGTCATCTTCAATAGTTTAGATTTAGTGTACTATGTTATCTATAATGTAGTTTTTGAATTTCTATCTCCAACTTGCTAGAAATAAAGTTTTGCATCATTAGCAACATTGTTTTAGCTTCTTTTTTTTTTTTTTAGTTTTGACATTTGACATTGACTCTAACATTGATTTTATCTCCAAATTTTGACATCCAACATCAGATCTAATTTTGAAGTTCAGTGTCAAATCTCACCTTTTTTTAATCATATTAACTCTTCAATGTCTAGTGTCAATCTTGCATCTAATATTTCATGTCAATATTTACATCTACATTTCAATTCTCTTATTCAAAATCTTTTAAAACCTTCCAAAAGGTTCTATGTGCTCGGAGAAGTTATTTCTACGTGATCTATGAGGCATTTTTGGTCTATAAATAGGAGGATAATCCTAAACAAAAAGAAAATAGCTTTTTGATCAATGGATCTTCACTGAGCTTTTAGAGATCTACTTAGCATTTGTAACCATCTCTACTACTCAACAAAGTTAGTATTTTTTGTAATTAGCAATTTGGAAACAACTTTCTAAACACACTAATTCTCCATAGAATAATTATTCTCTTTTTCTCTCTTTCTATTTTCCTATTGATGCATTATATTCCCTTTATGTTGTCCTCCTTACATATGAAGAATTTACTTGACATCAAGTCAATACACAAATTTGATCTTTCTCTCTACCTTTCTAGCTATTGAATCTACTATTGTTCAAGCTAGATCTAAATCAGGTGCATACATCAACGAAATAACAAGATAAAAAAGATCCTTGTTAAATGTCCATGATCCCTAGTACATGTTCTAAAACATCTCTTTGTAGGTTTCTAATCTTCTCTTTATATTGGAATCTAGGTTTCTTCCTTTAGGATTTTTGTTTATGGCATAATCTATATTTGATATGGATCTAATTTTTGTTTTTCCTGTGTTTCCTTGGTTTAATGGTTCAATAAATTAGGTGTTTCATGTTTTACATCTTCTTGTTAAATGCTCTTGTCTACTAGCTACTTGCTATATTTTCATCTTGTATAGATCTATATACAATCTCTCTTCATTTTTAACTAGTTATTTCATGCACATGATTTTCTTTTTCTTTTAATTTAGTAATATTTGGTAAAATTGTTTTTCTCACATTGTTAGGTTTTTTTCATGATCTATAAGTCTCCTTTAATTTAAGGAAATTTTTTTAAAAGATTAGTTTTCTGAGATTATTAGGTGGTCATGAAATTGTTTGGCTCGATTTCATATTAGGTTATGTCAGATTTCATTATTATGATGATTCTTATTATAATAGTTGATATTTCCTAAGGGAGTTTCATTGCCAAATTTTACAAAGTACAATGATGAAATGGATGATCCCATGAATCATGTGATTATGTTTAAAAATGAATACATGCTTCTAGGTCCTTACCCTTATCTTGTGCTAAGATGCTTCTTAAACTCTCTTTCTTTAGAAGAGCTTTAGAATGGTATTGGTTCCTAGCACATGGAACTATTACCTCTCTTGAGCAACAACTTATAGCCTTCATTGAACATTGTAAGTTCAATGTACCTCAAAGCACAAGCATCAGTTCTTTTGTTGAAATTAAGTAAGCTTTGAATAAACCCATCGATAAGTTCATTTCTCAATGGATAGTGACATAAACAAAATTTCCATATCATTTGAAGGAATGTCATCTTTAAGAAATCTTTGAAGTTACCATAATTAATTACATTGAAAATAAAATGACTTATCTTAAGCCTTCTCTAAATGATGCTTTCATAGTTGCCAAATACATTGAAGAGCCTACCATTCAATATGGTAACTAGGAATTCTTGTTAATCTATGATAAGAAAAAAAAAGGTTACAAAATAGAAAAAAGGGAAAACCAACCTCTTAATGTATTTTTTATTTTTCTAAGGAATAGAAAAAAAATACCCATTACCTACTTCATCTTTTACTTAGCAACATACATCTTAAAGATGTATAAATTAGTACAACAAGATACCTATGAGGTACTCTACGCTTCTAAACAATCTTCTTAGGGATGGTCACCTTAAGAGGAAATGATTCTTTGATCAAGTGAGAATTTACTATTATTGCATACATGTTATAGCTATGGATCCTTCTCAAAGAAAATAAGATGATCCTAAAGTGCCTAAGTGTTATTACAAATGATATTATTATCATGAGACCACTAGACGTAATAAAAAATAGTTGCAGGAATCTGAAATGAGGCATTCAATATTTCATAAATAAGGGAAAGATAATGGTGAAGAGTGATCCATTCACTATGCATCTAAATAATCAATATCTTAAATTATTTCAAAATCCCTTCGTAGTTGGTGCACCATTTTAGCTTTCAAGCTTGAGTATAAATCTCATAACTTCTCACCTAAGAAGCCTTATGTTATCCATTGGTTTGACTACAAGCATTACCAATACTCATCTTCATAATCATGGAAGCCTTACATGATTCGTTACTCTAACTATATTACTACATCATTAGAAATAAATCATTCTTCTCCACCTCCCTATCAGATTCGTGTTATCCAATCCTATCATTTCATATTTGCTACTTAACCTATATTCCCAACCCATCCTCATCTTGTTTCATATCACACTAAATTCCAAAACACCCATTCACCTACTATACCTCAAACATCCACTTACTCTTTCCTATCATATTAGGTAAGAATTCTTACCCATAGCTAGCAAACTAATGAGTCACGATTAGAGAAATTAAAAGAGAAAGGTATTGATGTACAAAACCAATCTTCTATTGTATTAAAGAAGGTTTCTTTTTAGCAACAATAGGAGACTAGTTCTTTAAGCATCCTTCTATCTTCATCCAATCCTATACAACTAGTCATGGTAGCATATGTACCATAAACATCTCAACCTATGAATAATAAGGTCTTACAATAGATGGTAACTCTTTTCCACTCTAAAGATACCAATTTGTCCTTGTAAGACCTCATAGAAATCTCTAAAGAGCATCGTGCTATACTATATGATATTCTTAAGAGGATGGTGGTCCCAAGTAATATTCCTACTCAGATGGAAGTTATATCATCTTTCCTTTAATTTTTTCATTATGGATTAGATAGTTTAAACTTTTGTGATAAGAACATCAACAATGACTTAAAGATGGGAGATATACATTGGCAACTACTCTACATCATAATTAAGGCATCAACCAAAGCTTTAGTTCCACTAATACATGTTGATGTTGGTGCTAAATATAACATGATATCATAGGCTATTAATAAGTGTCTTTATCTCCATGATTAGGTAGCTTTCAACAAAACCTATACTAACCTCATTTTCTTTAATAGTACACAAGTAGAAGTAATAGGTTCTATTAGGTTATTTATTATGATAGGTGATTCTATATAGTCTAAAGCTCTTTTCATTATCATACATAAGTGTCCTAATATCAACAAATACTAGGATTCCCTTGGTCAAATAATCAAGTTATGTCTTCTCTAATACATTAGGAGATACTTATTCCTATTCATAACCATGAGATAATAATCTCAGTAGATAAATAGATCCCAAGTGTTTCTTGCTTATATTTAGAAGCCTAAACTTATCATCTTAGTGGAAAACTAGTTGATATTAAGATTGAACTTATAGGCAAGCCTTCAATCCTTTTTTTCCATAAAAACTTAGCTATTACTATAAGTTTGATAGACCTAAGTGATGAGTCTATCTCTAATATCAAGTTTGTTGATTTAGGCTTTGGATAACTTGATATATCCCCATATAAAAAGAATTATTCCTTTTATTCTTTGCATGAAATTACTTGAAAATTCATTGTAAACATAATAACTTTGAATGATTATGTTTCAAGATGCTTTAATTCCTTGTTTTGCACTTCTTTTAGGTGGTAGACATCTACTAGTACTTTTCAAGAATGCTTTAGATTTTTCTTTTATTGTTTACTATCATTAGGCACTGATGATTAGTGGACTAAATCGCATTGATTCTTTATTTCATTTTCTATAATCATTATAATACATAATAACTTTAGAAGATGAACTACAATGCATCTAATAATTTGACATCATATCTCATTCGCACTTGTTTGCTGTTTTCCAAGTGGTGAACATTTATTAATGCTTATTAGATATTATACCTAACATTAATGTCAAACTTTTATTGTAATAGATTTCTTAATCACTTGTTAATAGGAAATGTTAAGTTAACTAGTAGTTATGAGCATTATCATATTATGTCAATTTCATAACTCTTAAAAACATAAAGATGGTCAACTTAAAATGATATGAAAATATATTTTTATTTTAATTTCATAAACATTATTTACAACATAATATTTGATGTGATAGATTATTTTCTAGAAACATCAAATACATCTGATGTTTTACAAAGAATTTTATTTACATCATATACAAGTGATGCATAAAATGATTCAAAACAAAACTTATTAACCTTATTTGCCTCTGGCAACTTCTTACTCTTCCTCTTCATTAATTTACATAGGATTAGGCTCTTTTGCTAGTTTTTTATTACTTTTCCCAAGGTCTACATATAAAAATCAAAATAAGTAAGTTATTTTTATTTTATTTTAGAAATAAAATGAAATGACTACCTAAGATCTTAAAGCTTACCCTGTGTTTTCCTATATATCTCCAATATTCTTTGTGTTGTCTCATCCAAGCTCAAATTGGCTATGTCTAATGTGTCAAAAGCTGAATTTGGAATCCTTGATAGAATGCTAGTCCATTCTTCCTCATAGGCTTTCAATTCCTTTGGGGTGATATCATCATCATCTTCATCTATTGTAGGTTTCTCTTGTGGGCCTCTTTGTTCTTCTTATAGTATGGTAATGGCCACACTATTTGCAAAATCTATAACCCATTTTTCCAACTTGGTTTGTTTAATAAATAGACTTCTTATATCCTTATCTACAAATAAGCTTTTATTCTTCTTTAATAGCTTATGACACTCTCTTTTGTGCCACCTATTATTTCTTGGGTTCTTTCTACCTTAGCTCTTCCATGCTATTGTAGAATTCCTTAGACTGGTCATGGAATGAGTTATTGACAAAGCTAATTTCTTTCATTCCATTAATGCTCTTTGAAACTCTATAGGTTTATTCCTTTCTCTCTAATATGCATGGAAAGGAGGTTTGTACCTAACCATGTTTCTGTCCCTTATCTCTACTTTTAGTAAATCTACTTGATTAAACAACATCATTATTTGTCACTCTTTCTCTTTCTTTTCTTTTCATGCTTGCTTTAAGGAGTCTAGGTGTATGACATTTGTGTTGGCTTGTTCTATATCTAGTACTCCCATATCGTTGGCATCATTGAGGGTGATGCACATTTTATCTATAGCTAATTTCTCTACTACTACATTCACATTTACTGCTGGATCATGGAAGATTACCTAATTCTTATTTAACATAATCTTTATTTTTTTGTTGTAAATAAGAGAATGTCAAATTCTCTACCATTACTAATGAACACTCATCTATAGTAATAATATATTAAGTTACTCACCTTATTCTAAAGAAATTAAGTTTAGCTTTCTCTCCATGTCCTCTACTAATCTTGCTAATATTATCTACTTATCTTTAGACAAGCCCAAATTTTCCTTTTCAACCCTAGTAAAAAGAAGAAAATAGTTAAATTTTCATGCATATGTAAAATTAACATGCAAATTTTAATGTGATGTCAATTACACTTACTATATGATGTGGAAATCTTTGAGCTTATCTCTTTGTTTATTCACTTGCAAACCTCTAAATCATTCAAAATTAATTTATTGGATGAAGGAGTAACATCTATAGGAGGTGGAGGTAGGATCTTCAATTTTGGTATCTCATTCCTCATCGTCTTCTCACTTTCTTATTCTTCTTAGTTTATTTCATCAAGGTTTAAACTAAAGAAGTTAGAGAAAGAAGACAAACTTTTTCTATCCCCTTCATCTTTCTCTAATGAAAAAAAAAGTCATATAAGAAATCCATCTTCTCTAGATTCATACTTTTCTTTTGACCTTTAGGGATTGAAGTAATGCTAGAACATAGTTTTTTTGCTTCTCATTACATAGCTCTACTATCAAGAGTAGCTTCAATAAAATAATCCAAGTGTTAGCTTCATGCCATTTTTTAATAACATTAAAACTAGAAACTATGTGGCATTAATTACACTTAATAATATGCTAAATTGACATAGAATTAATAGAAACTTGTTTGTTCCTATAGCGTATCTTAGGAGAACCTTATTTTCAGGATCTTCAAGGAGATGCTTTCTTGCTTAGAAAGAGGTTTCCTCATTCTTGAAGCTCACCCTTCTCCATAGTTTTGAAGGTATTCTCTAAGATTTCCTCCTTTCCTACTTCCTTGTCTCTATTTATTTTCTTTTGAGTTTTCTCAATGATCTCTAACATTGATGATCCAAACTCTTTTTTAGTCTTTGAAATTGACATCAAAGAATCACAACCTTTGATTCTATAATTATATATTAGACTTCCCAAGTGTTGGCATAATAGGGGCCTGAAGTTCGCTTCTGCAATAACATCAACTTGCTTCTCTCCTCACATAAATAATATTTCCATTGATTTTATTAAAATTTAATAGAATCAAAAATTAATCTTCTCATGTATCATTTTCTTCTTTTATTTTTTATCTTCTTGGGGTAGCTTCTCCATTTTGTCAATTACTTCTTAATAATAATAGGTACCTAGTTGATTACACTTTCCTAGGACATTGTTCCATACAACTCATCCAACCACCTAGGTACTAGCTCCTATGTTTTAGCCTCTATTATTACAAAAGATCCTTTTAATAAATGAAGGAAACAACTTCTTTAAATATTTATTAGTTCTCATATGTATATTAATGACATCCTTCTTCTTTGATACCACTCACTTCTCTATTATTGATAGTTTTTCCGAATCCAGTTTGGAACTATCAATCTTTATTTATCTTTTGGGGAATCCTAACCAATATCTTAGTGTAGTTAGATCCCAAGTTATGATGAGTTGTTTTTCATCTACAAGAAATAAAAACATTACCTTTTCTTCTGAATAACTCTTCATTAATCCTATATATTCTATTGCACAAGGGTAGGGATTCTTTAGCACTAAAGTATACAAAATTCTTGCCCTATTGAACATATCAAAATATTTTACTCCCTCTTCATTAAAGAATCACTTTTAAGTACTTTATGCTTCACTAGTAAATCTGACCTCAAATTGTTCTACTATTCTCATGATGTGAATAAACATAATGTCATCAATGCTTATTTGAAATACAAGTAAGTGTATTTCATCAGTAGTTTCTTTTCTAACTAGTCTTATCTTCTATCTAAGTCCAAAAAGAGAAAAGAAAAAGGAAACATTCTTTATATGTAATCTTAGGTCATCTTAGGTCTTAGGATAATCCTTGATCCCTTTAGTTACTCTACACCTTCTCCATGAACTTTGTTTCATAGTGGATGAAGCCATTCCCAGTTATTATACTTATTCCAAAACTTGTGCAATCTCAATCCCTTGTATCGCGCATCGAAATGGAATACCACTTGACATCTTCAAATTATTGTTGGGAGAGATCCCACAATAAATTTTGCAAAATTTCTAAGTGATCAAAACTCTACACATCTAGAACAACAAACCTTCATAACTATCTTTAATATAGTATTGGTTAAAATAAGACTAATTTAAATTCTTCTTAACTCTTAAATTTCTAACTCATCTCTCAACAAAAATTTGAGAACTTGGTGGGTTAAACATTACTCTAGAAGTTTGAGTTTCTAGGAGCAATGTGCTATTGATGCTAAACTACTGATACTTTCTTCTTTTTCATAGCCTATAAACAAGGACATCCTTAGATAGTTCTTCAATCTTAAACCTCTTTAAAAAAATTAATTTCGTAAGTTTAGCAAAGAATCCTAGTAGGATTCCATCCAAGGATTGTAGAATGGCCTTCCCTCCCAAGCCTATCTAGACCATCACGTGGAAGTGGGTTATGCAAAACATAACAATTTTTTCTACTTCCCTATGTGCCCATAAATTTACTGGCATCAAAGTACCATCATCAAAGATGGGTTTTCTTATGATAGAACCTCATCTTCTTTACTTGTTATTAAGGATGCTTTTCTAATCCATCAAGATGAAGAACATAAGCTCAATTATGAGGAGCCTAGGTGCTTCTACATTGATGAAATAAATGTTAAATAATTTAGCATTGAAAGCATAGTTCTTCATGTTAAAATTCTAACTAATCATAATCACATTAAAGCATCTGACTATCTGTTAGTCTTCACATTAAAACTTTCTATCAAGATTTTAATGTAACATATCGAGACTTAGTTATCTTAATTTGATGCTTTATGTTAAAAACCATTTTAATGCAATATGTAATTTCATCTATATCAATACTTAGTCATTTGGAAAAATCACTATTGAGTTAAAACCATCATGTCATATTCTTTTCTTGTAGTGTTCTTAACGAAAGACCCTTCCAAAATTACATTTTTGTAACATGTGCAAGAAAGATTAGAAATTTAGCCATAATAATATTGATTCAGTTATATTTCTACCAATATAACTCAAAACATTTAATAGATTTAGATAAAATTAAATAGAAATTGCAAGATTTTCTTACCCTAGAGTCACTATTCGATGTACTATAATAGTGATGTGAAAATCATGATTTCTTTCAACCTAGGAAGTAACTATGCTTAAAACCTTGGATGAGCAACATGTTTTCTATCTACTTCTAGCAAGTAAAATAAAATCAATGCATGCATGAAATTTTTGGTAATAAAATTTGGAAATTTTAAAAGAAAACCCTTAAAAATGAAGTTCTACAATGGGGGTACTCGATCCTTGCAACAAAATAAAACTAAAAGCTTCAATCTAAAGTTTAAAACCTTTCTAAGATATAAGATGTCATTAAATAAAATCTTAGCATTACATAAACTATAAAAATCACTTTAAATTTCAAAATCCAAAATAGTTGTTATAACAAACTAAGGAAATAATGGAAAAATATACAAAAATTCCTAACTAAGGTTTGGATGACTTACATTTAAGCCATGCGAGAAGTGAGTAGGGTTGAGGTAGTTATATATTATTGTTGGATCCATCCCTAGTTGCTTACTTACTACTATTGTTGCTCATCATCTTGCCTCTTATTATCTAACTTTGTTGTCACTTTCACTCTAATTGCACATCATTTCTCAAATTTCTCTTATGCAAATGAAAGATTTGGTGTTGAACTTATGAATAATGTATGTATAAGAAAATTTTATGTCCATGATGTTTTAACATTGTTTAACTTTTAAATTTATTTCTTTTTATTTAAAAAAAATTTAGCTTTCTGATTTTGGTCCAAAAGAACATGGATGCCTACCTAGATTCTTAACTTTTTCGTTTGATCTTGAGCCACTTTGCAAGTTAAGTACATAAGAATCTTCATCTCTCTTTCCTTATTTTAACATCAACTCTAGCTTCTCTCATATCCTCTTTAGACATCATAGAGTATGAACTCTTATTTTAATCAAACCTCTCTTTCCTAGATTGAGAACCTCTTCTAATGAATGATCACTTGGTTAATTTACTAGTACTAAGTCATAAGGGTGAATAAAAGAATCTTCAACTTAGTATTCTCATTTTTCGAGATCTTTTTGGAAGCTAGCTTAGTAATCTTGTAAAATCATTCAATTGCTTTCTCTTAGGGTTACAACAATATGTTCGGTCTAGTCCCAAAGCTAGTTCAACATAATATCATCTTGGAAGAAGGTTCCAAAACTATCAAGAAAAAGGTTAAAAGATTAATTCTACTATATCTCTTACTATAAAAGAGAATATTAGAAAACTCTACAATGTTGGATTCATTTGTACCATCAACTATTTTTATTGGGTTTCTAACATGGCTGTAGTTCCCAAAAAGAATGCTAGCATCTACCTATGCATTGACTTTCAAAACCTTGATAAGGTCACCCTTAAGGATGACTTTCCTTTACCAAATATTGATAAGATTATAGATACCATGTCTAGCCATGATCTTCTATCCTTTATAGAATGGTTTTTTAATTACAAATAAATTAAGATAAATCTATAACACCAAAAATATATTACTTTCATGACTCCTTAGGGAATATTTTAGTATACCAAAATACCCTTTAGACTCAAGAATGTTGGAGTTACTTATCAAAAAGCTATGATATTTATCTTATATGAGATGATGTTTAAAATATTTAACAATTTTATTGATAATTTGACCATCAAATCTATCATAGCAATTGATCATGATTCTGACTTAGTTTAAGTTCTAACTTGTTATGACTAATTTAACCTTTGTCTTAATCCGAAGAAGTATATTTTTTGACATTCTCATGATAAGATGTTAGGTTACTTTTTTTTCTCAAGGGGATATAGATATTAACCTTGATAAGGTTAAGGCTATTCTAGATCTTACATCACCTAAAAAAATTTAAGATATGCATATTTTATAAAGTCATCTTCAATTGATTCATTGTTTCATTTCTAACCTCACTATCCATATTCATCCTTTTACTTATTTTCTTTGTAAACTCATGTCAAAAGGTCTTTGGTTCCATCAAAGAAGCTTTTACTATTCTTCCTATTATATACTATCTATAATTCGATCAACATTTCTACCTCTATCTTTAAAAATCTAACCATTCCATATCCATCATTCTCTTTCAAAGGTAAGAAGATGGATTTAATCTTCCTATATATTAAATATCTCATCCTTTCTCAAACTATGAGACTAGATACTCAAATATTAGAAATTCCTGTCTAGGTTGCATCTTTACTCTTAAGAAGTGAAGGTATTTCCTTCTTAATGCTAAGGAATTTGTTAGATTGTAAACGTTATTACTAATAACCCTTTTGAAAACTACCCCTTAGCTCATTGGAAGTATTTTTACATTGATTTTGACCTTTGTATTCTATCTCAGCACTCTATCTAAGGTCATGAAATAATTGATATCATCTCTTCTTATTAGAAAATTAACATTTTTTATAGCTTACATACGAATGCTAAGGATTCAAATGTTTTCCTTTACTTTGATGGAGTACACACTTCCTTCAAACCTAGTACAACTTGTGTTGTTATTTACTCTATGAAGAAAGTTTCCTAACGATCTTACAAACTTAACATTTCATGTACTAATATCATAACTAAATGAAAAACTCTATTATGAGGTCTCTCACTAGCCTTACAAAATAAAGTTAAGAGCATTACTATTTATGATGACTCTCATCTGATGACAAATCAAGTTAATGGTAACTATGATTGTAAGACTCTTCACTTAGTTTCTTCTTTAGAAATGACTAAGGATCTTTTTCTTTCCTTTGTTGCTTATACCTTATAACTTTCACCATTCATGACAATCCTTCTATTATGTGAGATTAACTTGTCCAATTAGTTTTCTTAATGTCTATTACACGATTTCCTAGTATCTCAATTAGCTTTATTAATACAAATGATGATATTAGTAATACATTAATCTTCTTCATAATATTACTATTGAAAAAGATCCTAATCATCTTACACTTACTCAAAAGAATGATCTACATAAACATAGTCAACATTTTTGATTAGTAAATCCTAGTATCCTTTGTCAAGTTTCTTCTATGAATATTCTTTTACATAATCTTAGTCTTGTGAAGTCTAAGATAGTCATTGATTAGGTTCACTCAGGGTTCTATGGTAGACACTTAGGATCATGCTTATTAGTTGCTCACATCATTTCTAGGCTATTGATGGCTAACCTTAGCCAAAGATGTACATCATCTATTCAAGACATATGATACTTGATAAAGACACACTTCTCTTATCTATCATCCTTCATAGGAGCTTAGCATGTCTAAGATTGTGTAGCCCTTTCAAAAATTGGATTTAGAGCTTATTATTTCTATTAGCCCTCCTTCATTTTCTAGGCATCAATTCATTTTAACTACAATGGAATCCTTCACTATGTAAGTAGAGGTTGTTCCTTTGCATTTCACCAGGTTCCACATTATTCATCATTTCATCTTAAACTACATAATCACTTACTTTGAGGTGCCTCTCTAGATTGTAATTAATAATATACCCTAGCTCTAAATTAAGAAAGTAGCTAATTTCTATTATATATTCGACATCATCCAATCATTATCATTTCCTTATTACCGTTACTTTAATGGTCAAGCCAAGTCCACCAATAAGACTATCATCATCTTTCTTCATATCATGGTTTATAAAACCCAATATAATTGGTACATATACTTATATCATGCTCTTTGATTCTATTGTACCACTCTCTATATAGCCACTCATTATACTCTATACTTTCTAACCTATGATTTTGAGGTAGTCTTACTAGTTAAGCTATGTATCCCATCTCTCTATGTTACTCTTCATGATTGGTATTTATATTAGCACAATAATAGCATGTGATGTGCTGAGTTGGATCTTCTTGACAAATAATGACATGTTGTTCTTTAACATCTACATTAATATCAAGTAGATATTTAACATTGCTACTCTAGAAGTGTAGGAATTAGATAGATTCACAAGGATGATTAGTCTTTCATCATTTTTTGAACTCTAGAGATAGATAGTTATGCTCTAGCTAGTAGGGTTCTTTTGGTAATTCAATCTTTACAAAATATTGTCTATATTTAGTATAATATTAAGGTACAACAATTTTCAAATCCTATTAACAAAATCTTCCTCAAGCACTACTACATGTAGTCAACTTTCAATACTAAACTTGCTAACTATTCAAGGCCAAACAAGTGTTCTCTTAATGGTAGTTTAGTTTTTCCTAGCTTTACTCTACTACAACATAATATATACTATGTTAGTATAATAGGTTTTCTCTAAAACCTATTTTTGTTACTCTATTTTTCATATTACTTCACTCCTCTCTATTTTATATTCTATTAGTTATCTAGCTATTTTCTTCATATTTTTCTATGCTATCTATTGTGTTGTACTCTATGTCCATAGTATAACCAATGAAGTATGTAAGTGACTAAATATCTCATTACTTCATCTAAGGGTGTAATTAAGAATATTATTGAGGAGGATATGGATTACTATAATAGTATATATGACATCCTTTTTTATTGTACAATGTGTATGATTTATCTATGTCTCACTTCTATGGTAGAGCACCATACTAATGATAGGTGTATGTGTGATATCCTCTTTTCTTCCCTTTCTTTCTTACTCTTTGCTTTTGCATACTATAATTTATACTCTCTTGTACTATATTTCTATCTTATTCCTCTCATCCCCATTTCTCATCTATTTCAATTTCTTTCTCTATTTAGCATTAATGAGGCTAAATGAGTGTGTCTACCCCTATGTTGTAAGGAAATATTAAGTGTAGAGTGATGTAAAAAGTGAATCTACATATGAGTGAGATAAGAGAGAGGTTGATTTTATGGAGCTAGCTATGTTCCACTTTCATGACACAATACTCCACTATTTATGTAATAGTGATGTTCCTAGCATACTTTTCCATTATTTTGATATTTTCTATTTTTTCTTTCCATTATCTTTCTTTTTCCTTTCATGCTTAATATTATTTAGGCTAAACTAACATCTTTGCTTTACTTTGGTAAGAGTGTGATTAAGAGAATTGTGTGGGCTAGGGAGAGCTATATCTATAATTTTATATACTTTTTAGGATCTAGTCATGTCCCACTTCTATAGAATAGCACTTCACTATAGTTGTATCATCAATGTCCTAGAATTTCTCCTCTATTATCCTACCTTGATTAATCTTTTTATAGTTATCTACTAGTTGGTATCTTATCTTGATGGATTTTTCTTTAGCTTTTGATGAGCAATAAGTATTCCATGCACCTAACCATATGAATCACAAGTATGTATGCATAATCTAATCAAATTCTGTAGATGTCTTCTACATAAGTAGCCTATGTCTTAGATAATCAAACATGAGTTTATAGGTCATTATCTTCCCATTCATCACAGATGTTAACTTTGTCTATATCGCTAAGTGTGATTTAGGTGTTAGATATTAATATTTATAATATTTATTATTTTTTATCTTTAAAATTATTAATGAAAAAAGGAGTTGAAATATTAAGATTTATCTAATTAATGAATAAACTATCCTAAATGTAGAGTATCCATTCCCACTTTCTATATACATCCTAAACTTATAATAATACTACGAGGTTACCAAGTCCTTATTGTTGTGCATATGAAGTATTCATTGCTGAGATTACCAAGTGTTAGTATACTATGCTAGAAGTGGTCATATTCTCATTACTATGGAATCAAATATTAAATATTTAAGTATAGAAAGATAAATTTCATTTAAAGTAAAATGCTTGAAAGTAAACTTAAGCTAATCCAAGTGCAATAATGGAGAAAACAAATCTTGATTTTATTTCCATCATACAATATTATTTAGGCACATCTTACACTCAAATAAACATTTATACAATTACTTCAATCCAAACTATGGGCACTCAAGAAAACATTTTCACTAAAAATTTCAAGAGCTTCACTAAGAGAATGACTAAATATCTCATAAATATAGCTAATGTATATATTTATGTAGGCTCTTAGAGGATCAACATTAATGCGTATGCACCAATGCATCCAAGGATGCATCGATAGGGTTGTGTTGATACAATTGACTTATTGACACTTTATCATATTCCTACAACTAATTGGAAACTCAACCTTGAGTGAATAAAATAGGATCAAGTTTCTTACAAAATTTAGGGAAGTATGGAACTAACTAATTAACTTTAATACAAAAAAACTCATGAGTGTCATTTCAACTTATAATTTATGTGGATACAAAATTGGTATAATGTACAAAGAAAATGGATACTTTAACAAAAATTGGTAGGTACCAACTAGATGCATTGAGATGGGATGAGATTTTCACACCATGCCTAGAGGTGGAGGCTCTTGTGACATGAAGGATCCTTCATCACATCCCTTCTCTATTTGAGGTGTAGGCTACCCTACTACTACTGCTACTATTGCAAAAAGATGAAAGGAATCTAGAAGTATATTTATCCTTTTTTCCTTGTCCCATTATCATGGAAGGTTTAGGTGGCTTTGCCTAGATGAGCTAGTGCTAGTATGTTTCACACATGTTAGTGTTGGAAACATCTTTTCATGTTGACAAACCATGCTGCAGATTATTTATGTTTAAACTTGAATGTACAAAGGAGGTTTTGTAGATCATGATAATCACTTGTTCACATGGCTAGGTTCTCATCAACTAATTTTGATCAATGAAATTTCTTGTAAGAACTACTATTGACAAATGTATTCAATCATTTGATCCTATTGTTGCTTAGCATTTCACAAATGATGATTATCCTAGATTAGTGCAAGATTTTCCTTGGAAACTTGTTGAAGGTCATGACTAGAGGAATTCACCATTACCTCTAACAATGACACATTAAAGATCACCATCTCCTTTGCATTCTCGGCCTCTTAGTATTTTTGCTAAAGCTATTAGAAATCTTAATCTTTGATGAGATCTAGTTTGAGAATGGTAGGATCTAATAAGTAGGCTCTATGTTCTACAATCTTAGCAGCTAATGATTGATTACTAACAATGTCCTCCTCAAGTTGTGTATTCTCTATCAATATATTTCTCCTTGTCTTCAATAGCTATTATTGTATAGCAAAAATATCTTTTAGGAGATAAAAAATATCTAGAATTAATTACTTAGCTTCAACTAGTCGCTTCAACACTTGTTCATGATGGGCTATACTAATCCCTCTACTTTCAACTCCTAATGATTCTTGTACATCTACCATGGAAAAAATATCATATAAAAATGTTATAGAAGCACTCAAAGCTTCTCCAATTTAGTTTACCATCACCTTTATTATTGTTCCTTGGTCTTTATGTGGCATTACTAGGATTTTCACCCCTCACCTTCTTCCAACATCATAAAGAAGATTGCTACATTCTCAGAGATTTTTGGAAATACTTGTCCTAGAATGAACACAATGACTTCTATGGCATTGGAATTGAAGAAAATAAAAGCTTAGTTTATTTATGAGGAAAATAGTCAAGTAATCTCATCATCCAGCTAGCTGATGATCCTTGTGACCTCATACCAATGGCTCATGGCTGGTCTCTACATAGAAGATTCACTACCATCTCTGAAGGCTTGTTGGTGTAGTTGTTGTTCTCTAAGTTTTCTTAAATGTTCAATAGTTATTAGCATTTCTAGTATCATATTTGGTGTTGTAGGTTTTGGTGGTAGCGGTTGCTCCTCCTATTAAAGCTTAGCAGGTTCCATATTCTTCATCATTTCCTACCATAAGGTGGTAGGAGCTTTGTGGCCATATTGTTAGAGTAACAGACCATCCCTTCCTTATAGAATTTTTTAAATAAGACATGAAAAGGAAATTATCTTCCTAACCTTCTTATTTTCCTTGAAACATTTCTCTATTTCAAGAAAGATAAGCTAGGACAGTTTTACTTGGAATTTTCCTCCTATAGTCATCCATGCCCTCATGGAGAAAATATTCACCTTACTTGGGCTCATTGATGAATTAAGGTAATAGGCCAAAATCTTGTACTACACTTACTCTGCCTTGGTCAAGGTACTGTAATCCTTATGGTTCACTCCATAGAATTACTAGATTCATTATTTCTTTGCTTCTAGGTCCACCTAAGTAGAAATCTCTACTAGCTTCACCCCAGTGTTGGGTAATTCGAGGGCCTTTGGTATTGTCTTAACACAATAGAAGATTGTGATGTCCTTAATCTTACTAGTCACATCCCCTTGTTAGTAGTTCTATAAGAGGTAGGTCTCTCCCATGTATCATTCTCAATTAGGGGAGAGAATGAGCCATAGTGGAGACCCTTGTAGTTGTGTTCTTACTTCTTCTAATGCAAGCTCTAGGAAAGGTCTAAAATTCAGTTCCCAAAGGAAGGAATTCTAAATTTTATTACTATGAAACTTCTCCATGTAGGCCTTTATGAGCATGACCTCTATATTGGATTATGGTCTTGGAACCTCATCCTACATGGATTATTTTATTTATGCTATGGGAATCTAGTAGATAGATTCCACCTCAATCTCATTATGCAAGGGGTTAGTAGCATGGATTGCCTCGAATGATTACTCTTAGGGTTGTTTTTGTTGTTGCTACTATTATTTCCTTCCATCCTATAGTCATTTCTCTCTAGGCTATGATGGTCATCCTACTTGTGATCCTCAATTAGGTACCATCTGTGATCATAAAAATAATGTAGGATTAGTCTTTTAGATATAATCTTGTTTCATTTAGATACCTTTCTTTATTTGATCTAGTTAACTTTATTTGTCAAATGTTAGAATTTTATCATTAAGTCCTTAGTTAGTAATTGTATGTGTAGGATATTATTATATTTTTCATGCTTTAATGAAGGTTAATTGTTGATATTAACTGTTATGATCATTAATTTAATATTATTTTAATATCTTATTTAGGAAAAATTAGAAAAATTTATAGAAAATTTTATATGAAAATATAGTGTTTGATGCCTCCATGATGTAAGATGTATCTCTAGAACCTCCAAGATTAAAGAATAGGTAAAATTAAATAAGTGGTGGATAAGTTATGGCCCTTGAAAGGCTGTAGACTTTAAAAAATTGTAAAAACTCCTTATGCATTTGGAAGAAAACATGAAAAATGAGCTAAGTATCATGCATATTTATAGGATTTTGGTGCCACATTGATGAGGATGCATCAATGAGGCTAAGTTAACTAGTTTGACTATGTTGATGGGGATGCATTGATGTAGGTATCCACAACTATTTTTTAACTTAAAATATTAAGGAATTTTGAACGAGTTTGGGGTTGAAATAAGAACTAAATGAAAGCTAAAAAGCTAAGAAAATATGGCAAAAAAACAATTAAGGATATTATTTAAGGAATTAAAGCATTATGATCATGTAGGATGCGTAAATAAAGGATGTTTCTTAGATTAAGTTAGTGCAAAACTAGACAATGCAGACTATCATGATTGAAATGAGTCTCATGGTCATGGGGTTTAATCTAAAGAAAACTAAGAGATATGTAAGTGGGTCCTTCCCAAAGTAGGCTTATGACTAATATGCCCTTATATAATCTCATCACAGGAAGTTTCTAGACACCTTGTATGATGAATGATGTTTAATATTAAACATTATGCCCATGTGAGGAATTATCTAAAAATTATAAAAAATATAAAATAAGCTATCAATTGAAAATGGTATGAGGTAGTGAGTTGTGAGAAAATGGAGTGTTAAAATGATGAAAAGAGAATGGTAGAGGAAAAGTCCATATCATGGTTGGATGGGATCCTTATGAAATACATGATTAAGATGATTCAATACCAGTCCATTCTTAGTCTAGACTAAGGTCATATCAATTATAGTGACCTCACTATGATGTATTCCTCTTCTTATACCATCATAAATTGATGACAACTGATGAGTCATCATTGTTTTTCTATGTCAATGGGATCCCATCAAAGTGTGGTTTACTACATTAATGCATACGCATCAAAATAGTGCTGTGTTTTTCCTATATGAGTATGTGCACTAGTTGCATTTATGACATCCAATCATTAGTTGCTAGTCAAAATCTTGCATTTTTATCTTCCTAGAGTTAGAATATTTTCTAAGTGCCCAAAATAGGAGTTAAGAATTGTACGGATCTTTATTTGAGCATTGATGTACCTGAGCACCTTAGTGTGAATAGCAATAAAGATGAGCTTTCTTGATAAACCTTGTAGCACTAGGACTTAGCTTAATGTTTACTTCATGAATTTATTATTCATGTAATTTCCTTTAATGCATTTAAGAAATTAATTCATTGTGATTAATTAACACACATATGTATGATCACTTTGAGCATATGTTAACTTTGATAATCCTAGTAGTGCCTAATGCTTAGTAACCTAGTAGCATTGCAATGTATTTAGGATGTGCATGGAAAGTGGGAATGGATGCTTATGTTAGGATTAGTTAGTTATTAGATCATTTAACCATTTCATTACTTTATTTTTAACACTTTTGAAAATAAATGAAAAACAAAAAAGGATAAAAATCATGTGCCGCAATTACACTTAACATACCTTTGCACTTTAGAAGTGAAACTAAGAAGACAACAATTACATATGTTAGATTCATTACCTAGACCCAGTGTGCTTAGAGAGCTAAAGTTTATAGAATTGGATCACTTAGTGAACACTAGTGATTTGTATGGTTGGGCCTAGGGACTACTTGTTGTTTATCATTGGTGTCGTTGCCAAGGACTTTAGTTAGCTACATGTGCTACCTAGAAGTTAGTGAAATTTTATAATGACATTGTAATGAACTCGAAAGTCAATATCATTAAGAAAAATAATAATAACAATAAAAGCACACTATTTTTCTTTTGATCTAATATGACTTCTTCTCATAGGAGAGATTCTTCACTATCATACAAAGGAGGTTCCAATAAGTAAAGACATGAAGGATCAAAACCACCTATTCCCTAAGAATGCAAAGTGATCTATATTCATCTAGATGAGTATGTTCCAAACTTCAACTTGATCTTGCACTAAGATGAATAGATGTAGTGGAGGGACATGGAGAACAACATTGTGTTGTTGTTTGATCAATTAGTTCCTACGATGCTACTCCACACTCTCATGAGATTGGGCATCTAGGGGCTTAATGTAGAATACATTGTGTAGAACCATGACTATTGAGATTATCATCCCATTGAGGCATAATGAAGGAAAGATCAATAGTAGGAGGCTCACCATGAGGCATCAAAGGGAAAATGGTTTACAAACCCCTTATTCCTACTAGGTCAAAAGGAAGGAGAGGATTTCTTCTTTGGGGGTTCTCAATACACTAATTCTCCTTTCCTCTTCTTTAATGAAGGGAACCCTAACCAAAATTTATAGTCCAATATGAACAATCCTAGTTTGGGAAAGTATGGATCCCATGACCATGGATCTCTAAAAGAGGAAGTTAGGATAATAACTTGGACAAGCACCATGATAAAGAAAAGCATGATGATCATGGCTGTGAACAAAGAAGAGGGAGTAGTAGGCACTATTCTAATGCTAGTCCTCATTCCTTTTCACTTTCATCATCCTCATAATCTTCTTCCTCTAGCTCCAATTAAATCCATAGAGAATGAGACCATGATGGAGGTGATCGATGGGATAAATATGCTTGTAGGTCCTACCAAAATAATAAAGGCCAATGAAATGGGTAACCAAGGGAGGTCCACCACCATGAAAGAAGGGATAGTAGAAAGCATCATAGGCATCATGGCCATTACAAGGGCTATGACTATGATGAGCCTTTATTTGCAATAGAAACATGTTGAATGTTGTAGAGGCCATCAGAATTCCAATGAGGCACATGAAAGATAGTTGAATCAAATAGATGGACATGAACAATATTTCCAAGTTCAAATGAGAATATAATTCTAATTCACAAAATCATCTCTAAGCCTTTCACAATGCCTGTGTCTTACAAAACATTGAAAATGAATGGTAGAAATTGAAGTTGTTCCCTAGAACACTCATCAAGAAGGCTGAAAGTTGGTACCAATCCTTAGAACTAGAATCAATTAGACAATGGAGTATGATGCTTGAAATCTTCAATGCAAATTATCAAACGTACTTCTGAGTGTCTAATCTAAGGAAGAAAATCCAAGGATGGAGACAAAGAACACATTAATCCTTGGATGTGGCCATAGGTAGATATTACTCTCTATTACATAGGTGCCTGATGAGTGGTGAGGTACCCCTACACTCAACCATATGAATACAAGCATTTCATACATGATTTGGTCGAACTCCAAGGACCAAGTGCTTATGTGCCTTAATGAAACACTCAGGGTTAATCAATCATTATCTTCCCAAACTTACTTGTATTGTCATGGTTGTATGGTTAATTAAGCTTGAGGTATATGATTTCTATAGCTTTTGTATTTTTTATGTCTTCTGCTAATAAAGGAGAGGGAGACAGAACTAAGTGGCTAACTTACATTAACTATTTATTAATTATGTTCTAAATGTTCCTAACACTAGTATTCGTTCCCACTGTTTGAACACATAGTAAACTAGTGCAATGTTGTTGGGATTACCAAACGCTAATCGTTATTGGGTTACCAAGTGCTACACGCATGCTCAAAGTGGTCATACTGAGTGTATTTAACTAAGGGGATTGAAGGTTGAGAGAAATATTAATTAACTAGGAAAGTGTTAAGTAATCATTAATTACTAATTTTCTTAATTTGTATGTTGCAAGGTTTATCATAAAGTTAATCTTTACTATTGTACAAAAAATTATGCTCAGGTACAAATTACTCGAATAAAGATCTGTTCACTCTATGAATCCTACTGTGGGCACATAGAAACAATTCTAACTTTGGAATGAAAAAATTGCAAGAGTTTGGCTAAGGGTCTAAATCTAATTATTTTGGAACCAAGGATGCCACCTCTTATTTATAGAAGATGAGGTAGAACACAATATCCTATGGTGGATGTGATATTGCATGCACAATATCGCGTATGTGATATCGCATACGTGATATTGTGGTTCATCATACCCCCATGACTGAATGAAAACTCGTCTTCAAGTTTCTTAAAAAATATTGGAAAGGTATGGGATTATTGACTTGAATGATAACTAATGGTGAATGGGATGACATGTGAACAACTCATCATTACAATACATGACAACATTAGTATTCATGACTACAAGATTGAACACTATACACAATTGACATCCAACCTTATTTGGTAGCTAAGACAGAAGAGGGAGAGAGAGAGAAAAGGAGAAGACATGTTGCTACCAATGCTAAGATTGTGCCTTCCGTTATCCATCCATAGTTGCGCCATCAATCTTGCTCCTTGCACAACCGTTCTAGCACCGGTCCATCTTGAGTGTTTCCTCCAGGTCCAGTCCATTGTTGTATGATTGCCATCTACACACATAACACAGTCACATATGAGTAAGGATAAGTAAATCAAAATATAGTTAATACCTTTCCTTGGTGTAAGATCCATTGGCTGAGTTGTGATATGGCCAATATAGATTCTAGAGATATAACACTGGTGACTACCCAAGCTGTAGGGGTTAGGAAAAATTGAAAAAATTAGACCAAGGCCCCCATGACTAAGAGTAATCCTCCAGTAGCGATAGAATAGAAAAAGATATGGAATAAGAAAGATGGAGAAAAAGAAACAACGGCAACGCCGATAAAATGAATGTTAGAGATGGGAATGAAACAAAAAAAAAATGTTGATTGCAAAAATGTTTAAGGGAAATAAGTTAAGTGATGCAGTAAATAGGAATGCCAGTGGGTCTTCCCCAAAGCAGGCTCATGCCCTTTATGCCTTGACAAACCCACATTCAAAGAGTCCATAGGCTCTGGAAATGTGGTTTGGAAGCAAGAGTTAAAGACTTAACCACAAGAATCCACCAAAGAGAAAACAATGCATCAACCAAGATAGAGACTACTGATACAACTAGCAATGAAGTGGGAAATGGAGAAAGGATGATGGGAAGAAGAGAATGGAATGGAGTCCCAAGAACAAGGTGGTGTACAACCCCTTGTGTATTTATGGTTAATGTGACTAAGGAGATCTCATTCCAAATCCAACCTTAAACAATCCATATCCAGTGACTTCGCATTAATACACTTGGACAATCCATCCACCTAAAGTAACAAGAATGCTTCTGCCAAAGAGTCAACACCATTCCAAGGAAAATGAGAAAGGGAGAAGTAGGAAATGAGAAAGGGCCTTAGTTAGAGAGAACATGTTTGTTTAGTTCCATAACCAGTTCTTGTAGCCTAGATGATTATTATGTCTAAGGGGTGTGCTTTGAATTCTCACTATTTTCTTTTTGCTTTTGTGTGAGAACCACACCATGCAAAGACTTATTTTTATCAGCTCAGCTTCTCGATAATGGAGCAATGTCAAAATGGTAAGGAAAACTCAAGAAGAAAATGTCTAAGAACCTAAGAGAATATCTAACACAAATGCATCAAATCCCTTTAAAGTCATACCCTTTTCAGTCCTTGAGTCCTTTAGTTTGAGAAATTCCTAGTTACCAATTCATTAATAGTTTTATTATTAAAGGGGACTGTATAGTTCCAAGCCAAGAGAGACCATAGAAACTCATGGATGCATGGATGATGTGGACTCATTGCCCATTATATCAAAAGAACCATACCTTAGTATCAACATTATAACTCAAAGGTAAAAACCAAACATTAGCAATCAATAGAATACAGTTCATACTACCATTATGAGCACTTACTAGGTGACGAATCTAACAAAACAAAAACAACAAACAAAGACAAAAACAAAAACAAAATAAAACAACAGAGGAAAAAAACAAAAAACAAATAGTCACATAAAGAAATGAGAAAGTATAAACGATGTTGGAAAACAAAAACAAGAAAAATTAAAGAAATTTGTAAAATAAAAACTTAAAAAAGAACTGAGGGCCTCAAATGGTTAGTAGAGGTGGCCATCTCCCCCATGACTAAGTTGGAAGGAGGAGATCCAAAATAGTGAGTAGGGTCATTCCTTGTCAGAGGTATTATGTGCACTGATTGTTCTAAATTTATGGAAGGGTTTGGTCTATTGCACATTGACTAATAATCTCTTATCAGGGCTCTCAAGTTTGTATATGGTCATGGCCCATGAAGGAAAGGTTGCATCAATAATGTAAGGTCCTTTCCATAGTGTTTTCAATTTTGTGCATTATGGAACATGTGTGGGGTTCCAATAGAGAACCTTATCTCCTGGTTGATACTTAACCCTTTGAATCTTCAAGTCATGACATTTCTTGTTATATGCCTTGTGCAACTCATTTGACGATAGGGAAGCTAATAATTTTTTGTATAGCACGTTTAAAATTGCCAACCTTTATTTTTATGCTAGATCAAGAACGAGGTGGAGGTTACAAGCCGTTGATAGTGTATGAAGTTTGGTTTGAATTGGAAGCATTGGAAGATTTCCATACACTAACTCATCGGGAGAGTACCTTATAGGGATTTTCTAGGTGGAGAGGTATGCCCAAAGAGCATCATTCAGTTTAGTGCTCCAATCTCACCTATATTTGCTAATTGTCCTAGTCAATATTTTAGTGATCTCCCTATTGGTAATCTCAACTTGTCCATTAGCTTAGGGGTAATAAGGTGTAGTCAATTTATGTTGAACCCCTAAGTGCTGCATTAACTTTTGAAAATTTGCACCTATAAAGTGTGTTCCATTATCCAAAATAAGTGCATGTGGCACACCAAACCTATTTACAATTTGTTGTTGCAAAAAGCATGTAGCTATAGATGATGTGCAGTCTTTAACAACAGCTACTTCAACCCATTTTGTTAAATAGTCTACAACAACTACAATGTAAGCTTTTCCATTAGACATTGGTGTAATGGACCCCATAAAGTATATTCCCGAAATGTCGAAGGGTTCCAATGGTTGAATCCATTATTGCAGATCCTCCATTTTAGCAGTAATTCCCCCATCACGTTGATAGTGCTCACAAGATCGGACAAATTGATGGGCATCCAAAAATAATGTTAGCCAGTAATATCCTACAAGCAAGATCTTAATAGTCATTCATCTCCTTGCATAGTAACCCCCACAAGAGCCCTCATGAGCATCTTGGAGAACTCTCAGTTGGTCTACTTCGGGCACACACCATCAAACTAAGCCATTAGGAAACACTTTGTAAAGTTGTCCATTAATCTCCATGAAGTACTTGGCTCTATGAAGGAACTGTTGTTTCTTCCTAAGGTCTAGCTCCTGTGCTGTTTGTTGAGTAAGGAGATAGATGAGAATGCTACTATACTAGTTGGTCTCTGTGGGTAGTTGGTTATTCACTACACCAGCAAAGAGAGCTTCATTAGGAAAATGCTCAGACATTACATATTCATCCTCTTTTCTATCCTAGCATAGCTAAGATAAATGATCTACAACTATGTTCTCGGTGCCTTTCCAATTGATCATCGTTAGATCGAACTCTTCTAGAATTACCAGCCATCGTATAATACGAGAGCTAACCATTTTCTTGTTCATGAGGAACTCGATTGCACTATGATCCATGTGGATGAACACTTTGTAACCTAACACATAGTGCCTAAACTTATCCAGTGCAAACACTACAACCATTAATTCTTTCTCTATAGTTATGTAGTTAAGTTGTGCACTGGCGATACTTCTAGTTGCACAGTGGATGTAGTAAGGGAATTTTTGGTCATCTAATTGTGTAAGTACGGCTCCTAAGGCATAATTGGACACACCAATCATGATGTGGAATAGTTTGGACTAGTTAGGAGCTTGTAGAATGGGACTTTCTACTAGCTTTCTACTAGCTTTCATTTCAGGGTTTGGAATGCTTGTTCACATTCCCTAGTCCACTCAAAGAGAGCTTCATTTCAGGGTAGTTGGTTATTCACTACACCAGCAAAGAGAGCTTCATTAGGAAAATGATCAGACATTACATATTTATCCTCTTTTCTATCCTAGCACAGCTAAGATAAATGATCTACAACTATGTTCTCGGTGCCTTTCCAATTGATCATCGTTAGATCGAACTCTTCTAGAATTACCAGCCATTGTATAATACGAGAGCTAACCATTTTCTTGTTCATGAGGAACTCGATTGCACTATGATCCATGTGGATGAACACTTTGTAACCTAACACATAGTGCCTAAACTTATCCAGTGCAAACACTACAACCATTAATTCTTTCTCTATAGTTGTGTAGTTAAGTTGTGCATTGGCGATACTTCTAGTTGCACAGTGGATGTAGTAAGGGCATTTTTGGTCATCTAATTGTGTAAGTACGGCTCCTAAGGCATAATTGGACACACCAATCATGATGTGGAATAGTTTGGACTAGTCAGGAGCTTGTAGAATGGGACTTTCTACTAGCTTTCATTTCAGGGTTTGGAATGCTTGTTCACATTCCCTAGTCCACTCAAAAGGTACATCCTTCTTTGTTAGCTGCACCAATGGTTTCACAATCTTGGAGAAGTTCTCAATGAATCCCCTATAGTAGCTAATGTGTCTAAGGAATGACCAAATTTCTTTAACAGTTTTCGGTTGATAGGTGATTCTGTGGATAACCCTAATTTTATCTAGGTCTACCTCTATTCCTGCATGTGAAACCTTATGCCCAAGTACTATGCCTTCTTGGACTATTAAATAGCTTTTCTACCAGTTGAGCCTTAGATTGGTTTCTACGCATATTTTTAGCACTTTCTTTAATTGGTCCAAGGCTTGATCAAAACTTGTTCCATAGGTGGAGAAGTCATCCATAAAGACTTCCACTCCGTTCCCTATCTGCTATTGGAATATGCTTAGAACTAGGCGTTGAAACGTGGCTAGAGCATTACACAAGCCAAAGGACATTTTTTTATATGTAAACATTCCCCAAGGACTGGTGAACGTTGTCTTGGCTTGGACTTCTGGGGCTATCTGTATTTGGTTATATTTGCTATATCCATTCAGGAAACTATAATAGTGATGCCTTGCTATGGTGTCTAAGACTTGGTCAATGAATGGCAATAGAAAGTGATCCTTAGATGTTGCCATGTTCAGCAGCCTAAAATCTATGCATACCCTCCATTTGCCTCCATTTTTAGGCATGATTACCAGACGGCTAACCCATTCACTATTAGCAATGGGATATATGAACCCAGCCTTAAGAAGCTATTCTATTTGTTCTTTTACTACTTGCTTCAATTTTGGGTTCAATTGCCTCTACGGTTGTTTTCGAGGTTTCATAGTTATTCAGTATAAATCCTATACTGGCATATCCTAGGATCTATTCTAGTTAATTTGGGATATAACCAGGCAAAGGATTTTGACCACTTGTTTATTACCTTCAGTAGTCTTCCTTTTTGTTTGGAAGCAAGTCTTGCTTTGATGATTACTGGTTTTCCATTTTCAAGAATTATATGTTCTAGACATGTGGGCAATGGTTTCAATTCTAGGGGCTCTTGTTTGAATTCTTCAAGAATTTCCAACTTCCCCCATTTGATGTTTTCAAGGTTAAGGCTTGGAAGTTGGCAGCGGACTTGCTCTAGTGCATCTATGCTTTCGATGTAGGCGCAAGTTATTCCCTTAGTTAGTTTCGTGCACATTAGTGAGTTGCTCTATTGATTAGCTATTAGCCACTGGGTATCTTCTTGTCATGTGGCTGCTACATACAAGCACTTTTGTATGTTAATTTTTTATGCACATCGGTTGGATGCAAGCAATGCTAAACTTTGCACAACCCATGATCTCTGCATGCAATTGCACCTTGTATCACTGTATGCTATGCATGGAACCTTCTTCTTCTTGATCTTTCCAAAAGCTTTCTCCTAAGATATTTCCAAGGAAAGATCATAGATTCCTAGGCATGCATCTATAGTAGTTAGCCATGCCCTTCCCATTATTATTGGGAAGTCCCCTTTACTATAATTCACTTGTATCACTAGGAAATCAGCTAGGTACGACCACCCACACACAGTGGTGATGATGTCCTCCACCAGTCCTAAGGGAACAGTGATGGACTAGTTGGCCAGCTCTAGGCAAATATTTCTCTTCTTTAATGGAGGAAAGTTCCAGGCTTTGTACATTTCTTGCGATATTAAGTTGACTCAAGAACCTAAATCCACAAGAGCTTTGCATGGCTCATTCCTAGCGATTTGGAGATAGATTAGAGGGCTTCTTGGATTAGAGAATTTTTTTGGAAGGTGGAAAATCTTGATCCAATCAGTAACGACATGTGTTATCATAACCGTATGCGTTGAGCTTGGTGTTTGGTTCAAAGGGAGCGTTGAGCTTGGTGTTTGGTTCAAAGGAAGCTTTGAAGCTTTATTTGATGGGGAGGCATTCAGAGGTTCAACCGGTTGTGGTTGTAAGGGCTTGGTTGGATTTTTGGTTCTAAAGAAAGGTCTTTTCTTCATATGATTGTTAGAACCAATAGTAGGTTGAGGATTTATAGCCCTTGTGGCATTGTGTTGCTACGATTGAGTAGGGAGTTCCCCTTGCATTGCTAGAATAGGTGGTAATGGAGCTATTGGTGTGAGAGCTACAAATGGATTTGAAGGATGGTATATTTGTGGGTTATCTCCCCTAGGAGAAGGATTTCTATAATACTCAGGCTTGGTAGTGATGTTTTGGTGTAACGTGACTAACAGAGTCATGTTGAGAGATTGGATGCTACACGTAGTAGCCATATGGGTCAGGTTACCGGTATGGGTATTATTGCCTTGGTTGAGGCATCCCCCATGAGTGTGGGTATTGTCACTATTGATGTTGCTCAACAGGTTGTGATGGAGTTCCACTTGGATAATATGTTGAAGGTTGGTGGAACTTCCTTGGGTTACCTTGGAAATAAGGTAATCGTTAGGGTGCTTGCCATTTATTTAGTTGTGGGTTGAGTGCATACACCCCAGACTCTTGTAGATGTGAGATCACTGGGCAACATCCCTTAGGATGGTTGTATTGGCCTATATCACATCCACTATCATTGTCCATGTCCGAATTCATAACCTCTTCTATGATGGCCATTTTTCCATTACCCTTGTTACATGCATTTTCCACTTCTCTCTTTTTCTTTTTGTCATGGTCATTACCTCGCTCCCTGGACTCCTCTACAATTTTAAGAATAGTTTCAAACCTACTATCCAGGGAGTCCCACATTTGTTCTACCTTTGCTAATACTTCTGATGTTAACTTTTGGAGAGGCAAAGTTTTCCTATTCACCATCTCTTGGAGTGGTGACTCCTCTTCCTCCTCATAAAATCTCACTCCCCTTTTTTGGAGGTAAGGATCTCAGTTGTATTCTTCCACACTTTCTCTCTTTCATAGCTCACCTTCTTCTTTAGAAACTTGCTCTAGCATTCTATGAATTTGATGAGACCTAAGCTTCGATAACCTTCCTTTGGCATACATCTCAAGGGTTCTTCTTGTTTCATGCTTAAGTCCATCCATGAGATGGCATAGTTGATCCTACTATGAATAACCATAGCCAGGGCAACAATGTAACAATGCATAATAGCAGCCCATGGCAGCATCTAAGGGTTCATGATTTCCTTACTTGCATCCTTGGATTTGCTTCCATAAGTTAGACAATTGGGAGTACGATTGGTACTTATCATTGAATAGTTCTAACATTGTACTCTACCTCTGAATGGATTCTAGTTCTAAGGATCGGTACTAGCTTTCAGCTTCTTTCACTAGTGTCCTTAGGAACAACTTCAATTTTTGCCATTCATTTTCTATGTTTTGCAAGGCACATGCATCGTGGAATTCTTGTAAGTGATTTTGAGGATCAACATTGTATCCACCTTCAAATTGTGGGATGTTGTTCATGTCTAACCTCTTGATCCTACTATCCTTCTGGTGCCTTGTTGGAACTCTTACGGCCTCCATTATATCTAGCATGCTTCTAGTTGCGAGTAGGGGTTCTTCATGATCATCTAGTTCATAGCGTCTATGGTGTCTATATAGTTTCCTAATCTCCCTTCTTCTATGTCTTGATTCTTTAGAGTGTCCTCATCCTCGTTCTTGACTATCTCATCGATGACTTTCACTTCGTTTTCCCTTATCCTCATGATTGGCTTCCTTATGACTGCATCCAAACACTAAAGGAGAGGATGAAGATGAAAATGAAGGTGAAGAAGAATGAGAACCATCACCATGACGGTGTTTTCTTCCTTCTCTTTGGTGATCTCGGCCTCGATCATGATCACGATCTGAATGTCTGCCCTTATCCTATGTTTGTGTTCCTTCATTGAAGACTTTGTGTTCATGGGTATCAAAACTAGGGTTGTGAATAGTGGAGTGGAGGTTTTGATACACTACCTCCTAACCAATGTTAGGAGGAGGAACATCATTTCGTGGGGAACTTGTTGAGGTAGGTTCACCATCCTCAATTTCACTCAAAACCTACAAAGCGTCATGGGGCCATTTACCCTTCAAATATGTATGGTATCTCTCCTGTCACAAGTCCCTTTGACATTGTGGTTCTGTGGGATGATAGTGTCTTGAGTCATGATTGCATGCAACGAATTCTGTGTATAAAAGTGACATGCCTATTCGTGTGAGAGCACAAAGGAGCATGTTGGGAAATTGATCTATCTAGAAGCAACACTATGTTACCCTCCAAGTCTCTCCAACGCAGTTTTTCGTCTTGGTGGAGAATAAAGGTGAAATTGGGTACATACTCATTGGGATGAGTATATATCACATGAAATTGTTAAGGAACTAGTAGATCCTGGTTATGTGTATTATGTCGCCAATTGCCTCTTGTGTTAGTCCTAGGTGGTGAAGTGCTATTATGCAAAGAAGAAGACATCTTGTCTTGTTCGGTGTGTAACGTACTATTGTCT
Source organism: Gnetum montanum (assembly GCA_015680685.1). Classification (NCBI taxonomy): domain Eukaryota; kingdom Viridiplantae; phylum Streptophyta; class Gnetopsida; order Gnetales; family Gnetaceae; genus Gnetum; species Gnetum montanum. Next base: position 172,690 of record MNCI01019632.1, read on the forward strand.
TGTCTTTCTTTGATTAACCCTAAGGGTTCATTCTAAGATTCCAATGATGTGAATGATTTCCTATGTTCTATGCAGCACACAAACAACTAAGTCCCTGGAAATGGTGCCAATGATGAGTGGCGAGGTACCACTATACTCAACCATACAAATACAAATGTTTCACACATGATCTGGTCAAACTCAAAGGACCAAGTGCTTATGCGCCTTAATGGAACACTTAGGGTTAATCAATTGTTGTCTTTCCAAACTTACTTGTATTGTCACAATTGTATGGTTAAGTAAGCTTGAGGTATATGATTTTTATAGCTTTTGTATTTTTTATGTCTTCTGCTAATAAAGGAGATGGAGAGAGAACTAAGTGACTATCTTACATTAACTATTCATTAATTAAGTTCTAAATGTTCCTAACACTAGTATCCGTTCCCACTTGCTGTACACATCCTGAACTAGTGCAACACTACTAGGATTACCAAACGCTAATCGTTACTGGGTTACCAAGTGATACACACATACTTGAAGTGGTCGTATTGAGTGTATTTAACTAAGGGGGTTGAAGGTTAAGAGAAATATTAATTAACTAGGAAAGTGTTAAGTAATCATTAATTACTAATTAGTTTAATTTGCATGCTTCAAGGTTTATCATAAAGTTTGTCTTTATTGCTGTACACAAAATTGTGCTCAGGTACAAATTGCTTAAATAAAGATCCATTCACTCTATGACTCCTAGTACAAGCACATAGAAATAATTCTAACTGTGGAATGAAAAAACTATAAGAGTCTGGCTAAGGGTCTAAATCTAATTATTTTGGAACCAACGATGTTGCCTCTTATTTATAGAAGATGAGGCAGGACACGATATTGTGTATGTGATATTGCATGGTGGATGTGATATCGCATGCACAATATCGCATATGCGACATCGTGTACATGGTATGGTGGTTCATTAGTGCCAAAGCCATGGCCTTTTTCAAAAGGAGCAGCTTCACCATATCATAGATGGACTTAGAATAGAAATAAGAAGAACTCTTAGGATCTATGCCTAAGCGAGACTTTTAGAATTGAGAGCCTATTAGATCCAAAGGATGATTGAGAAAGTGTCAAAAGAAGAAGGTGAGTTGAGGAAAAGGGAAAGTATAGAGGAGTACAACTAGGATCTTTCCATTTGCAAAAGGAATATCTGGTTTTGTGATAATAAGGACGCATCACTTGATGAAATGGTGCAATGTAAGACCTTTTTGATACAAAAATCTATTTCTAAAATATCAGCCAATGTAGAAAAAATGTGAGATTCTTTGGACAGGAATTTCTAAACTAACCTTAGAATTGTAGAAGATTCCAAAGAGCAAGATAGTGATCATGACTGAAAGAGAATGAAAGAAGTTAAACATGCCCATCAAAGAGGTAAGGGCAAAGCTTCTACCATTGAAGAGGTTATAGATTCTAAGATAGATGATGATGGTACATGTGACATCTACCAAGATGAAAATCTTAAGAGATGTTGCCCTATTATCTCACACTTGCTAGAATCTAGGGTGTATGTGTTAAATCCTAGATTGGTGAGAAGGCAAGCACCCAGGAGGTTACCTTATCCTCAAGAAAACTATATGTAGTTCCACCAATAATAAGCCTACTATCCAAGTGGAGTTACACCCCAAACTCATGAGTAGTATCATCAATGATAGTACTTACAATCATGAGGGATGCCACCACCAAGGTAGTAGTACCCTTGCCAATAGCCAAATCCATATGGGTACTATGTTCAGTAATTGATTTCTCTATGTGACTTTTGCAGTCACACCTTTTTAACTATGTTACTACCCTCTTGAGTATTAAAGAGCTAAATCCCCAAGAGGAAAGTCCCCATTCTCATTTTATCCTTCTCATCCTTCTACACCTGTACCTCCATCCTTAACTCAACTACCATCAACTACATCTATTTAGGAAAAAATTCCTGCACAGTTGTAGAAAAGAAATGCCACAAGGGTTGTTAACTTATAGTCAACTCCCTAGCTAAGTGGTTTGGAGAATAATTCCCAAAAAAGACCTTTCTTCCTAACCAACAATCCTTCTAAGCCATCATATATACTTGCAACTAATGATGCTACTTCTCCTTCATCCTTTACAATACCATTAAAGATTCCTTCAAAAAAATTCCTTTCAAAGTGCATAATATAATGTTAACCCATGTGATCATTGATTGGATAAAGGCTAGCCACCTTCTTAGGAAAAGATTCAATCCTAGGATCCATTTAATTTACTTTCAAATCACTAGGAACGAGCCATTCAAGGCTATTCTAAACTTAGGTTCTTGTATGAATTTAATTTTTCATGAATTGTATAAAGTGTAGAACCTATATTTTCTAAAGAAGAGCAACATTCATTTTGAGTTGGTAGATCCTTATTGTTTCCTTGGGATTGGTGAATAACATTATGACCATTATTGGTGGGAGGTCATATTCTATTGATTTCCCATTGATCAAAGTTGATAACTATAAGGGAAACTTTCCAATCATCATGAGAAGGGCTTGACTAGGTACAATAGATGCACGATTGGGAATTAGAGACCTCTCCTTGGAATTTTCCAAAGAAAATGAATTTGGAAAGATTGAGAGAAAGTGCATACCATGCACCACATATAGTGACATAGGGTGCCATTCCATGTAGAAATTATGGTATCTAAAAACTACAACAATCACAACATGCAGGTAGTGTATAGATATATCTAAAATTCAAAGGTGCTTGTATGCGGTAACCATAAAATAAGAGTGCACCTAATGGTTGACAAATGAACTTGAAAGTAGCTCAACTCTATGCATGGAACAAACTAAGAGCTTGACATGTGTTTATATTGAAGGCATGTATAAGATCAATCAAATCCATCATCAACTCTTCGATGAACTTGATGAAATCAATTAGGGAGAGTTGGAAATCCCTAAAAGTTTTAAATAGGAGCCCTTTGATTTAAACACTCTACCAATTAGAATGAAACATGCTTTTCTAAAAAATGGTAAGTTAGTTATTATCAATGCCAACCTAACTCCTACATAGAAAAAGAAGCTGTTGCAAATGATCGACAAATGGTCAACCATTGCTTGGTCATATATTGAACTCATTGGAATTGATCCTAGGATATGCCAACATTGCATCTACATGGATTTCTCCATAAAATCAAAGAGGCAGCCACAGTGGCAATTGAACCCCAAATTAAAGTAGATCATGAAAGAGGAGATTGAATAACTCCTCATTTTAAGGTTCATCTGTTCCATTGCAGATAGCAAGTGGGTTAGCGCACTTGTGATAGTGTCAAAGAAAGGTGGAAAATGAATGATTTGCATCAACTTTAGGATGTTGAACATAGCAACATACACAGATCACTTTTCATTGTCATTTCTAGACTAAGTATTGGCTACCATTTCTAGGCATTGATACTATAACTTTCTGGATGGGTATAGTGGCTATAACCTAGTCTAGAGAGCACTGGACGAGTAGTCCAAAACAACATTCATGAGTCCCTAGGGAACCTTCACATATAAAAAGATGTTGTTTGACCTATGCAATACTCTTACCATATTCCAACACCTTGTCTTGAGCATTTTCCAATAGTAGATTGGTAGCGAGATGGAAGTCTTCATGGATGACTTCTCCACTCATGGGGGTACATTTGAGAAAGCCCTAGACCTTCTTGAGCAAGCATTGAAAAGGTGCATGGAGAAAAACCTTATGCTTGACTGGCAAAAATGCCACATGATGGTCTAGGAAGGAATTATCTTAGGACACAAAATTCTAGAAAAATGGATCAAGGTGGACCTTAGAAAAATAAGGGTCATCCAAGGAATTACTCAATAGTATAAAATCATTAAAGATATGAGGTCATTCCTTGGCCACATTGGATACTACTTTTGCTTCATTGAGAATTTTTCTAAGATCTTCAAACCATTGGTGGAGTTGACAAAGAAGGATGCTTTATTCATTTTGACTAAGGAATGCAAGGGTGCATTCTAGCAACTTAAGTAAAAGCTCATAGAAACTCCAATTCTACAAGCATTTAATTGATTCAAGTCATTTTACATCATGATGGACACATCAAATTATGCCTTAGGAACCATGCTCATGTAGTTGGATGATAAAAAATATCCTTACTATATTCACTACACAAGAAGAAGCATTGTGGGTGTATAGTTAAACTACATCACAACAAAGAAAGAACTAATGGAAGTGGTGTTCATCTTGAAATAATTTAGGCACTATGTGCTTGGGTATAAGTTGTGTGTGAACATGGACCATAGTGCAATCTAGTTCTTGATGAATAAGCCAATGGTGAATTCTTGTGTCATATGGTGGCTGGTGATCTTGTAGGAATTCCATCTCACTATGGTAGATCAAAAGGGAACTAAGAATGTGGTTGTTAACCACTTGTCTTAGTTGAGATTGAACAATAAAGAGTAGGAGAGCCCACTATAAATTCCCTGATAAACTCCTCTTTGTTAAGGCTATAAATGAACAAATGCTTACTAAACCTAACTGGTACAATGGCATTCTCTCCTATCTTCTCACTTAGGAGATGCCACAAGAGTGGGATAATAGGAAGAAATAACAATTTCTTCACCAAGGAAAATGCTTCATGGAAATCAACGAACATCTTTACAATGTGTGCACTGATAACCTAGTTTGATGATACATACCTAATGCTAATCAACTCTACATGCTTCAAGATGCTCATGAGGGCCCTTGTGGGAACCACTAAGCTAAGAGATACATGATCATTAAGATCCTCATGGCAGGGTATTATTGGCCAATACTTTTTAGTGATGCTCACCACTTTCTTTGCTCTTGTGAACACTACCAACATGATGGTGGAATGACCACTCATATGAAGTAGCCTCAATAGTGGATCTAGCCATTAGAACCCTTTGATATTTGGGGCGTTAACTTCATGGATCCCATCACTCCCATGTTGAATGGAAAGCCATACATCATAGTTGCTATTAACTACTATATAAAATGGATGGAAGCTACAACCATCACCGATTGCACATCTTCTATGGCTACTCAATTTGTATGAAAATATGTTATAGATAGGTTTGGGGGTGCCACGTGCACTTATTTTTGATAATGGAACTTATTTCAAAAGCACTACCTTTAGAAAGCACATGTAATGCTTGGGGGTTAAACATAAATTAACAACACCCTACCACCCCCAAGCCAATGGTTAAGTGGAGGTTATAGATAGGTAAATCACAAAAATACTAACCTAAACTATTATTAAATATAGTAGGTACTAGAGCAAAAAACTCAATGATGCTCTTTGGACCTATTGCTCCACGTCGAAACTTCCTATTGGCTAGTCTTCCTATGAGCTTGTGTACAGAAAATTACCAACACTTTCAATCCAAATGGAGCTCCATATGCTATCAAAAATCTATGACCTTGACCTTCACCTAAGTCTAGCATAAAAATAAAGATTAATAAACCTTAATTTTCTAGATGAGAATCGATTGGTAGCCCTATCATCTAACAAAGTGCACAAGACATTCAATAAATGACATGACCCTAGAATTAAGAAAGTAAAATTCCAACTAGAAGATAGGGTCCTATAGTTGAATCCCACACTTGTACCATAAAGAAGTAAGTTTCAAATGTTATGGGAGGGGCCTTACATTATCCACAAAACCTTTTCTTCTAGGGCCATGGTAATATATAAACTTGAAAGCCGAAAAAACATTTATTGGTCAACATGCACCAACTTAAACCTTTTCATGAACCTAAGAGAGCTAGTAACTAAAACACCTCAATGGATGGACAACCATGCTCAATTTTTTAGATCTCCTTTTTCCAGCCCAGTTGTGGGGAATATGGCCATCCATGCTAATTAATTAATGTGGCTTCTTAGCTTTTCACTTTTTTATTTTTCACCATTTTAAGTATATTTTTCTCTTTCTTAAATATTTTACTTTATTTGGTTTGGATTTTTTTTCTTTTATTATGTTTTATTTTCCTTTATCATTGCTAGGACTAAGTGCAACTATAGTTGTTGATTGATGGTGGTTTGTACTATAATGTTATTTAATTACTAATGTCTAGATTCTATCTTTGAGTTTTGGTGTTGATAATTAAGACATGGTTTTTTTTTCATGATAATAGAAAGTGAGTCCACATCATCTATCTATCCACAAAACTCTATGATGTTTCCTTGTTTCAAAAATATATGGTTCCTTCTTAAATGAAACTTTTAAAGAACTTGTGACATTGATAGTTTTCAAATTTTGGAAGGATTAAATAGATAGACAAGGCTGTGAATTCAAGGGGATTTGACACTCTTTGTACTTGCCTATCCTCTTTGGTGCATGAGTGTTTTCATGGATTTCTTAACTTTTCACTATCGACCAATAACAAGAAGCTAAGTCTTTTCATGGCATGGTTTCCATCCAAAAATCTAACAAAAAAAAAATAATGGAAATTCAAAGCATACCCCTTAGAAAAAAATAATGGGCTACAACCACTAGTTATGGGACTGGAAAGATATGTTACACATGCTTGAAGATCCCCTCTAACTAAGGTCTACTTCTCTTTTCTTCTCTTTTAGGAATGGTGATTGATATGTGGGGATGCTCTTGTGCCTTAAGGAGATGGACTGGTCTTAGAGTGTTGGTGTAAAGTCATTGAAAGTGGTTGGTTTTAATTCAAACTACAGATGAATGTTATTAGGTCATATTAACCATGAAAACCACAAGGGACTTCATGTGATCACAATATGGAACTCTATTCCACTCTCCACCTCATCCACCTATGCTTTCCACAACTCACCTCATTATCTTTTTTCATGTTTCTCTTAATGTCTTGGTTTGATATGGTCAAAGTTCTTAGATAGATTCTTTGGTGATTTGGTCCTTAACTAATGATAATCATTACTCATCCATGGGGTCCACAAAATCCTTAGTTTTAGGACATGCAAGGGCATCAAGGGCATGAGCCTACTATGGGAAGGACCCACTTGCATACCCCTTGGTTTGACGAGTTAAGTTCCTAATCCTTTAGGCATTTCTACATTCAAATATTTTGTGCTCCACATTAGTTACATCTAGTTGTGTGCTCCATGGCATTTCTTCATCATTCTCCCAACTAAATCTCCTCTTTTGTGAAATATCTAATCCTCTTCATGCATTTCATCATGTTCTAGCTTTCTTGGGCTTTCTTTGAACTTCAATTTTATGTTAAAAATCTTTATTTTTCCTTATTTTTTAATGATGAATATTTTATCTATCTACTATGTCGATGAGATCACATCAACATAGTTAGCCATGTCGATGGAATCCCATTGATGCAGTTGACTACATTAATGCAATCCTGTTGATGAGATCTCATCAATTTAGGGAAAAAATTCTATAAATAGCACTCAACACTTAGTGAATTTTTATCATTTACTCTCAAATGAGGAAGGACTTGTTGAAATTTTTAGAGCCCAACACCTTCTAGAGCCCATAACTTTTAAATTTCTTATCTAATTAACCTCAATTTTTGTTCTTGCAACTACCTAAGATGAGCTTTTCATTTTAGGGGCCACAAACCTTATATTTTTTATGAATTTTTTCTAACTTCCATAAGGTTTAACTAATAAAATAATATAAAAATCTCTAATTTAAGAGAGTTAAACCTTTCCAATGAACTTTGGTATCCATTAAAATAAAATAATAATAAAATAATCAAATCTTTTATAATCACAACTTAGCCAAATGTATCAAATTCAAAGAGATAAGGCACTGAAGTGTTATGAAGTTACAATTGAATACTAATCCTTGGTCATGTTGTGATTACAGATGGTACCAAGACCTGAGTGTCCACAGGGAGGAGGATTGTTCCAACCAAGGGATAGGCAGCCTAGAACTGGAAGAGGTTAACATCAAGAACAATCCTAAGAACAGTTAGCTGAAACACATGCAATGCAACTTTTTCAGGAGGAGCCTAAAGTGGAATCTATCCATTATATTCCTCAAGATAAAATAGAGTAATTCCACCAAGATGAGGCACTAGGACCAAGGTTAATCCTTGAGGTCACTTTGATGGATGCTTGCCTTAGGAAAATTCGGTCTAAGGAAATTCAATGTTTAGTTCTTTGGAACCTTCTTAGACTTTGCCCCATAAGATGTTAGAACATAGTTGTAGAGCTCTCCCATGTGGCTGATCATCACTTTCAGTGGTGGAGTAGTACATATCTCATCCAAAAAAATAGGTAGCTAGATGCCACTATGAATATCAAAAATATTAGTATGTCATACTCAATGGAGGAAATCTCTTTAGCCCTTGGTTTGCCTAAAACTAGGACTAGTTAGGTAATGATCTTGATATAAGTGGATCCAAAGGTCAAAAAAGGTTCGATCCAATGGTGATATGGAGTGGACCATAAGGATTATGGTGCACTCATAGTGGTAGAACATGCCTACTTTAAGATAGTAGCCTACCACCTCAATTTGATGATGAGGCTAAGCAAGGTGATATAGCCTTTTCTACCTATGTGTGTGTCACTCTGAGTAGGAAATTTTCTATGAACCTCCCACAATTGATCTATCTAGAGATAGAGAATAATTTTAAAGAGAACAAGCATGGGAGGAGATCATTTTCCTTTCTATGCCTAATCCAAAAATTATGCAAAAGGGGAGAGATAGCTCGCTATTGCAATGATACACTTAGACATGCTCTTGCTACCTCTTGTGTAGAAATGATGAAAGATAAGGTCCTTGCCATAATGAAAGAAGAGGAAAAACCACCATCACAACCCATTCATGAAACAATTCCAAATGATCATGTTGCCATGCAGTAGCAACAAACTAGCCCAAATGGTGACCTATCTATCTACCGACCAGTCCTGAGTAACTTGAATGAGGTAACTCATGCTATAAGCTAGTTGGAGGATATGGTACCAAATTTCTCCACCTAAATAATGTAAGCACTCATGATCTTGAATCCTAGTGCTTGAGAGGTAATGGTGTTCATTCCAAGATAGTAGTAATTTTCTAAAATGTTTAGAAATGCCTCTACCTTCTTAGTGCACTTGGAGGAAGGTGCTGGAACAACTATCTTGGTGATGTAGCACCAAGGGTAAGAAACGATGGTTAAGGTGGTGGCTAATCAAGTGGGTGAAGCCCTCAATGTTTTTGTACAATCTATACTAGATAATGCTACACTTAGAGATGTGTAGATATCTATAAGAGTACCAAGTGGGAGATTCAATGCAACCAAGCATGATGAATTACTAGAACAACCAGTGAAAACTTGACAATCAATTTTGGAGATTTTTGACCTTCCAAATGACATCATTGCTACATAGTTTATGTTTTTGGAGGTAAAGGACAAGTACATCATTGCCAATGCCCAACTTGAGGTAACCATAAAGCAAAATTAGAACTTGGCTTCTAAAGTTGTAGAGTTAAGAGCACACCACTCTAATCCCGTTGTACTTAGCCAAGCTATAACCAAGGATGAAGACTTTTGGAAACTTCAATCCAAACGTCAAAAGTCTGAGTATGCCAAGAATTCAACAATCTTTAACTAGTCCTTAGTAGATGCGATTGTCTTCAACATTTAGAAGGAATTATTAGAGGTTTGCTAGGAGAACATCATTTTAACCAAGAGTAATCATCACCTACATAATATTAAGCTCTAGAAAGAAGAAATAGTTAAATATATGAGACAACAGTAGGAGTAACTTTCCAAGGTGACCATGGATCTAAGGAGATTAGTAGCAAAAAACTATAATCTCTGCATGAGGAAGGTTTATGCCTTGTACTAGAAATTTGTAATAGAAATCACCACCTAGAAAAATAAGGCCCTTAAGTTCAAAGGATTCAAAAATCATTATAGGGATCAAGTTTACTTAAAGAAGAAAATCAATGAGAAAGAAATGCAACTAGTGAAGGTGAAGGTCAATGAGGCCCTCCAACAGCTTCATCTAGGAGGTGACGTATGGCAACCCATCTTTGATAGGTTGAATGCATATAACAAAGAAAAAATCCACCTCAAGGACCTACAAATCAAGGAGATGGTTGAATACATAATGTTTTCTAATCCTTGATATGCAAACTTGGCAATGCTAACTATCAAAAGGCCATGGTCAAAATTGGAGAAGTAGCTGGCTAGCTAGTACTTGTTGTACGAGACCAAGTTCAAGCATCACAAGGAGACCAAGAAAAAGCTAGAAATGGAAAATTCTAAACTCAAAGTTATAAGAGCATGCTCCACTAATTAGAGATCAATAGCTAAGAACCTAGCCCATAGAATAAATGACTAGCAAGAACTATAGAACACTATCAAAATGTTTGATATTGAATGCAAATAATTTGTACCATTTTTGTCAATGTGAAGGAGTTGTTTCCTATAATGCCCTATCTATGGAATTTCCCATACCAATCCACATTGGTGATGCCACATGGATCATGTATGATTCCTAGAGTAAGGATGAGAAGATGAAATCATTGTTGGATTTTTTCTATCTTTCACGAGTAGTCATAGCTATAGCCGAACAACCATAACCACGATCTTAACCATAATAGCTATGTCCACCAAAGGTAGGAAAAGGTTCTTTAGCACCTTAAGAACATCCACCACTTGTGAATATTTGATTTTATTCCTCATCTTCAAGTCTATAGGGGATTTGTGCTATTAGTTTTTGTCATGAACACTAATTTTTGTAAAAATTATAAATCTATAGACTTGGATACTTACCATTAGTTTGAGTTAGTTTGTGTGTTAGTTAGTTAGTTAAAAATTCCATACCTTCCCAAAACTTTTTAAAGAAATTATTCCTCCTTTTGTTCACTTAAGGATGAGTTTTCATTTAGTCATGGAGGTATGATGAATTATCATCATTTATCTATGTTGATGTGATCGCATTGATGCATGGTTTGCTATGTCAATGCATACACATCAATGTAGTGTTATGTTTTGCCTATATAATTGTACACACCACTCACATTTATGGCATTCAATCATTAGTTGCTAGTTGAACTCTTGCAATGTTGTCTTTCCAGAGTTAGAATATTTTCTAGGTTCTTGCATTAGGAGTTAAAAACTATGTAGATCTTTATTTGACCATTGATATACCTAAGCACCTTAGTATGAAAAAAAATAAAGATGAGCTTTCTTGATAAACCTTGTAGCAGTTGGATTTAGCTTAATGCTTATTTCATGGATTTATTATTAATGTAATTTACTTTAATGCATTTAATCATTTAATTCATAGCAATTATTTAACACACAAGTACAATTACTTTGAGCATACGTTAACACTTGGTAAGCCTAGTAGTGCCTAATGCTTGGTAACTTAGTAGCATTGCAACATGTTCAATATGTGTATGGAAAGTGGGAATGGATGCTTATGTTAGAATTAGTTAAGTATTAGTTAGTTATTAGATTATTTTACCATTTCATTATTTTATATTTAGCACTTAGGTGAATTAATGAAAAACATAAAATGATAAAAATCATATGCCTTAGTTATACTTAACCATACCTTTGCACTTCACAAGTGAAACTGAGAAGATAACGATCATGTCTATTAGATTCACTACCTAGACCTAGTATAATTAGAGAGCTAAAGTCTAGGGAATTCAATCGAATCACTTAGTGAATGCTAGTAATTTGTATAGCTGGGCATAGGAACTACTCATTGCTCATCAACAACCATAAAGAACAATTCTCACTTCAATAAAAGAAGGAAGTAGTTAGGAAGAAATTCAAGTCTTAGTTAGAGGGGTACCTTTAGGCATAGGTAACATGTCTTTCTATCTCCATAACCAATTCTTGTATCTCAAGAGATTTTCAAAAGGGGGTATGCTTTGAATTCCTATTTTTTTAGGAACTACACCATACATAGAAAATATGAGTGATGATAGACCCATAAGAAGCAATAGTACTTAATAGGAAAGTTGAGAAGAAAACAAAACAAATCCTCAGTAGGTCACACCCTTTTTCATTTCCACTTGTTCCTTTCCTCATTCGTTAGGTAACAAGATCATAGGTTATTTTTAGTTTTTATGTGAAATAACCTTCATTCTTCCATGATGCAAAAAATCCACATGAGATAGATGAAATGGATTGATGTCATGAATTCACTACTTGATACCACCATAAAACAAAAAGAATGTTAGTATAGGGCATAATCTAAAGACAAAGTTGACCTCTGTAATAAATCATAACCTTGATAGTTGTATTCAATAGTTTCCAAAATTCATAGTTGGCATATAATAAAATTAGAGATTTCAATTAATATTAAATAAAAGTAATAGAAAAATAAAAGTAAAAAGTAGAAAATATGAATATATTTTAATCAGTAAAATATAAAGAAAATGATAAACATATAATGAACGATGCAAAAAAAAAAAAAAAAAAATATTTTCATCCTTTTGAAGATGTTATGATAGATGGGTATCTCCCCCATGACTAATTTTTAAGGAGAAGATTCTAAAAATGAAGCATGCTTATTCTTGATTTAAGGTGTTAGTATTGGGGCATGTAACTTGGAACTTTGTGAAAGATTTGAGTTGTTGGATGGTAAATTATTATAGCCCCAAAATGAAAAGTTGAGTATATTATGTATGATGCTTCTCATAATGTTTGGAACTTAGTTCATTGTGGCACATGCATGGGATTCTAATAGAGAACATTATCTCTTGGTTTGAATGTAACTTTTCTTATGCATGCATTGTGACATTGTTTATTGTATATCTTGTGTACTTCATTTATCATTAGGAATACCCTTCAATTTTCATCTAGCACATCAAGTAACATGAGTCATTTATTGTTTGATAAGTTAATGTCCAACACAAGCTCACATGTAGTTGTGAGTGTATGAAGTCTAATTTGAATTTGACATTTGGATAACATACTATATACTAACTCATATGGAGAGTATCATATAGGAAGTTTCTAGTTTGAGAGATATTCCCAAAGGGCATCATTAGGTTTAGTACTCTGATATTTTCTATATCTACTAATGGTTTTTATTAAAATTTGAGTAATCTCCCTATTGATTACTTTGCTTGACCATTATCTCAAGGATAGTGAGGTGTTATAAGTTGGTGTTGCAGCCCTAAGTATTTCATTCACTTACAAAAGGCAGCACCTATGAAATATATTCCATTATCATAAATTAGTTCTCTAGGCACATCAAACATATTTACCACTTGTTTTTGAAAGAATTGAGCTATAGTAATAGAGGTATAGTTAGAAATGATTATAGATTTAGCCCATTTTGTATAATAATCAACAATAATAATGATATAAGACTTTTCATTAGACATTGGAGTGACGGGTTTGATGAAATCAATTTCCTAAAGGTCAAAATACTATAATTATTGAATCCCCTATTAGATTCTTTTCATTCTAGTTGTTATTCCTCCATTTTGTTGGCATGTCTCACACAAATGAGTGAAATGATGGAAATTCTTCAAGATTGTTGGTCAAAAATATCTTGCCATTAGGATCTTTGTGGCCATCATTCATGCTGCATAGTAGTCCCTAGAATAATCCTTGTGAGAAGCTTGGAGGACTCTTAGTTAATTTTCTTTAGGTGCATACCATTGTACTGGGTCATTGACACAAACCTTGTAAAAGTTACCCTTTATTTCTATGTTGTGTTTGACCTAGTGAATAAACTATTGTTTCTTTCTATGATCCCATTCAATATAAGTCTCTTATATGAGTAGATATGAGAGGAATTTTTCATACCAATTTGTGATCCTTGGTGTATAAACTTTAGTTACCTTAGCAAAGAGAAGCTCATCTAGAAATTGATTAGAAAAGGACTCTTCATTATTATTATTATCACATCTTAACTAAGATAGATGATTGGTGACTAAATTATTAATTTCCTTTGAAACATCATTGCTATATCAAACTTCTTCATGACCACCAACCATAGTATAACATGAAGGCTCATCATTGTCTTATTCATTAAGAAGTGAATTGCACTATGATTAGTGTGAGAAAAAATTGGATATGCAAGCACATAGTACTTGAATTTCTCTAGATAATACAACATAATCAAGAGTTCCTTTTCTGTAGTGGTTTAATTTTGTTATGCATCTACAATGCTCCTGCTTGTACAATGGATAAATGGATGTTTCTTATTATCATTTATGTAAGTACCACACCCAATGCATAGTGAGATGCATCTGTCATGATGCGAAAAGATTTAGATTAATCAAGTGTGCATAGAATGAGTATTTCTATTAAGTTTTGGAATTCCTATTTGCATTTCCTAGTCCACTCAAGGTTGGATCCTTCTTGATAAGCTCAACTAGTGTCTTGGCAATTTTAGATAAGTTTTTAATAAAGTGCTTGTAATAACTAGTATGATCAAGGAATGACCTTACATCTTTGATAGTTTAAGGTTATTTGGGATTTCTTGAATAACCCTTATCTCATCAAGGTTCATCTCAAATCCTTTTCCTAAAATTCTATATTCCAAGAAATGCCTTCTTAGACCATCAAGTGGCTCTTTTGCAAGTTGAGCTACTAATTTTGCTTCACACATCATTTTAGTACTTACTCAAGATGATCCAATGCTTGTTGAAAATTAGCTTCATAAGTGAAACATTCATCCATAAAGACTTCCACACCATTACTAATATGTTGTTAGAAGATACTAAGAACTACACATTAGAAGTTTTTAGGGATATACATAGGCCAAATAACATCTTTTTGTATGTAGAAGTCCCCCAAGAACTTGTGAAAGTTGTTTTGGCCTTGTCTTTTGAAGAAATATGTGTTTGATTGTATATATTGTATCCATCCATAAAATTAAAATAGTTATGCCTTGTAATTATGTCTAATACTTGGTTCACAAATGATAATGGAAAATGATCTTTGAATGTAGCCATATTCAATAACCTAAAGTCAATTCAAATTCTCCATTATCCTTCTTTCTTTGGTACAATAATAAGTGAGCTTACCCAATCATTATCTACTACTAGATAAATGAATCTTGCCTTGAGAAGTTTCATAGCTTCATTTTTAACAACTTGTTTTGATTTTAGATTCAATCTCCTTTGTCGCTACCTGATAGGTTTGATAGTATAGTCTGTGTAGATCTGATGTTGACATATACATGAATTTGTTCATATTAATTCATCATATGGTCAAGCAAAAGGCTTCCGACCATCTATTAACTACCTTTAGTAGATTTTTCTTCTATTTCTTAGTGAGTTAGGCATTGATGATTACTAGTTTTCCATTATAAAGAAATAAATATTCTAAAGATGCTAGTAAAGATTTTAGTTTCAAAGGATCCTATTGAAAAATATCAAGGATTTTCAACTCTCCCTAACCATTTTTGCATCTTTTCTATACTTAAAAAATTTAGCTCTAGATCTACTCCATTTTATCCATATTATCAATGTAAGCACTTGTGAGGATTTCAACTAGTTTCATGAATGCTGTGAAACTAGAGCTATGATTTATTATCAACCACTAGGTACCTTCTTGTTTTGTGGCTATTGCATATAGGATCCTTTGGATGTCTATGTTTTTGACATACTTCTTGCATGTTGTAATAAATATTCTCTTTAGAGTCCATATTTTCTACATGCAATTGTCCCTTATGTCACTATACACAATACATGGAATCCTCTTCTTCTCAATCTTTTTAAACTTTTTTTTCTTAGAAATTTCAAAGGAGAAATCTTTGAATCCTAACTTTGCATCAATTATACCTAGCCAAGCCCTTCTCATGATAATTGGAAACTCCCCTTTATAGTTGTCTACATGGATAATTAGAAACTTCATTGGATATTACCATCTACAAATAATAGTTACAATATCCTCCACCAATCCCAAGGTAATAGTGATAGACTAATTAAGAAGATCTAACTGAATGCTATATTTCTTAAGTGAAGATAGGCTCTATGCTATGTATGTTTCCTAAGAAATTAAGTTCATACTAGAAGTTGAGTCTAGTAGAGCCTTACATGAATCATTTCCTACAATCTGCAAATAAATTAGAGGACCTTCAAATCAAATTTTTCCTAGTAAGGTGCCCTACAAGTCTGTGATTGCATGAGTTAACATGACAAGGTGTACATTTTATGATCTTTGGTTTGAAGTTAGCTCAATGGATTTCTCTAGAGTAGTTTGAGAAGGATTTATATTCATAGATGGATACAATGATTTAGGTATATTTTTTAGCATAAAGAAAGATCTTTTTTAAGGCTTATTTTTAGAACCACTTGAATTATCATTTGGCTATAAATTTATGACCTATGTGGCATCGCATTACTAAGGTTGCAGTGGTATCTTAGCTTTCATAGGGAGTTTAGGTAGCAAAGGAGTAAAGATGCAAAGTGTTATGGTGGATAATGAGGAGTGTAAGTGCAAGGGGATTCAACTTTTAGAGTGGTAGGTTTATGATATTTAGGGAGATAGTAGTAATTGGAAAAAGAAGTGTGGCCTATAAAGCTAGTAGAAGACACAACTTGCTAGACATAATATCCATAAAAGTCTAGTTAGTAGTATGGATATTGCTATGTTAGTGGTGGCACCTACCATGACTGTGAGGTTTTCCATTGATGATAATAGTCTTAAGGTTGAGATGGCACTTCACTTGAATAATATTGTTGTTGGCGGAACTGTTGCTGATAATTGTCTTTTGGATAAGGCAATCTCTTGGGTAATTTTCTTTTAGCAAATTTTGAATTCAAGGCATAAATCCCATATTCTTACAAGTGTGACAATATAGGGAAACATTCCTTGGGACGTTCATATTGATAAATTCCATACCTTTCATCTTCTATTTTAGAATCTGCAATCTCATCAACTACTGCAACCTTACCTTTCTATTGATGGTAGTTCTTTCTTACATCCTTTCTTCTCCTTCTATCTTTGTATTTATTTTCGTGCTTCATTTTCTCCATAATTTTTAAATTAGTTTGAAAATTTTCATCTAAAGAGTCTCACATTTTATCCATCTTAGCTGATATCTTTATGATAGAGTTTTGAATCAATAAGGTTTTTTTTATATAACCTTATCTAGTGGTGCTTCTTTATCAAGATTGTAAAGACTTACGTCCCTCTTTTAAATGGAAGGATTCCTATTATAATCCTCTAAAATTTCTCACTTTGTTAGTTCTCCTTCCTCTTTGGCCACTTGATTAATGATCCTTTATATCCAATGTGCTCTCATTTTTGTTAATCTCCCTTGTACATAAACCCCAAGAGTCTCTCTAGTTTTATTCATGAGCCTATTTACCACATCAGGAAGCCACTCCTTTTAAGAGAAACCATGGCATGGCCATGAGTGTATAAGAGAGTAGTACCTTCTTAAGGCTACACCAAGGGATTCATAATTGTCTTTTTTCTACCACTAAATTTGTTTTCTCAAGTTGGATACCCTAGATTATATTTGATATTCATTGTTGAATAGCTCCAATATATTACTCCATCTATGGATAAACTCTAGCTCTAAAGACTAGTACTAACTTTTATCTCTTTTGATGAGTGTCCTAGGATATAGTTTAGGCTTGTTCCACTCATTCCTAATGTTTTACAAGATAGAAGCATCATGGAAGGATTGCAAATAATGTTGTAGATGAACATTGTACCCTTATTCACACTTAGGAATATTATTCATATCAAGCTATTTGATTTGACTATCCCTTTGGTGTCAAGAGGGAATATGAACTACCTCTGAGATGTTTATCATGATTTTAGTTGATATGTTTATCATGATTTTAGTAGGAAGAAATGGTTCATCATGGCCTACTATGATTTCTCTCCTAACGATGTTCCTTCTCTTCTTACCATTGTCTATGTTCCCTTCTTCCATTTTTGCAATGGGATCTTCTATCATCTCCATCTTGGCATTGATCATTTTTCTTTCAATATTAATCACATTTTTCTTTATTAGATGTTGATGACAGTAGGATAGTGAGGATGGAAGACTAGGAGAGTTATGCAAGCTGGTCCTTCTTATTTGGTTCCTTGGTTATCCTTTTTGGTGGATGACTAGGGGATCATAGCCTTACCTTAGTGCTTTGCAAAGATCAAACATAAGCATTGATAAGTCATATTGTCCTCATCAAGGGGAGGACCTTGGTGTTAGAATCATCTTGATGGAAGTTTGGTATCCTCCTTTTTTAACTATAAAATTAGTGAGATTGGGATCTTCTTACCCTTGGAGGCTTCATGATGAGCCTCCATGTGTTTATCTTTTCTAAGTTGGGCTTCTACTAGCTAATAGTCCCTACAGAGATGTTCCTTCACTTGATATTTTAGGGCTTCTGATTTAAGCCTTATATTCACTAGTACTACTATAAATAGTGAGTAAATAGCATGATCAAGTGGTAACATAACATTATCTTCCAAGTCTCTCCAACATGATTGCTCATTCAGATGAAAGATGAAAGTAAAATCTAGATAATAGGAATCTGGATGAACATACAAAGACTTTAGTTGTTGAGTATCTCATCAACATTTCTCCTAGTTTTTTCATGTTGCTTATTAAGATCATCAACAAGTGGTGAATTAGCCCTACGATAAGAAAATATTTTTATTTTGCTCTTTTGTAGTATTTCTCCAATAAAATATTATTATTATTAAGGATGATACATTATATTCTTACAATGATCTTGTATGATTTTACTATCTACAACACTTAGCACACATAGTTATAAGTGTTACTGAGTATACATCCTTAACTTATACCAACACCATTGGGTTAGCAAGCTCTTACTTCTAGGCATACTAAGTATTCACTACTAGGATTACCAAGTGTTAAGATATTATGCTTGAAGTAGTCATACTCACACTACTATAGAATAAAATATTGAATATTAAGTATAGAAAAGTAAACTACATGTAATATAAAATTCTTGAAAGTAAACTTAAGCTAATCCAAGTGTTTCAATGAAGAGAAGAAATATCTATTTTATTTTTGTCATGCAACAGTATCTTGGTACATCTTGTAGTTGAATAAAATTTTGTATAATTACTTCAATTCATGTTGCAGGCAGTCAAAGAGAAGTTTCACTAAGTCCTATCAAAGGAAACTACCTGAACTTTGCTAAGAGAATGATTAAAGGTACCATAAATACAATTGATATGCATATTTATATAGGTTTTGAGAGGATCAATGTCAATGCATATGCACCAATGCATCCAAGGATGTATGAATAGAGATGTATCAATGAGCATGCATTAACATAGCTAACTTATTAACACTTCATCAGCTTTTAAGAAACATCCATGGAGAGGAAGCAATGTAGTATTCACTTTGGATTTTTTCTACATAAGCTAGAGTTTTAGGTGCATTCTATGGTTTCTTAGCTTAAAGCCATTTTTAGCAACCCAGATTCAATGTCCTGCATTATTAACAATGTAGTTTCTAGTCTCCATTCCAAACTTTTGATAGAAGTGACATCTCATGTCATTTACAGCATTATTTTTTTTATTCTTTATCTACTGTCTTCAATTTTGACATTTGGTATGCGCTCTCATGTTGATTTTGACTAACTCTTTGGAAGAATTCACTTTTTAATGTGCAATATCATTTTACCTCAACATCTTGTGTGAATCTTACTTTTAATGTCCAATGTCATTTTTTTTACATCAATCATCTATACATTGATTGTCTTATTTAGAACTTTATAAAAGATTCTATAGGCCGCAATGCATCATTTCTTCAAGATCGATGAGGTATTTTTAGCTTATGAATAGAAGGATACTCTTAAGCAGAAAGAGGATATCGTTTTTATTTGCATGTTTCGCTTTATAAGCATCTATTTGGCTTCTTCCCGCCTATCTCCACTACTAAGTACAGTTGACTTTGTTTGCAACTTAGGTGATTTAGAAATATTTCTAAAGATAGTCTCTCTATAGAATAACTATTCTCCTACTAGAGATATAAGCTCCTCTAATTTATCTTTATTTCCTTTACTGATGCATTTTTTTCCCTTTCATCTGATTCTCCTAACACATAGAACGTCATTCAAAATCAAGTTAATCCACTGATCTGATCCAACCCTTTTCCTAGTTAGGCCAAGAATCTACAACCTTCATTTTAGATTTGCACTAGGCACATGTATTGAAGAGATAATGGGGTAACATAGCTTCTTACTTATGCCTATTTTTTGGGATCTCTATGTTAGAATCCAAAACTTCTTTTTCCTTGTAATCGTAATTTGTTCATTTTATTTTTCCTATTTCTAACATAATACCAAATTTACTTTAAACATTACCATTTTGGATCTAAATTTTAACGAATTAGATCTTCTCTTTTTCTATGTTTTGTTTCAATTATTTTTTCTATAAGCCACACTCATATTTTCTATATTTTTTTTTTTGCATCATACTCATGCTTTATGCTTGCTTCATTTCATTAGCTATTCCAAGCATGATGTTTTCTGGTTTATTTTTGCTAGCATTTGGAAAAAAATGCTTATATCAAATTATCAAATTTTTTTCCAATGATCTACAAGTCCTCTTTTGATTTAAGAAAAATTCATTTTTCTAGATTGTTTGGTGGCCACGAGGTTGCCTACCTTAGTTTTGTGTTAGGTTGTGATAGATCTTGTATTATAATAATCTTTACTACAATACTCAAGTTTCTCATCTTACATATATAAATCAATTTTAAACATAAGTAATTATTATGTACAATAAAATATGACAATATGAATTTAAATTATTATTATATTAATTTTTTTAGAATGCTAAATAGTAATTAATTTGAAAAAGAAACAGTATTAAGAAATAGTGAAATTATGTTATTTTTTCTATAAAATTCATTTTCTTTATGGAATTTTTTTATTAAGAAAAATAGTAATATTTCTATCCAAAGAAAACCTATTTTTGAAATAAAATTAAAATAAGAAATAATGTAGTCTCTAATTACAAAAATAAACTTTTATATATGAGAACATAGACAAGTAAATCCAATGTTGGAAGGTTGAAACATCTTCTATTTTAGTAAAGGAGGTATGAGACTCCTAAAATAATATTAATAGTAAGAAATAAATTCAAAGTACATTGCATGCTTAACACTAAGTAGAAAACATCTAAAACAACATGCAAAGGAAAAGCTTTCCAATTTTATGAATATTTTTTTAGCTGTACAATCTTACAATTGATACTTTGAAAACTTAATAGAAGAAAATTAATTGTTAGTAGGGAGGATAGTATTTATTCTAACAACATTTATATCATTTTCAACTTTCTTGTTGGAGCTTAAAATAGCAAAAAGATTCAAGGTAGCAATATAAATCAAATGGCAAAATACCAATTTTTGTAACTATAAGTTTTAAACTTTGAGTTAATAGTATTTTTATCAAATGACAAAAAACATTTATTGAGTTATATAAATGATCCTATATCTAGGGCACATTTTGTTATTGAGGAGTGCCTAGGTCAACTAGCTAAAAAAATGAGAACAATATATGGCATGAATGACTTGAATATTATGCTTTATTTCCTTTGTACAAGAATGGCTTGTGAATTAGTAAATTACCTTTTATAGGGGGGATGTCGAACCCCGAAAAGAAGTTCTATTGATATTAACAGTGTATCAGTTACAGTAATTTGAACAAGTCATAGGGTTAAGGGGAAGGGGGAAGTTGAGAGCACTATGCAAGAAACTCAGGACCTGCCTTATAAAAAAACAAGTGTTAAGGGAGGAAGCCCAAATTGGGGCATCACCAAACAACCACCCATGCTGACTCGTTACAAGATAGAAGGATAAAGAATTAGATAAGGAATAAAAAAGCTCTCAATTAAGGATAGAGAGAGTTCCAATGGTGACTCCTCACAATAGAAATGGAAAACTTCCTGGTAGAGATTACTGATGATGAGTGTTATTGGAATGCAAAAGTCTTTCCCACTACTGCAAGAGATGAACCAACTGATGTCTATCCAGATTGAACTTGGATGCTTGAGATGTGAGTTGGAAATGAATGAGGTGAAAGATCTATAGCTTCTCCAACCTGGTGAGCAAACATTTATTAGAATAATCAATCCTTTGAAATATAACATTGCATCTTCGCTTCCAAATATAATATAAAATAGTAGGCCTAATAACTTTCCATAGAAACTTGAGATTAGCAGAAGTAATGTTTAAAAAGCCGAATATAACATCCTCTTGAGATAGCTCATATGAAGGAAAAACTATGGATGCCCACTTCCACACATGCTGAGCAAAGGGACAAAGCCAAAACACATGGACAAAGTCATCTTGTCCACCACAGAGAGGGCAATTGGGATTGGGAATTCCTAGATATTCTAACCGTTTACCAATAGGTAGACCATGGTGGAGGAGATACCAGAGGAATTGTTTAATTTTGGGGAGGGTCGGCAGGTTCCAAATATTTTGGAAGATAGGGATCCAAAATGATACTGACTCATGTTTGTGCCAATGCTTATTGTAGCGTTGAATGACCTTGGATGGGTCGTGCATAAGATGAAAGGGGATAGATGGTCGGTAGGGTAAGAGTTTAACCCCATTAAGCCATTGAAGGCCTTGAAAAGGGTTTTGCACTATAACATCAATGTGTGAATGGCCGAGAAGAAAGGAGTAAATCTGGACTAGACAATGGTTCATTGCATCCGACTCCCCATACAAATTGCTAAACACGACCTCCAAAATCCAATGGCTAGCCAACCTAAGACAAGTCAAGGAGATGACACCTTTCTGGTACCACGAGGTAGCCACCTTAGCCATTGTGATGGCAAGGGGAGTGGGTGATAGAGGTAACCACCATGGACACAATTTAGAGAGGATAGTAGGGTTGATCTTAACATTAGTCCAGTCAATGTAACTGTGTAGAATTTGCTAGGTCCTCCAGATACTTTTGAAAACATGACAACCTGGAAGAATGATAGTGAGGGGGGAAAAGATCCAATTGACAAAATGGATGCCTTTACAAAAGGGCTTGTTTTTAGGAAATGCTTGATGAAGCCTTAATTGGAGGAGGGTCCCAATGATGTTTGAGGTATCTAAATGTTGAACCAACCACTTAGCAACCAGGGTAATTCATTGCTTATAGGAGTTCAAAAGACCTAAGCCACCTTTATTCTTGGGGAGAGTAACAATATTCCAAGAGACTCAATGAAATCCTTTCTGAGAATCTTTGGAGGACCACATAAAATCACGAAATAATCATTCAAGCTTCTGGTAGGCAGCTTGGGAGGGGGTCCAACATGAAGAGTAATACACATGGGTGGATGCACATATGGACTTACAAACAAGGTATTTACCGACAAGTGTAAGGGGTTTAGTCTTCCATTTATCAAGTTTCTTTTGAATCCGAAAAATGACCTACTCCCAGAGAGTAGAGGTTGAACCTCTAAAACGGAAAGGGATTCCCAAAATATTAACGATGTCATGATCTTGGAGCTGCTTCCAGTTATAGTTGGTCACATGGTTATAATTTCCCGAAAAGCTATAAACAGAGGATTTATTCCAATTTATAGTGGAACCTGAGAGTGTACAATATTGCTCCACCCTTGATAAGAGGCGGTGCAAATTGGCGACTCTGTTTTGAACTAGAAAGAAAGAGTCGTTGGCGAAGTTCATATTGAGGAGCTATTGTTGAGAGGAAGATAGGCAAACCCCAGTGAGAACTTTCGTTTGAATGTCCACGTTAATCTGATGACAAAAAAAGTCTACGGTGATGATAAAAAGATAGGGGGCATGGGGACAACCTTGTCACACTGACCTATGTATTGGAAAGGGAGAGGTAATATCAAAGGAGGTGGCTATTCTTGCAGTAGCATCCAAGAATAAGCATTTCACCATATGCAAGAACTTAGGTCCAAAACCAAGTTTGGACATGGTCTGCAAGATAAAATCCCATTGTATGTTGTCATAAGCCTTGGCATAATCAATTTTCACTAGGAGAATATCTTGTCCATCATCCTCGGCCCACTTGAGACCTTCCCATGCTGCAACCACATTATCTAAAATATATCTACTAGGAACAAATAGTGTTTGTTGGGGAGATATGATTTGGCCAAGAATTTTTTTTAGTTGTAAGGCTAGGCACTTAGCCCAAATTTTATACACTACATTGAGGAGAGTTATGGGACATCAATTGGAGATATCAGAAAGATCCCCAGACTTGGGGAGGAGATGAATTACCCCTTGATTTAGATTGGGCCCAAGGGAACTAGTTAAGATAGCCTCGTTAATGACCTATAGAAGATCATTCCCCACCAAATCCCAATGATTTTGAAAAAATTCTACTGGGAAACCATCATAACCAGGAGCCTTTCCCCAACTTAACTTGGAATAGGCCACCTGTAGCTCCACCAGAGTGATATTAGCGTCAATACTTTGAAGCATAGTGGAGTTGATAAGGCGAGGATAATTGGGGGTGGCAGCCTTGAACGAAGAGATGCCCATTGGGGTTGCTGCAAAAAGGGTTTCATAGTGATTCTCGAGAAAAGAGAGGATGCTATTATGGTCAGTAATTATGGTACCATCGCTATAGATTTTGTCTGTAGAATGCGAAGGGGAAGCAGAATTGAGATACTTGAAAAATTCTTTACAGTGTTTATCTTGAATATTTAACCAAGTGAGCCGACTTTTAGTTAGGGCACTTTGTGCTCTGTATATATGCCAATGTTGAAAGGCTAATCTTGCTCTAGCTAGCTCCTCATGAACTAGAGAATTGAAGGGATCTTGAGCTAGTCTATTAGTGAGATGTTCAATAGTTAGGTGAATTTTGTTGTATTCTTGTCTAGCCTGAGTAGCCACTGCCTTACCATACGAACAAGCAAAGTTCCGCACTCAACATGATGCCCGATGCCACCAGTTAATCCAACCCACCTGAGTTAGGGACCTAGGTTCGGCATTCCAAAGGTTGGATAGAAGAAGTTGGGTTGCAAGAGAAGAAAAAAAATTGTTGTGAAGTTGGAAAAGATGGAATTTTTGTTGGTAAGGGCTTCCATGAATCTTGATGGAGATGGAGATAGGAAGATGGTCTGATAAGGTGGCATGGTGATGAACTGTAGTAGTGGAGAAGGCTTGCGAGAAGGAAAGGATGGAGAAATAGAACCTATCTAACCTACTACAGATGCGAGCCTGCCCAAGACGAAGATTGCTCCAAGTAAGTCTATGGAGGGGAATGCCTGTAGAGGTGTCCACCCCATTAGAAAGGTAAAACCTTTTTTTGAAGGTAGACCAACTTTGAAACTCAAGATTGGGCAGTTGAAAAAACACCCCTCCTAGCTTATCTTGAGGGAATTCAACCATATTAAAATCTCCTCCGAAGATCCAAGGCACTGGGGGAAGAGAATTTGCAAGTTCTTGCCAAAGGAGAGCCCACTCTGCAAAGTCATTTGGGGCATAAATTGAGCAAATACCGAATGGGCCATGCGAGGAAGAGAAGGTGGCCCAAGAAACTCTATGCCCAGAGTCAGAACCACTTTGAAGGATTTGAGTTTTCTAGTAGGGAGAAAGGAGAATGGCCGCACCTCCTTTCCCACTTGCATGGGATGTTGCTAGGATTGAAGAGTGAGGAAGAAACCAATGGGCAGAAAAGGATAAAATATCAGCTGACACCTTAATTTCTTAAAGGAGAAAAAAATCAAAGGCTATATTAAGACTAGAAATAAAGTTGCCTGCTCGCTTCTGTCGAAGCCTATTAGTAAGGCCTCGAATGTTCCATGAAAGGAGGTTCATGGAGAAACAAAGGGTAGTTTGGATGAGAGGTCAATGGAAGGTTCAAAAGTCAAAGTATCAACTTCCATTGTTCCTAATAGGAGGGCAAAGGAGTTGTTGGTGGAGACAGGGGCCATGGAAGTGTTTAGTGGAGAGGAGCTTGAGGGAGGAGAACTGGTGGAAGCTTTGACTCGTTTCCTTCACTACTCACCACGAACTCATCCACCGAGATTGAGTCCTTGACTGCCTTATAGGGGATGACATGGGTGGAGGTGTGAGTACCTGATTGATGTTTTTGTGGCCTGGAGAGTCTAGACTAAGAGTTGGATTGTGGAGCTGTTGAAGGAGAGTTGAATTTAAAGGATACTGAGGGTGGGCGTAATGGTGTAACTAGAGAATGGGTTTTCTGAGATGCTACAGGTTGTTTTTTCCTGGCTAGGATGGGGCACTTCGATATATGATGCTCGGCCCTATGACAATAGCTGCACGAGTTTGGGAGGTAAAAATAATCCACTTTTTGGGTGAAGAGTTTTCCACCAGCAAGGGTTAATGAGGTCTTCCGAAAAGCAATGTCCAGTTCAATACAATAACGATGAATTTTTATCCAATAATTTAATCATTAAAATAATACATTTTTGAATCTAGATATTTTAATTAATGCCAAAGATTTTACTTTTGAAAATACCTTATAGTTAGCAACCAGATTTTGCTTCAAACAAAACATGAACAATTCCATATCCATTTATAATAATAACATCCGTCCTTTTCCTTTAATTTTTTTCTCACTTGTATTTTGTATTATTTTTTTAAATTATGATTTTCATTAAAATCTAACAATGCTAACATAAATATAAATCCATTGTTTCCGGAAGAATAGCAAGGGTTTTTTCCAAGAAACTTTAATTGCATTCTCCGCCCATCAGAAACCATCACTGCAGTATTAAGGGCTTCGCAGAAGGAATTCCTTTTCACAGTATATGCCTATTAGAGGCAATGGTAAATTCATGTGCACCGCTAGAATAAACTTCTGCATTGGTTTTACATTACCCATGTGTAGGTGGTAGCAGGTTGCTAACTTCCAAGCAGTAAAAAGGTATGGCTTTAATACTCATTCTTCTAAGACAGTTCTAGAAGGATTAGTAGATGAACATATGTTAACTTTTTTTAAGACTAAAATCAAACCCAAAACCCAAAATTTATAACCCGATAAAGAAACACGTTATCATCATCATTCCAACGATGTCTCCGTAAATCTTTGCAAAATAATTTCAGTAATTTGCATTTGCATGATCAATTCCGCAGGATAATTTTAGCCCGCCGTGAAGGCAGCGTGGTCTTCTTTTTCTCACAGCGCAGACCTTGGTAACCAACTTCTGTAAACATGGCGTAACCTATGGCATGAAAAAACATGGCGTAATCTAGGCCATGAAAAAACAAACAAGCCGTAAAATATGCCATGAACGAAGGAAAATGGCGTATGCATAAAAAAAGCGAAATTGCTATTGAACGCTAATGCTGTATGCTTTGGCAATAAATTGGACCCGCCATAAGCAACCAAGCTGCAACCTTCTATCAAATACTGTGGTTGAACAGAGACAGAGTTCCAAATAAGAGGAGGGAGGACCCATTATGGCTCGGACTACAACGCAGCCGCAAAGCAGGTGCAGGTCTTTGTTGTGGGCATTCTTTGCATTGTTAGTGATGTGGCTCTGTTTGTTTACGGCAGCTGCGCAAGCTACAAGGCTAAGGCTTCCACATATTTTCAGAGGCAAGTCCACTTTATTTTGTTGACGTTTATGTGTTTTTGCAAATTCATGTATATATCAGAGAGAACGTGCTGTGTATTTACCTTGTGCAGAAAAATTGATGAGACTTCAACGCAGCCGAAGACCAACGTTGGCACCTCCAGCCCCGAAAGCAGGCAAACACTACTCAGAGCAGCAGTCAACGACGATTTCTCCTGTTCCAGCTCTGGCTCTTGCTCCGGCTCCGGCTCCGGCCTCCGGCTCTGTCCCCATATTTGCAGGTGTTCTGTCAAGTATCTTCAACCTTAGAAAGATGAACTAGATTTATGGTTCTATCAACAACAGAAAAGGAGTTTCTTTTCCCAGAAAAAGTTGGATAAATCTGAATTCTGAAGTTTTCTTAAATGCAATAGTCAAGTATATAGGTTACAAGAGCAAACAGGCATCTTCT
Organism: Gnetum montanum; assembly: GCA_015680685.1. Lineage (NCBI taxonomy): Eukaryota > Viridiplantae > Streptophyta > Gnetopsida > Gnetales > Gnetaceae > Gnetum > Gnetum montanum. The sequence goes on from MNCI01019632.1 coordinate 200,525, forward strand.
TTTTGCTTGCATGGGTTGCGTACCTTTTGGCAGTAGTTTTGAAATGTGTTTCGATGTAGATTGTTAATGGTTACTTCAGCCTTGTTGCTTGCATATGATTTTAATAATAAAAGATGCCATGCAAAAATTATGAAAATCGGACTAGTTTCAGATTTTCAGCAAGGTAGCTATTTTTGAAAAAAGTTAAGCTTTCACTTTTAAATTTAATATAATGTGTTCGAATAATTTAAATAAGGAGATTGATGGCCGTCGGTGGCATTTGTAAGTGGTAACCAGTCTGAATTTTCTTTAAAGCCAAGTTGCTAAAAAGATTCATGATACTGCAAAAGATGGTGGGTGCAGAGATTTAACAGCCATAATAATTTAATATGTACTGAGTGTTTTTTTGGGTCACTGAGTAGCGTTTGTAACCAAGTTGAGTCTTGTTCAAGTCTTCAGTCATTGTCTGCACTCTGTACCAATGCGTAAAATATATATACATGCGTTTGTGAACTTATCAGAAAATTCCACATTTGCAACGTCTCTGTCTCCTTTAGGTACGTGCGTAAGCGCATGCATTACTAGCTAGCCTGACTAACGCATTAGGGAGGGAACGTCAAATTGGGAATGTACCTGACCTAGCTAAAACACTTTTCTTTTTTATAATAAGCTTTGAAAATGCTATGTTTTCCAAATTGCAATGGAAATTTTCTACACTGTTTTCTATGGCCCTATTCAAACGCCTTAACTCAAGTGACAGCGTACAAGTACGGGTGACCCATGGCAAGACACTCTTTAACTGCATTTTCCCTTTCTCTCAGCAAAGGTCTGCATTTCTTAGCTGCAACTATCATGGGTAGGAACCATAGTTACCGGAAACGGAATGGTGCAACGTAGACGGCAACGGCAACGTAACTTTAGCAATTTTTATATTTTAGTAAAATTATGTTTATTTCTTTGTTCATAGAACAATAATTTAAAATGCAATACAATACAATGATTTTTATATATAAAAATTTACAATATTTTTATTTATTGGTATCTAAAAACAGCGTTCACAGCACAGACCCCAAATACGGTACGTAAATATGCTGCTTATTGGCATCTTCGCCATAGAATAAACCTTAAATATTTTTTCCTCCATGTTTGCCGTTTCACAGATTCAATTCGTTGCACACCTGCATTTAATTCATGGCAGACCTGCATTTAATTCGTAACAGTAGTTGTTGAGAATAAAGCATCCGATGCTTTCGTATGTTGAAACTTTAAAATTAAAAAATAAAATGAACAGAAATGTGTCAAAAACGTAACCAAACGTGTCAAAAAAACTTTCAGTCTGCCGGTTTCGCCCACCAACGGTTACTATTCATGCAAAATGGCGTTTTGAAACAGGATCCCGTATTCGCAACGAAAAACGCAAATCTTTATGAATCCGTTGCGTCCGTTGCGTTTCTGGCAACAGAGGTAGGAACATAGTCATAGTTGTCTTTGGGCCTGTTTGGTAAGGTTCGTAGCCCACATGTGCTTCATTCAAGCAGTGCTTCATACAAGAGTTCACGTGTAATCTGAGCTTTGTAATGGAGGAGATAGGAAGCTGCAATAATTCCAAGTTCATTTTCACCGGGACACACGGAAGCTAAATTAAAGTGCATTTTAACCTTTTCTTACGTGATAGCCATTAGCTTATCTAGAATCATTATCATCATCTTCCTTGCCTTCTCTTAATAAAATGGAGTGAGTTTCATGTGTTCTATTTTGCCATTTGTTTCTATGAAAAGCTAGATCCTTGTTTATTTGTAATTTCCCTCTTCAATTATTTTTTAATATTTTTTTCTTAGTTTTGGTTACTTTACTTTACTGTACAGTTTCTATATTTATAATATATATCGAGGATAAGTTTTCATCAATGAAGAAAAATTTCATGACCTTTGGATAAAAAACAAGATTTGGATATCAAAAAATGTATGATTATCAAATGAAGAACAAAATTTGTGTATAATTCATTATGCACTCTCACTCATGGCCAAATCATAAATATTTTGATATACAAATCTTATTCTTTGTTTGGAAATTATAAAAAGTTAAATATTCAAATCTTGCTCTTTATTCAAAGGTTATGAAATATTTAATATAAAAGTCTTATTCTTCATTCAAATGCTATGAAATATTTAAAATAAAAGTCTTATTCTTCATGGACAAAGAAAATTCTCTTGACCAAATTTACAGCTAAGCTAGTTCTAATAAGATTAACGGTTGAGGTTCTAAATTTATATCATTATCAACAGAAAAGCATTTAATGTCTTTAGAATCTTGATCTATGATTCCCATTTCTTTTCTTTTAAACTCTAGAACATGTTGGACTATGTCTTTGAGGCTTCATATAAATGCTTAGCTTTCATTAGATTTTGTAGGATTGAGAGATACTAAATATAGCAACATAGTCTTAGAATCTTGTAATTACTTACAATATTTGTGCATTCAAGTTATGAAGATTTGGATAAGATATTTGATTGTTTATACATTTAGAAGCTTCCTATTCATTCATTATATTGGAATTATCTTATTCCTATTGTTCCATTTGAAACCTTGGCCAAGCTCATGCTTGATCAAGCTTTCCAATTAAATCTAAGAACTTGACCACCTATGCTTCTCTCTTTTGTTGCTTGAAATGTTATTATCTTTTATGACCTTCTGCACATTATCATTATTTGTTAAACTCTACTCTATAATGAGGAAAATCATTTTCTAGCATCAAATCACTACCATGTGTAGAAACTGGACCATGTATGTTGCCATGTCCATGACCATGCCCAATCTGTAAAACATCTTGTTATTGTGAGCAAGCTAATGTGGTTGCATTTTTTTCATTATCGAGATGATTTCTAACTAATTTTCCTATTTACATCCACATTTGCTTTCTTGTCCACAACCATGTCCCCCCATGTTTATTAGTGTTGTGGAATATTTAATTGTTGAAGAGCAATTTTTTGCATAATTTCTTCACTTTCAATAATGGTATATTATATTCATGGTAGAGATATTTCTTATTAGATATTCATATGCATATCCACAATCCTGACCCCTTCTCTATGCAAGATCATTTTACAAAATTACTTAAGATAGTTAGGGTTGTAATTTAAGAATTATAATAGAAGTGGGTTATAAATAATTTACAAGCTATTTCAAAACCTCATTTTCTTGCAATTTCTATTGTTGCATTTTCTCATGCCTTTTTTCTTCAATCGCTTAGACATTGTTATCTTTTTTGAATTTAATACATGTTATCTTTCAATTGAATTGGTATCCATTTCATTATCATCATTATCATCCTAGCCTTGTCCAAATGAAATGAGGTTGTTATTTTTATGCCTTTCTTGGAATAGTGATGTAACAATCTTTTTTAATATGCTCATTATTTGATTTTCTTTGCATATGGCTAAACATTTAAGGCATCATTCCTATAAATTATTTGAAAGAGAAATTGTTCTAGGTCTTCTGCAAAATCTATATTATTTAATTTATCTCTTCTAATAAGAATTAACATCCTTCTAAACATTCGCATTTTTCCATATTAATCTATTATTTATGACTCTTTTGTACTGTCCAATATTTAATACAATATAAGATAGTATGCCTAATTGTTGTCCTATAAAATTTTCCTTTAATTTTATTAAGACTCTATTATCACATAGAACAACATTAGCTTGTCTACATTTTGACTATATTATCTCAATCCTATCTTTTATATCTTTATTAATTTCACCCTTTGATTGGAGTATTGATTCTAGATAGTAGAACTAATTTTAGTGAGGGAGGTTTTTATCTTAAATTATTACTTATATTTTATCACTATTTATTTGGTTATTAAAATTGTGTTTTATATATTTTTTCTTAATGCTTCTGAGTTTTGAGGTTTTTGATTCTATAATGTCTCTACTTTACTATTTTAGAAACAATATTTTTTATACCTATATCCACTAACATAATATCATTTGTAAATAGCATACACTAAGGTATTTCATCATGTATTTACTTTATTAATTTATTACTACCAATACCAAATAAGTCTATGCTAAGTGTAGATCCTTAATGCAGGCCTACTGTGATTGGCAAAGCAATTCCACAAGCTATTAAAATTTATTTTTTGAGAGGAATGATGATAAAAAGATTATATTAATAAAATAAAAAGGTATAATAAACATTTAGAAAGCATGCTAGGCATATTGATGGTATAGGAGGATAAAAGAAATAAAAGGCCATTTACTTAGCCTTCACAACTTGAACTAATAATTTGGCCAAGAGGCCATTACCAATCTACTTGCAAATGGTCTCCCTTATTTTAGAAATGTACCATCCCTTCTTTTAAATAAACTTATTAATGAATTGGTGACTTCGTATTCTTCAAACCAAGGAAAGACTCAATGGTTGAAAAGGGTATAACTTCAAGGGGATTTGACACACTTGTGCTGGCTATTCTCTTGGGTACTTGGATGCTTTTCATGGATTTTTTGGCATTCTGCCAATAACCAAACATCAAAAAGTCGAATGAACAAGTAAGTCTTTGCATGGTGTGGTTCTCATGATAAAAAAAAAAACTGGTGAGAATTCAAAGCATACCCCTTAGACATAATAATGAAGTATGGGCTACAAGCACTGGTTGTGGCACTGGAAAGACATGTTACCCATGCCTAAAGGTTCCCACTAACTAAGGCCCTTTCTTGCTTCTTACTGCTCCATCTTTCTCTCCTTGGAATGGTGGTGACTTGATGGATGCATTCTTGTTGCTTCAAGAGGATGGATTGGTCAATTGTATTGATGCTAGGTCACTAGATGTGGTTGGTTTGAATCCAGATTTGAAATGAATTCTATTCAGTCACCTTAACCATATAATACACATGGGACTTTACACAATCGTGCTCTTGGGATTCCATTCCATTTTCTCCTCTTCTTCCATATTTCTTCCCATATTCCACCTCATTACCAATTTTCTGATTAGTCTATATCTTGGTTGAGGCATTGTTCGTCTTTGGTAACTTCTTGTGGGTAAAGTTCTTAACCATTATTCCATATGTCATTCCTAGAGCCTATAGACTCTTTGGTTTATGGGTTTGTTAGGGCATAAAAAGCATGAGCCTGCTTTGGGGAGGACCCACTGACATTCCTTTTTGGTGTAGTTATTAAGTTATATCCTTTCAACATTGTTTGCAATCAACCATTTCTCATTTCATCCCCATCCATGACATCCATTTTATTGGCTTCACCATTTTTATTTCTCTCATCTTTCTTGTTGCTTTAGTTTTTCTATCTTATTGCTACTGGAGGTTCACTATTAGTCATGGGGGACTATCACAAATTTTTTAATTTCATACCTATCTTACCCCTACACCTTGGGTAGTTATCAATCATAAACCTCTAACCCAGTATCTGGGATACCACAACCTAGCCAAGGTGCTTTATATCAGGGCAAGGTATCAACTACACTGTATCTTATCTATCCTTGCTAATTCATGATTGTGTTGTGTGTGCAGATGACGATCACATGAACAATGGACTGGGATAGAAGGGGAGCACTCAGGATAGACTGAAGCTAAAGCATTCACACAAGGAACAAGTTTGGACATGTGGCTATGGATGAACAGCATAGTGCACAGTTTTGACTTTGGCAGCAATACACCTCATTTTCTTCTCTCTCTCTCTCTCTCTCTCTCTTCAAGTTGTCAAATGAAGGCCTAGATGTCATCTATGTACAGTGTTCACCACAATGGCCATAAACACCAATGTTGTAGTATATTTGTCGATCTGTTCCTTGGGCACTTTGAGTGTGTCATCCCATGTCACCATCAGTTGTCATTCAGTCAATAATTCCATACCTTCCCAATATTTTGTAAGGAACTTGATGACAAGCTTTCATTTAGTTGTGGTCGTATGATGAATCACGATATTGGGTATATGATATTGCATCGATGATATCAGGTCCACAACATCAGAGCTCAACAAGCGATATTGGGCATCCAATATTAAGACATGCCTCATCACCTATAATTAAGAGGTGGGCATGCTTGGTTTGCATAGTTAGTCTTAGTCCCTTACTCGAACTCTTGTAGTTTTTCTTCCTTAGAGTTAGAATTATTTCTGATTGTCTGCAGTAGGAGTCATAAAGTGAACAAATCTTTATTTGAGCATTGTATACCTAAGCATACCTTGTGGTCGGAAATAAAGTTGAACTTTGTGATAAACCTTGCAACATTCAGAATAGCTTATTTAATGTTATTTATAGTTATTTAATGCTTTCCTTAGTTAATTAATGTTCTCTCTCTCATCTTGTTAACTCTCCCAAGTTAGCACACTCAATACGATGACTTCAAGCATGCGTGGAACACTTGGTAACCTAGTAGCGATTAGCGTTTGGTAATCCCAATAGTGTTGCACTAGTTTAAGATGTGTAAAACAAGTGGGAACTGATGCTGGTTTTAGGACTAGCTAGAGCATAGTCGATTAGTTAAATTAAATTAGTTACTTAATTAGTTCACTTCTCTCTTTGTAGCACCAAGACATAAAACATAAGAAAATATATAAAAATCATATACCTCAAGTTTACTTAACCATACAATCACATTGTATAAGTAAGCTTGGAAAGACAACAATTGACTAACCCATCTCGGTTTTGTGAAGGCACATAAGCACTTAGTCCTTGGAATTTGACCGGATTGTGTGTGTACGCTTGTATTCGTATGGTTGAGCATAGGGATACCTTGCTGCTCATCAATTTCATTATATATAATGCATGCAACATGGTTAGTGCAACATATAATGCAAATTGTGAAATTACATTGATAACTCGTCTTTCTACCAATCTTGTTTCTTTTTCTTCCTTTCTTGGGTGCCACATGTACGGTAACATTTGGGTCATATAAACAATGATAACTGATTCATGTAAATTTATGGATATCAAATAGTACTCTAATAATATGCATTATACAAAATATTTAATAAGCATAGTTGAGGACATAAAAAATACAAAGAAACCTACAATGTATGACAAGTGTAGTGGTTTGATTAGGAGTAATCTTCTTTTTCTCATTTTTGTTGGTTTTTCTTCCTATAGAAACATTTTTAGGGAAAAATTTCATTTTTCTATTTACTTGCAATGAAATCATCCACTCTTTCTTTCTATATCCAAGAAAAGGCATCATCATAAAAATAGGACCCATCTTATTTCATTTTTTGAAAAAGGACCAATTGGTGGGTATTGTATTTCTTGTTGCCATGCTATTTCCTAGAAACCAACATGCTCTCACCTTCCTCGCATCTATTACAAATTGTTTTTGGTCACTTACTCAAACTACAATTCCATAATCTACAAACCATGTAATTGACAAACACAACTTGCAAAGTAAACATCCATACATACCTCAAAAATCAACACGAACCTCATTTCTGATACTTATATCAGTTGCAATGCTTTCAAGTAAAACATGGGTTCCTTGTTTTAGTTTGTTTGCAAAATATAAAATATTTTTCAAGGGGGTGCGAATCACTACATCATGTAACTTTTCGTAGAGTAAATATAAAACTAAGATTTAATGCAACTTGCAGTGCCCTTGTAGGAAGGTCTAGAAAGCATTATGCTTTTGGTGACTTGAAAGTAATTGGAAATTGCAACTTCTAGTGCACATACAAATTTTCTTTGAACATTTTCAACGACTATGAGAGGATGCATATAGCAGCCATCCCCTAAGAGCTTTTAGAAGCCTACCAGCTATTGGAATCATGCATTCACTTTTGCATTAATGCTTCTAATGGCACGTAAGACTTCTAACAATATTTTATTGAACACTGTGAGGAACTACTAGTAGCAGTGCCCTTACATGAAGGTATGGAAAGCATTATGCTTTCGATAACATGAAAGTACTTGAAAATCCTAGCTTTCGATGTACATTCATGTTTCTTTTGAACATTTTCAAAGATTACAAAGGGATGCTTGTAGCAGCCAGCCCATAGGAGCTTTTAGAAGCCTACTAGCTACCAGAAGCATGCATTCACTCTAGCATGGACACTTCCAATGGCATGTAAAACTCTTAGCAATATTTTACCACACATTGTGAGGGATTTCTAGTAGCAGTACCCTTGTAGGATCCTCTGAAAAGTGTTATGCTTTTGATGTCCTAAAAGTATTTGCAAATCACAGCTTCTAGTGCACATACATGTTTCTGTCAAACATTTTCAAAGAATATGAGGCGATGCCTCTATCAACCAAATCGTAGGAGCTTCCGAAAGCCTACCAACTACCCAAATCAGGCATTTAGTCTTGCATGGATGCTTTTGTTGATCCCTAAAGCTTCCAACAATATTTTACCACACACTACAAGGAACTACTAGTAGTAGTACCCTTGCAGGATCCTCTAGAAAGTGGTATGCTTCCGATGATCTAAAGGTACTTGTAAATCATAGCTTCTGTTGCACATATGTGTTTCTACTAAAACATTCTTAAAGAGTACAAGCGGGTACATCTAGTAGCCAATTTGCATGGGCTTCTGGAAGCCTACCAACTATGGGAAGCAAACATTCACTCGTATATCAATGCTTTTGATGTCCCCTAAATCTTCCTACAATATTTACCAAACACTGTGAGGGATTGCTAGTAGCAATGCCCTTGTAGGATCCTTTGTAAAGCATTATGCTTCCAGTGACCTAAAAGTACTTGCAAATCATAGCTTTTGGTGCATATACATGTTTTCAATTAACATTTCCAAAGACTATGAGGGGATGCCTCTATCAGCCAACTCATAGGAGCTTTTCAAAGCCTACTAGCTACCAAAAGCATGCATTCACTCTTGCATGGATGTTTCTAGTGGCACATAAGACTTTTAGCAATATTTTACCGCACATTGCAAGGGATTACTAGTAGTAGTACCCTTGTAGGATACTCCAGAAAGCATTATGTTTTTGGTCACTTGAATGTACTTGCAAATCGTAGCTTTTGGTGCACATAGTTTTTTTTCGCTAAACATTTTCAAAGACTACGAAGGGGTGCCTCTAGCAACCAAACCGCAAGAGCTTCAAAAAGCCTACTAGCTACCAGAAGCATGCATTCACTCTTGAATGGATGTTTTTGGTGGCACGTAAGATTTCCAACAATATTTTATTGCACACTACAAGGGATTGCTAGTAAGTACCCTCATAGGATCCTCTGAAAAGCATATGCCTTTAGCAACTTGAAAGTGCCTAAAAATCACAACTTCTAGTGCACATATGTGTTTCTGGTGAACATTGCTAAAGACTATGAGGGGGTGCATTTAGCAGCCAACCCTCACAATCTTCCAAAAGCCTACTGGCTACTGGAAGCACATATTCACTCTTGCATTGATGCTTTTGATGGCCCCCAAGAATTCCAACAATATTAGTCAAACATTATGTTATGCTTTCGATTGATCTACTCTTACATGTAAATGAAAACTTTTGGTGAATAGATGTGCTTCCATAGAGCTTTTCCTAAAGATTGTGTGTGGGTGCATCTAGTAGCCAACCTGTAGGGGCTTCAAGAAGTCATATTTTTCATGCGGTGTGACTTACTATGATTGGCACTATTCTCGGAATTTGTGTTGTGAGGAAATACGATCAACATTTCTTCATGTTGATACATGTGTGATGAAATACACATGATAGTAAAATGAACATCATGCATGTCAATCATGCTTTCATCTTTACATACATTATGTTGATGAAGAGCCATCAACCATATCATAGATTCCTTTATATCCTAAAGAGAACAGATGTAACCATGTCCCCAGGTTGCACCCATATGGATCGATTTATGGTTTTTTAGTTACAAGGCAGATTTTCAGGGGTCAATATGGAGGAAATTCCTATGTATTTTGTATTTTCCTTCTGCATCAAAAAAATTAAAAAAATCATTGTGCCTTCAAGTGAGAGATGAAGAAAAATGTTATTGAATCAAGGAGGGTAATACCTGGCAAGAATAAAGGACGATGACAATGACACATACAGGAGAGCCAAACAATATGAATGACAAAAGCAACATAGTACAGATGGCCAGCAGAACCATAATTGATAATTTTGAAGCTCTAAACAAAGCTACTCAACATTTGTGTTTTTCTGCTTTTATTTTCCTTAAAGCACGATGGAGGTCTGGAAGGTTGCCTTTATATTACTTATTTCACGTTGCCTCCTCAACCCTGCTCTACGTGTTTGCGCCCTTGCGGTGATAAAATTCAACATTAGAGAGCATATTGAGGACAGAAAACGAACGCAGACGGAGCACATGCAAGCCTTTGCATATATTATTTAATTTTCTTTTGCCTCACTAGATTGCATTTTCGAACTTCACCGTAAGCGTTATTAAAGAAAATACTAATATTTCTATTCATACTAAACATATTTTAAAATAAAATTAGAATAACAAATAATCTAGTCTCCAATCACAAAAATCTACTTTTATATATGAGAACAAAGATAAGTTAATTTAATTTTGGAAGGATGAAATATCATTTATTCTAGAGAAGGATGAAACAATGAGGTTTTAGCCTAGTGGTAAAACTCTTGATTTGAAGCTTAATTTATAGTGCAAGGGCTAGTGTATTGGTAAAAGTTTCGATTTAAAAGCTCCATGTTATGGGTTAGATTCTAGTGGGCAATGTTAAGTTATAAAGTTTTGATTAGACTATACATATCTTAGGGTGTACCTATATTACAATTATTTTAGATTTCAACAACCCTTTTAAAAATAATATTAATAGTAAACAAAAATTCAAAGTACATCACATGCTTAACATAGAGTAGAAACCATTCAAAATAACATAAAAAGGAAAAAATTTTAAATTTTATAGATATTTTCTTAGGTGTACAACCTTACAATTGATATATTTAATACTCAAGAAGGGAAAATTAATTATTAATAGGAAGGATGGTCCCTGCCCTAATAATAACTACATTTTTTTAAACATTTCTTCTTGAACTTATAATGACATACCAACTTTTGTAAGAAGAAGGTATAGTTTACCTTGCATTGAAGATCTTTGTCATTAGTGTCAACCTACAAGCATAAGGTTTAAGCTTTAAGTTCTGAGCATTTGTGTCAAATAAGGAAAAAGTTTCCACTTACAAATATTCTTCATATTTAATGTCGGAATTTAAAGTCCATATACGAATAATTAGCACTACATGCTTATGTATAAATGACCCTATATTCAGGGTATGTTTCAACATTGAATCAGTGCCTAGTTTAACAAGAAGAAAAATGAAAATAATACTAGGCATTAATGACTCAAATATCATGCTTTTGCATTGCATGATTTAATTACAAAGTGAAAGTTTTATTGCCAAGCAGGCATACCAATATTTAAATGAATACATAACATGATATATGCTCAACAACCATTGACTTATATACATCTTCATGAAGAATAAAATCAAGTATATTAGTTACATCAGTCTCACTAGAAAAGGCATCATAAATTTTTCTTACTAGCTTATCAATTTAGATTCTGGGTATTCAAAAAAAATTTAGGCTGATAGAAGAAGCAAAAATGGTATCATCAGTTGAACAAGTTAGGAGTAACTTAGAATCCACATAGGAGAATTATAAAGAAATCAAATTTGCTAGAGAAAAATCAAATAGAAAAGAAAAATAGATCTACCAGAAAAAAATTAGGTCCAATAGAAAAATGGCTTAAAACTAGAATTATGCTTCAAACATTTATTTTAATTTACTCTTAAATGTTTATAAAAAGATGTATTTGAAAGTTTGGTTTGGAATATCATTTTGGCATAAATAAAATAAAAAAGATTACACACTAGAAAGATCACCCCATTTATAGTATTAATTGAGAAACAAAGCAAAGGAAAGACTAGCCCACCTTTAGGATGATTTTTGAATTCATAATTTTAGGTGCTTACTTAAGGGATGATGTTTATAGTTTAATAACTTGTAGAAATAAAAAAAGAATAGTACCTAATAAATAACAATGAAAAAAATAATATTTGAGAAAATTTGTTTCTACAAGGATACTTACTTTTCTCATGATGGATCAATGAATCATCTCTTGGAGCCTCAATGCTCATCTTGCTAAGCTAGTCTTAAGAGAATAGGTAGATAAGCGACAGCTTAACTTCTTTGAGTGCTTACACCTAGGCTTAAGCCTATGTCTTTTAACTTAAGAAATAAGTACCTTACTAATGAGTGGCGAGGTACCCCTACACTCAACCATACGAATACGAGCGTTACACGTGCGATCCGGTCAAACTCCACAGACTAAGTGCCTACACACCTCATGGAACACTTAAGGTTAATTATTCGTTGTCTTCCCAGACTTACTTGTATTTATCACGGTTGTATGGTTAAGTAAGTTTGAGGTATATGATTTTTATTTCTTTTTTGTTTTATCTCCTATGCTGACAAGGTGAAGGGTGAAGAGACTAATTAACTAACTTTAACTATCTAAGTCTTAATTAACCTAGCATCAGTATCTGTTCCCACTTACCATTCACACCCTGAACCGATGCAACCTTGGTTACCAAATGCTAGTCATTGCTAGGATCAACAAGTGTAACGCACATGCTTCAAGTGATCGTATTGAGGCACTTAACTAGGAGAGAAGAGTTGAGAGAGATTTAATGACTAATAAAGCATTTAAAGGATAAATAGTAAATAACAATAAATAAAAGTCCTATTTAGCCTATTCCATGCACTGCAAGGTTTATCCAAGAAGTTCGTATTTATTGCCGTACACAAGCATGTGTTTAGGTACAATATTTGCTCGAATAAAGATCCGTTCACTTTGGAGCTCCTATTGCGGGCACATGGAAAATATTCTATCTCTATAGGGATCAAACTACTAGAGTTTCACTATGGTCTAGGCCTAGAATGAGAAACAAGGGAGAGCCACCTCTTATTTATAAATATGACGGCGCATTGCAATATTGCGTACGCGATATCGTAGGGGAAGATGCGATATCGCGAGGGATGAGATATCGTGGCCCATGGGATATCCCATCCCAACATGCCCCCATGACTGAATAAAAACTCATCCTCGAGTTCCTTACAAAATATTGGGATGGTATGAGATTATTGACTCAAATGAAACTAATGGGATGACATGTTAACGGATCAGCATTACAAGACAAGACAAAACTAGTGTTCATGATAACAAGAGTGAACACTTTATTACATTTCACATCAGGCCTCTTTTGGCAGCTGAGAAAGAGAGAGAGAAATAAGTTTTTCTACTACTAATGCCAAGATCGCGCCTTTCATTGTCCATTCGTAAGCGCGCCATCAGTCTTGCTCCTTACATAGCTACTTTCAGCACTGCTCCATTCCAAGTGTTCCCTCCAGATCCAATCCATTATTGCATGATTTCCATCTGCACACATAACACAATTTTTATATTTGCAAGGGTAAATGAATTTCAATGTAGTTAATACCTTGCTTCGATGAAAGGTCCATTGGTTGAGTTGTGGTATGGATGATACAGATCTAGAGATATATTCATGGTGACTACCGAAGGTGTAGGGGTTAGGAGAAAATCAAAAAAATTTGGGTCTAGACCCCCATGACTAAGAGCAAACCTCCAGTGGTGATAGAATGGAGAAAGAAAAAGAACAAGAAATATGGAGAAAAAGAGACAACTATAACATCAATGAAATGGATGTCAAGATGAAAATGAACAAAACAAAGTTGATTGCAAAAATGTTAAGGGAAAGAATTTAACTGGTGCACAAAATAGGAATGCCAGTGGGGCCTTCCCAAACTAGGATCATGCCCTTAATGTCCTGACAAACCCACATTCAAAGAGTTCATAGGCTCTGGGAATCTCATTTGGAACAAGAGTTAAAGTCTTAACCGCAAGAATTTACCAAAAAGAAAATAATGTGTCAGCCAAAATATATACTAATGATACAATCAGCAATGAGGTGAACAATGGAGAGAATGATGGAGAGAAGAGAATGGAATGGAATCCCAAGAACAAGGTGGTGTACAGCCCCTTGTGTATTTCATGGTTAATGTGAGTTAGCAGATCCCATTCCAAGTCCAGCCTCAAACAAACCACTTCTAGTGACTTCGCATTAATGCATTTGACCAATCCATCCTCTTGAAGTAACAAGAATGCCTTCACCCAAGAGCCACCACCATTTCGACGAAACAAGGAGAAGAGAATGGAAAGCGAGAAGGGCCTTAGTTAGAGGGAACATTTTTCTTTTAGTTCCATAACCAATGCTTGTAGCCCATATGATTATTCCATCTAAGGGGTGTGCTTTGAATTCTCACTTTGTTTCTTTTTTGTTGTTTTTTTATGTGTTTATGCGTGAGAACCATACCATGCAAAGACTTTGTTATTTTTATTAGCTTAGCTTCCTGATGATTAGGTAACGTCGAAAAGGTAAGAAAACTCAAGAAGAAAACATCCAAGCACCCAAGATTATGGCCAACACAAATACATCAAGTTTCCTTGAAGTCACACCCTTTTCAATCCTTGAGTCCTTCCTTAGTTTGAGAAATGCCCAGTCACCGATTCATTATAGTTCTTATTATGAAAGGAACTATATATGTCCAAGCCAAGAGAGACCATAAAAACTTGTGGATGAATGGATGAAGTGAACTCATTTCCTGCTATATCAAAAGAGATATACCTTAGTATCAACATCATAACTTAAAGGTAAAAACCAAACATTAGCAATTAATATAAAAATATAGTTCATACCATCATTAAGAACACTTATTAAATGACAAACTTACAAGATGGATCACACACACACACACATGCAAGAAATGGAAAAGTATGAACGATGTTGTAAAACAAAAACATGTAAAACAAAAATGTGTGAAACAAAAACATGTAAAACAAAAACTTAAAAAGAACTGAGAGCCCTAAATGATTAGCATAGGTGGTCATCTCCCCCATGACTGAATGGAAAGGGAGAGATCTGAAATAATGAGTGCCTGTTTGAATTTCTTAGAAGTGTCCAACTTCTCCCAATTGATGTTCTTAGATTAACGGGTGAAAGTCGGCGACGCTCATATTCCAATGTATCTATGCTTCCGTTATGGGCATGAGTTGTTCCCCTAGTTCGTTCCATGCATGTTGGTGGGTTTCTCTTTCGATTAACTGTCAACCACGGGGTGTCCACTTGTTGTGTGGTTGCTACATACATACATCTATGTCTCAGAGTCTCTAGAGCACACCTGTTGCATGGAGGAGATGCAGAGCTCCTCCATGTCATCACCCGATGAGTCACTGTATGTGATGCACAGAACCTTCTTCTTCTCGATATTTCCATAAATGTTTACCTTAGATATTTCCAAGGAAAGATTGTGAATCCCTAGGCATGCATCTATTGTACTCAGCCATGCCCTTCCCATTATAATTGGGAAGTGCCCTTTGTTGCTGTTGACTTCTATCACCAGGAAATTAGCTGGGTATGACCAACCACACATAGTGGTAACAATGTCCTCCACCAATCCCAAGGGAATGGTGATGGACTGGTCAGCTAGCTCTAGTTGAATATTGCTCTTCTTAAGTTGGGGCACGTTCCAGGCTTGATACATTTTTCGTGAAATTAAGTTGACTTCGGAACCTGAGTTAAGAAGAGCCTTATGAGGTTCGTTCCTGACGACTTGGAGGTAAATTAAGGGACTTCAGAGGTCAAATAGTTCCTTGGGAAGGTGGCCTACCTTGATCCAGTCGATTATGGTATGTGTTAACATAACCGTATGCATTGAGCTTTGATGTTGGATTGAAGGGAGCCTTGAAGCCTTATGTGTTGGAGGAGTGATCACAGACTTAACCACTTGTGGTTGTGAGAGCTTGTTTGGGATTTTGGTTCTAAAGAAAGGTCTTCTCTTTTTATAGTTGTTAGAACTAGTAGTGGGTTGAAGATTCACAACTCTTGTAGCGTTACGTTACTGCAATTGAGTGGGGAGTACCCTTGGAATTGTTGGAGTGGTTGGTGGTGGAGCTACCGATGTGACAGATGCGGATGGATTTGGAGGATGGTATACATGTGGAGTGTCCCTTCTAGAAGGGGAAGTTTGATAATATTCCCAAACTAGGTAGTGATGTTGTGGAGTTACGTAACCCAAAGAGTCACTTGGAGAAATCGGTTGCTGCATGTAGTAGCCATAAGGATTGGGTTGCCAGCAAGGGTATTGTTTCCCAAGTGGTGGCATCCCCCATGATTGTGGGTATTTCCACTACTGATGTTTCCCGATGGATTGTCATGGAGTTCCACTTGGATAGTACGTCAACGGTTGGTGGAACTACCTTGGGTTACCTTGGGGATAAGGTAACCTTCAGGGTGTCTGTCGTCTGTTAAGTCTCGGGTTGAGTGCATACACCCTAGACTCTTGTAGATGTGAGATGATTGGACAACATCCCTTAGGATGATCATATTGGCAGATTTCACATCCACCGTCATTTTCCATGTTCGAATCCACAACCTCATTGAAGATGTTCATTTTTCCCTTATCCTTATCATGTGCAGGGCCTGAATCTCTCCACTTTTTCTTGTTCTTGTCACTACTTGGTTCCTCCTTAGACTCCTCTACAATCTTTAGGACAATTTTAATTTTACTATCTAAGGAGCTCCATACTTCATCTACCTTAGCTGCTACTTCCGTTGTTAGCTTTTAAAGTGGCAAGGTTTTTCTATTCACCAACTCTCCCTTCATCGCAGAATCTCACTCCCTTCTTTCTAAGGGAAGGATCACAAGTATATTCTTCCACGCTTTCCCTTTTTCATAGCTCCCCTTCTTCTTTGGCTACTTGCTCCAAAAATCTGTGAATTTCATGGGATCTAGGTTCTGATAGTCTCCCTTGGGCATAAGTCCCAAGGGTTCTCCTAGTTTCATACCTTAGCCCATCTACAAGATGGCAAAGTTGATTCTGTTGTGCATAACCATGGCCCAGGAAATGATGTAGCAATGCATAGTAGCGGCCCATGGTAGCATCCAAGGGTTCATGAGTACCTTTCTTCCATCCTTGGATCTTCTTACGCAAATTAAACACTCTAGAGTACGTTTGATATTTATCTTTGAAGAGTTCTAACATCGTACTCCACCTCCTAATGGTTTCCGGTTCTAAGAACCGGTACCAACTCTCTACTTCCTTTATGAGTGTCCTGGGAAACAACTTCAGTTTCTGCCACTTATTTTCTATGTTTTGCAAGGCACAGGCATCGTGGAATGCCTATAAATGATTTTGCAGATCTGCGTTGTATCCCCCTTCGAAGCGTGGGATATTGTTCATGTCTAAGCGTTTGATCTGGCTATCTTTTTGATGCCTTGTTGGTATTCTCACAACCTTCGTTATATCTAGCATGCTTCAGGTGGTAAGTAGGGATTTGTCATGATCATCTCTTTCATGATGTCTATGATGTCTATGTTGTTACCTACTTTACCTTCATTCATGCCTTGATTCTCTTGACTATCCTCGTCCTCTCTCTCGGCTCTCTCGTCGAGGTATTTCATTTCGCTTACCCTTATCCTCACTGATATGCTCTTGATGATTGTGCCCTGATGTGGAAGGAGAGGGTGAGTGATGTGATAAAGGGAAAGAAGAAGGAGAACCATTACCATGATGATGTTTCTTACCTTCTCTTCGATGGCTTTGGCCCCAATCATGGTGACGATCTGAGTGCCTATCCTTGTCATTTGTTTTTGTTCCCTTAGTGAATAGTTGGTGTTCATGGGGATCAGAACCAGGGTTGTGTATCGTGGAGCATAGGTTCTGATACCCCACCTCCTCACTTTTGTTAGGAGGAGGAACATCTTTGGATAGAGAACCTATTATAAGTGGTTCACCATCTCCAATTTTCCTTAGGATGTGCAGGACCTCTTTGCCCTTTAATAGTGTATGGTGGCTCTCCTGCCTTGAGTCCCTTATACATTGTGTAGTTGTGGGATGATAATCCATCATGTCAAAATCTGCCACAATGTATTCAGCATATAATTTTGTCATGCTTATTTGTGCTAATGCACGGAGGAGCATGTTGGGGACTGCATGATCTTGAGGTAACACTATGTTACCTTGCAAGTTTCTCTAGTACATCTATTCATCCTGATGGAGGATAAAAGTAAAATCAGGTATATACTCATTAGGATGAGTATATACCACCCTATATTGTTGAGGAACTGTTTGATTTTGGTTATTTTTCATCTATTCATCCTGATGGAGGATAAAAGTAAAATCAGGTATATACTCATCAGGATGAGTATATACCACCCTATATTGTTGAGGAACTGTCTGATTTTGGTTATGTTTTAGACTGTCGACTGTTTCTAGTATGATCCCTAGGTGGTGTAATGCTCTTGTAAGAAGAAGAAGAAGACATTGTGTCTTATCAATGTTCTATTTAACCGTTATATAATTTTTCATTTAATTAACCCTAAGGTTCATTTAAGCTCCCAACGATGTGAGTGATTTCCTATGTTCTACTTAGCGCACAAAAACTTAGTCCCCGGCAATGGTGCCAATGATGAGTGGCGAGGTACCCCTACACTCAACCATACGAATAAGAGCATTACACATGTGATCTGGTCGAACTCAATAGACTAAGTGCCTACACGCCTCATGGAACACTTAAGATTAATTATTCGTTGTTTTCTCAGACTTACTTGTATTTGTCATGGTTGTATGGTTAAGTAAGTTTGAGGTATATGATTTTTATATCTTTTTTGTTTTATCTCCTATGCTAACAAGGTGAAGGGTGAAGAGACTAATTAACTAACTTTAACTAACTAAGTGTTAATTAACCTAGCATCAGTATCCTTTCCCACTTACCGTTCACACCTTGTACCGATGCAACCTTGGTTACCAAATGCTAGTCATTGCTAGGATCAGCAAGCGTAACGCACATGCTCGAAGCGATCGTACTGATGCACTTAACTAGGAGAGAAGGTTTGAGAGAGATTTAATGACTAATAAAGCATTTAAAGGATAAATAGTAAATAATAATAAATAAAAATCTTATTTAGCCTATTCCATGCACTACAAGGTTTATCCAAGAAGTTCGTCTTTATTGCCGTACACAAATATGTGTTCAGGTACAATATTTGCTTGAATAAAGATCCGTTCACTTTGGAGCTCCTATTGCAGGAACATGGAAAATATTCTATCTCTGGAGGGATCAAACTGCTAGAGTTTCGCTATGGTCTAGGCCTAGAATGAGAAACAAGGGAGAGTCGCCTTTTATTTATAGATATGACGACACACTGCGATATCGTGTACGCAATATCGCGTATGTGATATTGCGGCCCATGCAATATTGCATCCCATCACTTACCATCACTTCAAATGATGGTCCCTTATACTTTATTCATGATAAATCAAAAATAGTATTATAAACTATGCTTCACAATATTCATAATGCATAGAATCATAACAATCATGATTGTACTAGACTCTAAATCATGAGAATATTTGTGAAAATGTTCATAAATTGCATAAGAATCATGGTAAATATAGATATAATTTTAAATTTTTAAAGAAATCCCTACTCATAAAATACTAAAATTAAGTTTTAATAAGTAATATTGTATTTTCCACTGTGGCATTAGTGGTGTTGCACCTCTTTAACAAAACCAATATAATCACCAATAAACTTTCAAACTACTTGAGTTACCCCAATTGATCTCTTTTTTACATTCAATTGGTTAGAATATTCCAAAACTTGAATTTTTAAGTAAGTTGAATCCAATAAAAATAACTTGATATCATTTTGTTTTTTCTTTTATAATATATATATATATATACCTACCTACTCATTTTCTAATATTTAACATATGAAGTGTGCAGAAGTATACGTTATCGGCAAAGGGTACCTGGAACTTGATTTGGATTGATAAAAAATATTTGGAAGGTGATTTAGAATTGCAAATTCTTGAAAATTAAAGGGGAAATAGCAATTCCCATGAAACCTTGTTTGTAACCGTAAACATATCAAAAATAAAAGCACTCTTTTTTTTTTCCCACTCACCGCATTAACGGGTACGGGAGAAAATGTTTCCACTGAAAGAACCAATTTTCTTCATAGGGCTAATTTCGTTTGCAAACCAGTTTACTTAACAGATTTAATTTCTTTGGCAGATAAGTAAAGCCATTAAGTAAAATAGAGCAAATTTCCCTACAAGTGTAGCATGGCCAATTTCCTTCGTCGTAGAAAAGTCGGAGGAGAAATGACGGGCGCAAACCAGGTAAATGTTCAACTGAAGGTGCACAATTTCAAGAGTTTTCAAAAATTTTGTTGTATTTGATGAACCCTACTTTCTACCGAGATAAGCTCATCTCTGACAAGAAGGGTTAATGACTTTACGTGGCCCTATCATGTTTCTCATTGGTACGAGCACATGTGAGGATTTCGGAAACGGCCATTATTAACTTTTTACGTCTGCGCACCAAACAGGATTAGGCTAGCACTTGCACTAATAAAGGACGGAGAGGGAAAAGACATGCTGGAAACACGGCATAGGCTTAATGTTCATCTTTCTATGGCACAGTTCTCTAGAGGCTGCTGGATGAATGAAATTCTAACTGGTTACAGTTTTCAATTCTTTTTATCTGAGTGGAAAATCAAATATAGAAATTTTATTTTTCCATTGGCATCGGCGTTAGTAATAACAATACAGTAAACTTAAAAAATCAATAAAAATATAACACGATTACATAGATTAAATTCGATTTTGAATCCACTTCAATGTTGCATTGCGATATATGACAGATCTTGTATTAATGGCAGATTTCTCAAACTATGATTTCAATTAACCTGAAAGAAACCTCACCATCCCTTCACAAAATAATGTCACTAATTTTCATGATCAATCTGAGGATAATTATACCCTGCGAT
>MNCI01019633.1:6833-53536 GCA_015680685.1 Gnetum montanum
GAAGTGTGGTATAGATCATTTGAACCAAATTCAATCAAACGATGGTCAACCATGTTAGAACTTTTCAATTAAAAACACTAGACCTATGAGCAGGTGTCCACCTTAAGAATACAAATCCAAAGATGGAAACAAGAATAATAGGAACCCTTGGACATGGCCTTAGATAGATAGTATGCTTTACTAAATAAATTTCCAAGTCATAGGTTCTCCGAGATAGAGAAAATACTCCACATTATAGATGGGCTTAGTAATGAAATAAGGGTGAACATAGAAATTAAAAATAGTTAAGAATACTATTCAACAACTAGGGAGAATGGCTAAGGATAATGAGGCCAAAGGCTAAACTACAAATAATAAGGATGGATGTGATGTCTATTTATATGACCATCCAAAGGACCATTTCCCAGTCTTGTCACATCTATATGAGCATTAGGAAGGGGTGCTACACCCAAAATTCATACAAAGGTATCAATTTAGGTGCATTCCTATTCCACAAGGTAATTATGAACAATCCCATGACCCAATGTACTATCCTAAGGGGAGCTATTACCAACCTCAACACTTTACTCCACTAAAGTAACAAAACTCACAAGCATGGGGAGGCCACCATCGACACATCCTTTCTATCCACCAAAACCAAATGCCTACTATGTTCAAAATCCTATTTCTCCAACCAATTCAGAATCCTCTACCTCCAATTGCCATTATCACTCTCCTGAGGACCATCAACCTATGTCTTCTCCTAAGGAACCACCACCTCATACTTCTCACCCTTCTTCTCACCCTTGATATTCTCATCCTTCACATCCTTCTACATTTCCATATCATGTATTGAATAGTTCCACACCACTGCGCCAACCAACATATGTAACTTGTATAGCTATTAACGAAAGTTAATTCCCTATACAATGTTGGAAGCATCCCTTCTTTAAGCATGACCATAAGAAGAAGAATCACGCTTCCAAACCTACTCCACCCTCTAAAATAGCCTAAATTCAACCTAGTGCCACACCTTCCTTAGCTCCATCACAACCCCTATTACTATATCTAGGCCTCCAGCTCACACTCCAACATCCACATGATCTAGTGAATTTAGCAATATGAAGGGACACATAGATCCATGCATACTGCCATATAGTCAAGGATGCCATGGTGGGCTAGATTTCCTTCATAATGTACACACACCATCTAACATGCCCCACGATGCTTTCTATAATCAGGTATGTGACCAAAAATTTCTTTACTTAGCCACCATAGCACCAATAGAGACCTAGTGGCTAGGGCATGATGGGCCCCTAATGTTTCATACATGCATGGATCCTATTCATCCACTTATTAATCCTATCCACAACCAAATGTTTAGTTGTGGGGGTCATCTCCCATTCTAATTTCTAGGATTCTTAAGTGTTATTTTGTCTTTTTTTTTATGATTTTTTGTCATTTCTCTATTTCTTTTACTCTTTCTAATTGTTGTTTTCAATTTTCCATTGTAATCTCAACCATGAATAAGTTGATCATGTTGCCCATTAAGGTGAGGGTTTTTCTCTATGTTGCCTAGTCATAAGGGACTAATTATTCAGACATTGATTCCACGACATCCATCCACCTATTCCATTAATAAGAGGTTCATGCTCTGGTCACAATGGTAATCTTTTTCATCATTCAACTATAAATAATTTGATAATCATTATTTCTGGAGAGATGAGTAAAGGACCAAGGTGGAATGATAAGGGTATGACATCAAGGGGATTCATAGATTCTCTTTGGCTACTTCCATATGTTCTATCATGTTGCTAAGGTTGTAACTATATCCTTATAAATCTAACAAAAAATGTGAGTAAGAGAAACTCAAAATGGCATTAAATAAGCTTTTGTGGATCCCACTAGAAAGACATGTACCCATGCTTGAAGGTAGGTGACTTCATAGAACCAAATGAAAAATAAATAAATAAAAAATAAAAGAAAAGAGAGTGATCCATTATGACACTCCTCTCTTGCTCCTCCCTTGACCAAAATGCCAAGTGATGTTACTCCTTGTAACTCTGGTAGGCTTATGGTTGTTTGTCGATGGGATGAAGTGATGCGGTGTCATTGCAATGTGGTATGTGTACCGTCCGAAATTATCTGTCTTTAGCTGTAAGGAAACAGAGACCATAGGATCACTGGACATGCACAAAAGAACCTACCTTCACCTGAGGGTGAGCTAGAATGAACGAAAGAAAAATACCTTGGGTGGTCCACACACGGATCAGACAAGGATTTCCCCGAATGTACACGGAAGTGCTATACGCTGGGTTATACGTAAACAACGTAACAAGCATGGATCGGAGCGTAAATAGTGAAACAGATGTGAATAGAGGGTAGATGTAAACAAATGTAAATAGAGTAAATGAAACAATTAATGCCAATAGTAAATGATTTTGGGAAGAAAATGTAACAATGGTATTACAGAATGAAAGTACAATACACCAGTCTAATGCAGTTGTGACTAGAACAAAAGGCGGACGAAAGCCCTAGTGGATGCAAGGATGACTGGTTCACACTGTAGGCACAGTGTAGAGGTTGTCTGCTCAGTGTATAGGATTTTCCAGGGTAAAGGGTTTCTGCTCTAGTTCTGAACGTCTCTACTCTCTGGTGTGCTCTAAATGTTTTGCCCCCCGACCTAGATCTAGTGAAAAATGAGGCTTTTATACAGGTTTTTGACTCTAGACTTGGGTTGGGTGACACGTGGTGCATTGACCGGGTGCAGAAGCGTAAACTTTACAAGTGTACAATATGTTACATTTGCTGGGCGTATACGCTGTGTCTGGCGAGCGTAGACTCTGGGTGTATACGCTGGATGTGCTGGGCGTATACGCTGATGGATGCTGACATATACGCTGATGGTCATTGCCTTGTGCCAAATCTTGCTTTGTAGTGTTGTTTCCATGCCGTCTTTGAGGATTTCATGCTGGGCGTATACATCTGTTGTACTTACTGAGCATACATGTGAGGCATGTATGTTGGGCGTGTACACTGGGCATCTATGCTGTGAACTTGAGCGTATACGCTGGATGTATACATTGAGAATATACACTTGGCTGTATACACTGGGTGTATACACTGAGGCTGCATACTTGGTGAAAATTAAATATTTTGGTCTCCGAAGTCACCATGTGTCATACCAGATGTAGCTGTGATTATTTGTGGGTCCCAGGGACTTGCTTCTTGTTGGACAAGTACTAAGCTCAAAATTTTGTGGTGTTTCATTGGCCTCTCTTTGTTGACGCTTGGAGGAATCGACCCAAGAAGCATCAACAAAGAAGTGCAAAACACCACAAGCAACTTGATAGTGACCTTGTCCATTGCCACTTGACTAGACATCATCGCACCGTGTTCAGTAGTACATGGGATTTAGAGAAATTTGTATCTGGATAGGATCGTGGAGATTACGGGGATTGGGAACTGCCCAAGGGATTTGTGCTTGGTAAAGGGGATGGTCTGGTGTGTGTCATGCTGATCCTTGTCAATAGCCACGATTTAGCGGACTTGGAATTCAGACATGCGATGTGCGTCCTTTGGTAGAACAAGACTCTTGGTTAGTGTCCAAGAGATTTTGTTGGCAAGGCCAAAGCTACGTGATGATGCATTGCATTCTTTGGAGGAACAGGGCCCNCACCCAGTGCATTCCAAACTTCGCGCATGCTATTGCACACTGTAACACTTTAAAACAGGTGCAACACACAACACAGCACTTGAGCATGAGTACAAAATCAAAGCAAAGTTTTTTTCAAAAAAAAAAAACAAAAAGCCGCAGGCAGGAAGGCAATTGTCTTAAAACCAAGTACTCATGTCAAAACAATCTGGAAACATCTAGTCGCATGGCTTTGGCTCTCCACCAACAGGTTCCCCTCCCCCCTCCCCCCNCATTGCCTGATCTTGCTGCTTACAATGAAATGCATCCTTGTGCGAAACTTCTGGGTGTCATCCTGCAAACATAACTCCAAGGAGACAAGAAAACCATGAGTTAATAAGTGAGCTTAGACTTAAACAGCTACTGATGGAACAAAGACATTGGAGGTGATTTCAGGCACTGTATATAAATGGCAGCAATGTGGATAGGATTGTTTGATGGCAGGCGATGCAATGATTCTGATGACTGAATGTGGCCACAAATTGTGGAACTAGAGATGAACTTGCCAGTTTATAGTCTTAGCGAACTCTCATGGGTTAGTTTCATGTCATAACCCGTTGGACATTGCCCTTTTAGCATCGTGGTGGATGTTGCATTGCCAGTTTCTAGTCTTAGCGGACCATGAAGAGGCAAACTAGTTTATAGTCTTAGCAAACTCTGGCGAATGTGACTGTGGTAGTTTACTTGTCATGCTGAATGGATGCTGGTTTATTGTCATTGCAGACACTGTGTGGTATCAGTTTATATTCATGACCTCAGGATTCATAGTGGTATTGGTTTTAAGTCATAATCCAGGACTGTTCTATGGTATCAGTTTACTGTCATGATTCCAGGATGAGCCATGGTATTAGTTTATAGTCATGATCCCAGGACTCGTACGTACCTGAACTTGTACTCAAATGTAGAACAGTTTCAGGAACAGGTGATTGGTTGGATTGGCAAGCTCGTTCCCTTCCATATCAGCTAACTTGAATGCTCCGTTGTCGTATGCTTTGGTGACCAATTAAGGCCCTTCCCAGTTGGCTAAGAATTTGTTTGGGTGTTCTCAAATAGCCTTGAGTACAAGATCGCCTTCTTTGATTGGGTGCTTATGAACATCATGTCGATGTCGTTGCCGTTGTTGCTTTTGGTACCATTCGATCTGATCGAGCACATGTACGCGTTCCTCCTCCATCGATTCTAGGTCAATGATGCGGAAGTCATTGTTTTACCTATCGTCGAGGAGTCTAGAAAGTGTGATCTGTAACAATGGTACCTGTAATTCTAAAGGTAAAATAGCTTCTAAACCGTAAACAAGACTATATGGTGTTTTACCTGTCGAAGTTCGATGTGTAGTACAGTATGCCCATAATGCGTATACCAATTTTTCGTGCCATCTTCGCTTTCTTTGGGTAAGCATCCTTTTGAGTATTGCAATAATTTTTTTGTTTGTTGCCTCTACTTGCCCATTGCTCTGAGGATAGTAAGGGGATGAAAACGAGTGGTTGATCCCTAGACTATCACAGAAGGTTTTCGTCTTAGCACTGCTAAACTGTGGCCTGTTTTCAATGATGATTGTCATGGGAACGCCAAAGCGGGTCACAATTTTTTCGAGAATGAAATTGCATACATGTTTAGATGTAGTTTTGCGAAGGGGAGCGGCTTCTCCCCACTTCGTGAAATATTCTATTGCGGTTATAATAAAACTATGCCCCACAGAAGATGAGGGTGTTATTGGGCCAATAAGGTCCAACCCCCACTTTTGAAAAGGCCATGTGATTTGTGCTATATGCAACTCATTTGGTGGGACATGGATTAGATTGCTATGTTTTTGAAAAGTACTACATGTTTTAACCTTAGAGAGACAGTCATACTCCATGTGTGGCCAATAGTAGCCTAAGCGTCTTATCTTCGTTGCCATGGCTTTTGGCGCTATGTGTCCTCCGCATAGGCCCTCGTGTATCTGTTCAACAATGGTTTGGGCATCGTTCCTACCAACGCATGTTAGCAATATGCCTTCGTAAGATCTACGACATAATGTGTCCCCTACCAGGGTATATTGCTTAGAACGTTTTCGTACTGCATCCTTTTGTGCATTTGTTAGATGTTGTGGTATTTCGCCACGTAGAAGGTATTTTTTGATGTCGTCATACCATTCCATTTCATGTGTTGTACTAACAGATGCGAATGGCAATGTGTCGAGAGTATCAGTAATTGGTTTGGCACAACTGATCACGGAGCTTGGTAGTGCATGGAATATGTCCGGTGATATATTTAACGCTAATGTGGCTAACGCGTCTACAATGGTGTTATCGTTTCTAGAAACGTGTTGCACATCGATGTTTTCAAGTCACCTCGTTAGGTGTTTTTCCAGGTTTCAGTATGGTTGTAAATGTTGGGCTTTGCATGTATAAACATCTGTGATTTGGTTTAAAACCAGTTGTGAGTCTCCTTTGACTACAAGCCATGTGATGTCTAAAGCCAATGCTGCCATGAGAGCTCTAAGGAGACCTTCATACTCTGCTATTTTGTTGGTATAATGAAAATTGAAACGATAAGCAAAGGGTCGAATCTCCCTGGAGGGATAGGTGATGACAGCGGTTGCACTTCCACCTCAAGAGGTGGATGCTCCATTGAAGTTTAGAATGGCATCGTAGTCGTTGGGCACTATGTCTATTGCGCTGATATTCTCATCTGGGAATTCTGGCTCTATTGTCGCTTGATCGTGCGTTGGTGATGTGGCCATTTGACTTGCTATGGCTTGACCCTTAACTGATGATTGTGCTATGTAGTGCAGGTCAAATTTAGCTATCATGGCTTTCCAGTGGGCTATCTGACTCGTTTCGTAAATGTTTCCTGTTATAGCCCTTAGCACATTATCCTTGCAAATTATGTTAACTTGGTTATGGAAGAGGTAATATAGCCATTTTATTAAAGAAAAGACCAAAGCTAAACATGATCTCTCCACGTCGTTGTACCTTTTCTTGTGGGCAACCAATGCATGGCCTAAATAATATATAGGGACTTCGGTTCCATCATCTTGTTTCTGGAAAAGCATAGATGCGATCGACGAATCCGAAGTGGCAAGATAGATGTAAAATGGTTTATTGTTTTGAGGTGGATAAACCGTAGGTAGTCAGGCAAGTGTCGTTTTAATGTTATCAAATGCTTCTTGGCACTGTGGAGTCCATTCGAAATGGACGTTCTTGCGTAATAGGTGATTCATAGGTTTTAGTTTGTCTGTTAGTTTCTCTATGAATCGCCTGATAAACTGTAATCTACCTTGTAGACCTCGAAGTTCGGTAAGGTTTCTTGGTGGTTTCAGGTTTATTATGGCCTTAACTTTATCAGGGTCTACTCGTATCCCTACTTCTGAGGCTATAAATCCAAGCATTTTTCCTGTCTTGATGTCGAAGATACATTTTTTCGAGTTGAGTCTCAGTTCGTACTTTAAACAACGTTTTAATACTAAGTCGAGATCTTGTACATGTTGTTCCGCTGTTTTTGACTTAATCACAATGTCATCCACGTAATCGTTGAGTGAGTGTAACATGTAATCACTAAAGATAAATGTCATTGCTCTTTGATACGTGGCCCCAGCATTTTTGAGACCAAACGACATCATTGTGTAACAAAAGGTTCCCCATGGTGTCATAAAGGTTGTTCGAAGCTGATGCTCCGGGTTGATGCATATTTGATTGTATCTCGAGAAGCCATCCATAAAAGATAATAAGGCATTTCCGGCAGTCGAATCAACAAGTTGATCAATGCTCAGTAGGGGAAAATCGTCTTTTATGGTTGCAACATTTAAATCCCGGAAGTCAATGCACAAGCGAATGCTTCCGTTCTTCTTCGGGACAATGACCATGTTGGATATCCACTCAGCGTAATCAATAGCCTGGATGAAACCAGCCTGATAAATCTTGGTGATCTCATTGCGAACTTCCAATGCCACCTCGGGTTTAACCTTTCGTGCCTTTTGTTTTAATGGTCTCAATTTCGGATCAAGGATAATGTTATGCTGGACAATTCGAGGGTCTAACCCGGGGCATGTCTGTGTAAGACCAGGCAAACACTTTCATGTTTTCCCTAAGCATGCCCTCAATGTCTTTGGCTAATTGTGGTTGTAGTAATGTGCTTAATTTTAATATTTTAATTTCCCCATCGGGCATGGTTATTGGGGTTTCATTCAACGGGTCTTCGGTGATATTTTCGACTTCTATGTCGAGGGATTTTGTCACACCTTTGTAGTTTTCTATTGTTTGCTGTGTTGAGGCTATGACTACGTTGTCCATTGATGAACTTAAGTGGATGAGGTTTATGTTGATGTCCCTTGCAATTTTGCCATATGGTCCATCGATAATTAATGGTTCGGTTAAGCGTTGGCAATCCATTAGGCTTGCTCCTGCCAATAAACAGATAGCGGAATGAGCTAATGGGTAACGTTCTATGTTCTTTGGTAATTTTAAATTATGTGTACATGCATGATGGTGGATTATCGTCGCACCGAGACGCATGGCAGTTTAAGACCATACCGGGCTATGGGTGGCAGTTTAACGCCTTACCGGGCTATAGGTGGCAGTTTAACGCCTTACCAGGCCAAATGTAATTCGCAGGTGGTAGTTTAAGGCCTTACCAGGTCGTAATGGATTCATATGTGGCAGTTTAAGGCCATACCGGGCTGTAATGGCAGTTTAAGGCTGTACCGGGCCGTGGGTGGTAGTTTATGCTGAAATGTTTGGCGTAAACGCCTGAAATGGGGTTCACAGGGGAATCGGGATGTAGTAATTTTTGTTTTATTTGAGATATATATATATATATTTATATTTTTTTGAGTAATTTTTAGTCAAAAATAAGTAAAGAAAGGTGAAAAAGGTAAAAAGTAACAAAACAGGAGGCGGCGGCGTCAGCAGCGGTGGCAGTGTCGACGAAGCGCTATAAAAAGGGGGGGAAGCTTCATTTGTTACATTGCATTTTGAGCATAAGCGACTGAGCGAGCGTAAGCGTAAACTGCGAAACCTAGCGTAAGCGTAGACCCAAACCCCAGCGTAGATGCCGATCGATTAATCCCCAGTGTAGACGCCGAGCGTAGGCGTATAGAGTTTCAACCCTCAACGTAAGCTGTCAATCCTATCGTAGATATCAAGATGGGTAAAGGCAAGGAAGTGGAAGGCCAGGGGAGGAAGGGTCCTAACTTGACCTTCGCAGAGGAGACCGAAGCCATGTTGCAGTGCCTACCCCAGCTAAGGATTCCGTCATGGCCTGGATCATCCCACAAGTAGGCTCTAATCTTGTCTTTGTTAGTTATTTTTGCTTGTGCGTGCTTCGTAGCATAGACTGTCTCGTAGAGGGTTTCGGCGTATACGTCGAGCATAAAGTTTAGCGTGGAGACTTCAGTGTATACGCCGAGAGTAATTTCACAGCGTAAAGTCAAGTTAGCATAGACTGTCATAGTGTAATCTATTTTATCAATGCACAGCGTAAACACTTTTTCTTGCTCGAGGCGTAGACGATTGTATCAGTGTATACGCTGAAGGCTATACGGTGTAATGAGTTTTCTATGCGCGAAGTTTACTATTTTATCAGCGTAAGTTTCTGTTTCATCAGCGTAGATGATCTACGCTGTGACGGCGTATACGCTGAGGATTCCCTCAGCGTATACGTTGAGCGTACACAGTTGTCCTTTTAAGTATGATACAGCGTAGACTTGTTTTTCATGTTTCCGGCGTAAACTGTTTGTTCAGTGTCTAGCGTAGACTATTTACGCTGGCAGCTTCTGTGGCGTATACGCTGAGGGTTTCTTCAATGTATACGCTGAGCGTAAGAGGTTCAGGCAATGGCGTAAACACTTAGTTGTCAGCGTATACGCTGGGTCAGGCAATGTATATGCCAGGCGTAAAACAAATTTTGACAGCATATACACTAGGTTTGGCAGCGTATACGCCGAGCGTAAACAGTTAGGAAATTTTTCTAAGTGTCGGTCTACAATGTAAATTTTTATTTTTCAGGTTGTTTTGACACATGGCTGATTTATCATGGCATCCTGATTGCTTGCAGGGATAGTAAGCCTTTTCTCCTCATTGTTAAGCTCGTTGGGGTGCTAACATGGTTTGGCCCCATTGAGGCTAATGAGCCTACCCCAGATCTAACTGTGGACAACAATGGGGTCTGATTCCGAGAAGGTGCATGTGAATTCTTAGCCTTCATGCTAGACAACTTCGAAGTGGCGATCTGGTCATAGCTAAGTGAATTGGTGGCACGAAGTGTGCTTGAGGTAATGATGCCAGGAGCTGCAGAGGGTGTCATGGTCTTCATAAAAGACATTGACGAGGGGCCGTTTATTAACAAGGATGGTTCTACCCGCGGGCCCAGGTCTACACGCCCGTTAGCGCGCATGTGGACATAGTTGTCACGAGGGTTGGACTACCTAAACAACACCCTATTCATAGCTGCACATGTACACACATTGTTCTAGAATCCCCCTGGCACCGTGTACAGGGTGGATAGGTAGGACCATTTAAGTTTATTGTTTCTCTTCACCGTTTGGTGTTTGCTTCTATTTTGACATCCGTTTGTTTGTAGGCCTAAGGTTGACCAGGATGGGACGTGCATTGAGGACGAAGGACTTGCTCTTGCTCAAACTGCTCTAGAGGCTTTTATGGTAGGTCCCACCCTTCATGGAACCGTATTGGGTGAAACGAAGGATGCTATCGTTCATTTTCATAGACAGTTCTCTAGAGAGTTCGTGATGTGCAAAGCTCGTGGGTGGCTGCATGAAGACTGGTCAGACAATGGGCCGGTCTTCCGACGTGACTCCGGCAGCACATCCAAGTCAACAACCAATGGTAAATGACAACATTTCCTAGATGTGCCAAAATTTTTGTTCAACTGTCGGGAGTTATACTAACAATCTCAAATTGTATTTGCAGTTGATGTACCTCCTAGCGGGGATCTGGTTACAATGGGCCGAACTGAGACTACACTGTCGATGAAGTTCGGAGAGGTTAGTAAGGCCCAAAAGTGGTTGCGTAACCATGCCCCACCATCCATTGTTCATTGCTTAGACAATGCCAGCCTTATGGAGCTCTTCACGACCCCGAGTCCTGATGTATCTATAGCAGAAATGATTGGGATCGTGGATTCCTTTAATGAGTCTATCTCCTACTACAGCACCCGAATTAAGGGTGTTAAGGTAGTTTTCCATCTGTCTCTAGAATTCTTTTCAAACTTATTTGGGGTATTAGCAGATGGCATAAGTGTAGTTTTAGACAGAGCTCATAAAGAGCTCCAAAAGGTGGGTGAATTGGAAGACTAGTTGGGTCTGGCCAAGGGTGCCAAGGGATTCCCGATGCAGGGGAAAGCAAAGGTTGAAGAGGTAAATGAGTTGTATCCCCTGTTTAGGGTGCGGGTATTCCCCAAAACCCTTTCCCGGGTACGGAGTCTTGGGGTTGAGGCTGTATGCATCATGTGAACTATCCTAGAGACCGGCATGCACTATAATTGGGCCCAATTTTTGTTGTTGGGCATGCACAAGGAGATATTGCGATTGCGCTCGAATGTCGAGGCGCAGTCCCACTTCACCTTTGCCTTTTTCACCGATTACCTTCATCGCTTCGTCGAGTTTCTGATAGTCCGTGCAGACAACAAGTTTGTTCTATAGGATTGGGACCAACTATCCCGCCCGTGGATCAACCACTTGTTCGAAACAGCCAAGTCCCAGGATGCGCCTGAGGGCATTGACGAGTCCATGTCTATTACGACCGGGGGATCATCAGGTACCTCAATTCATACTCATGATAGTCTAGGATTAGAGCCATATGATGTGCCCCTCACTGCAAGAAGGGCTGAGTGGGTTATCAAAGAGATCATTGACCAGGCCAAATTAAAGCTGAAATGACACGAACGCCCAACTAAGGAGGTCTCGAATGTGAGCGAGCCACAAGTAAAGCGCATACGATTTAAGATGCCTGGTAAGTAGGCTTTTCCTGCCTATTTTTCTACTGTTTTCGTTTCGCTCATAATTTTTCTTCAATCGCTTACATGTCACTGATAGCTTTGGCTTGATTTGAGAAGTGAGGAAGCAGGCTTTGGAAATGATCACTGAGGAGGAGGAGACCAACACGAAGCGGAATAATGAGGAGGAAAATGTGGAGAAGGATCAAGGAGGAGGAACGGATGAGTTAAAGGAAAACACCACAGAAACTGAACTGTTGGATGATCAAGGTGGTATCGATCAAGTGTTCAGTAGCTTTCTTAAGGGAAAGCTAGACTTAGGCGATCCCCCAGAAGGTGACAAGGAGCACAGTATGTTTTCTTCTATTTTTATTTCATATCTCTTCGTTAGTTATCATTCCCATGGTATTTTATCTTCATATTTTCATTTCTTCTAGACGAAGGCAGTGAAACTAGGACGGTGCGGTTAGATGTACCCATGAAGACGGTTCCTCCTAAGAGGACCACGGAGGTTAGTTCGTCCCACACCCGTGATCTGTTTACTTGGATAGAAATGCCAAGTAAGAAGGATTTTGTGGCTGGAATTGCTGAAGAGGTTGTCGAATGAATTCAGGAGGTCCACCCTGAAATAGGTATAATGTTTTTAAATCATTTGTTGTTTTAACATTTCGCACCTTGTTTATGTTGTCTTAATGTTTGCTCTTTTCATGTGCATAGGTGCCAAATTGAGGTGGGATCCCTCTGAGGGCATCAGCATAGAGAGTTTACCCTCACTATCCCCAGAGGTTAAGCAGGTGACAAGGCCTATTTATGAGGAGGTGGTAGAAGGTTTGGTGCACAATGCCAAGTCATTGTGGACCTGTAGACGTTCTATCAAACAGTTGTGGCTACAGATCCAGGCAAAGAAAAGGAAATTCTCCGAGTTGTTGGTTGAACGTGACGATCTTAAGGCTCGGTACGAGTTTTCCATTGCTAAACTAAGTGATGATCGCTCTTGGCGAACGTCCGAGGTTACGTATACGAGATATTGGAATCTACTAAATTGTCATGCATCACTGACTCGGAGAATGACAGAGCGTAAAGCCCAAATTGATCTCCTGAACCTCAAATGTCAAGATTGGAAAGCCTTTGCTTCCAAGGTTCGCAAGTGGGGTCAGGATGAGAAGAATCACAAACATCACTACAAGAAGTCATTAAAAGAAGTGTCCATTGAAAAGTGGCAACTAGAAATGTTTGTGGAGGGTTTGGGTTTGCACTCTGCCTTTGATACTTTTGCCCAGAACACAACTATTGAAATGGAGTCACCTACAAGGGTGATTAAAACTCCTCTGGGGAAGTTTCTGTGGGTAAATTCCCTCTGAGACGCCCTACCTGGTCGACTGTCAACAAGGGAAAGACCTTAGCAGATGTTGACTTAGGCCTTGACGGGACAGATTGGGACAATGCCTCAGAGGAGGAAATCCTTCGTCGGCTGGAATTTGGGTTAGGGGGATCTCCTATGGTAAGCATTTTGTCATTATGAAATTGATTTGTTAAATAATTTTTGAAATTTTTAAGTTCTCTTGTTCTTATATTGGTTGTCTCATTTTGTATTTTCAGGATGAAGGGGGTGACGATGTCCAAGAAGCTGGTCCCAGTGGAGCAGGGGCCCCTGACACCGGTGGATCTAAAGGGGACGATCCTCCTATCCCAGATGCTTAGTTTTTAGTTTTGTTTTAGTTTTGCCTTTGGAACTATGCTGACTCAAATTGACACGGGAATTGTAAATTGACAATTTTGAGGTATTTAACAGATGGACGAGGACAGTTAACTCTTGTAATTGTACATCATTGCATAAAAAAAATTTTTGGTTGATTTTAAGTTTAATTGCCATTCTCAACATGGTTATTTACAACATTTATAGCCTTAAAACCTTAAGATGGTAAAGTCATCTATAACATATATAGCCAAAACTAAAATCAAAAATTAAAATTTAAAACATTTTTATAAATAATAATAATAAAATATATATAGCCATCACCACACTATGTGGCATAAATATTAAAATAATAATCCATAAGTGTTAAACTATCAACAAATCAAACATTGGCCAACATTGGTCATATAACATACAACATGAAAACTAAAATACAATCAATAACAACTATTGTCACTTCAAGTGTTTGGTGGTGCTAAGGGGGCATCCAAAAGAGAAGATGGTTGATCATCATCATCACTATCAATGCTAGGGCCACCAACGTCACCTGATGCCTATGACACAATAACATACAATCAATTAGTAACTGATAGCCAAAACTATAACTTAAACAAATCCAAAATTAAAATTGAAAACATAAAATCCATAAATACTATGGGGAGTTTTACTTCATGAAATCTTTGGGGAGATGTTAAAGGCCAATATGTCCAAACAATGGAGAATCTATTCTTCTGTCATGTTGGCCCAGTCAACATCCCCTAAATTAATGCAAGTGAGGATGTTTATCCTATCCATGTCCATCCATGATGGAAAATCCTATGAGATTGTAGTCGTAGAGACCTCATCTACAATCATAGTGATCTGAGTAAAGGATCCAACTACTATGAGAATGCTTTCAAATAGTTTGTAAGCACTCTTAGCCTAAATTCCCTATATAAATAGCTCCATCTTACATTGCTCAGTCATCTCCTTCTTTAACCACTTTAAGTATGTCTCTTGATTGACCTTATACTATCTCTTATGATCTTTTTCAGCCCACCTCTGCTCTAGAACCTAGGCACTATAATCCTTCTAGTCTTGGACCTTTCAGGAGATCAAGTCCATTTGCATCTACTACTTAGCCAACTCCCTGGAAAGGGCCACCTTGTTGTGGATGGTATGCAAATAGTGGGTCCACATGATCTCTTTGATCTGTAAGTTCTCTAAGTTATCCACTTGGGCCTCCATGATAGTCTTATGATCCTTGAGATCCATGATTCTCTCAACTAGTCTTTTATTTTCCTCCCACAAGTCCACAACTTTCTCACATAGGGATTTTTTGGACCTCTGAAACTCCCATGAATCTTTTGCACATGAAACTACAAGATTAATGGAAATTTCATATAGCTTTAGGGGGATATTTTGGGGTGTTAGGAGGATGCTTAGGCAATGAGTCAAGCTCCTTGTCTCAGGTTCATTTCCACACAACTGATGGCACTAAAAACAACATGTATACCCATAAACATAATATACAATCTAAGATAGCTAGAACATAAAAACCATAGCAAACTAACTAAGGCATAGTAAAACATAGCTCTTATTGATCTTAGGTACAACTTGTTGTAGTTGATCAATGATGTCCTTGGCCACCCCATGCATGAATTCTATCCTTTTTAAGACCTCTATCAACATCTTCACATGAAACATAGATGTAGAGACCTTTGCTAGTGGCTCAGGAACTACAAAGAGCATAATAATCATCAAGAGGGTAGAACAAAAGCTAAGCATGATACCATAGGCTATAATGAGTAGGTCAAAGCCATAGGCATACCTAGACTCTCATCCTCATTAGGGATGATGACTAGGGGTTTCCTAGGTAATGGTTAATCAAACAAGGCATTTAGATCATCCATATCAACATTATCCAATCCTTCAGCCTCATGTTGCTGTAAGAGTGCCTCCTCTACATGCCTTTGTTCTTTTTCTACTGCTATGACTACACACCTTTGTTTCTCAGCACCACATCTTTGATACTCCTTTGCATGCCTCTACTCTTATTTTGTAGTGGCAACTTTAGTTGCCATCTCTTGTCACTGATCTACAACCATAACCCATTAGACAAGTTAGCACATGTAACCATAAGATATAGAACATAGCATATCCAAAACATTAAAAATATAGCTAAAATTACTTGCAACTACCTGATGTGATTGGTTGAGCCTAAAAATAATATTCTACTTGGCAAGTGATTGTGATGCTAGTAGTTCTTCCTCTATGAGCCATTTCAACTTGGTCCTAGCTATCTTGTTAGCCTAAGAATGTAACTGTCAAGTCCTTAGGACATTCATCGGAACTATCATTGGCTCCTCCCCCATGCTATTAGTGGATTCACACTGCTTATCATCAAATTATTTGATGGTATTAGATAGTGAGTTCCCCATGTCCTTCAATGAATTTTTGGCCTACATAGTTAGATAAAGATGCTTTATGTAAGGCCTAGAGACCTATTTTATGTCTTGGCTTACCCATTGTTCATTCTTACTCACCACCAAGAACTCAATGAATATCTTTAGATAACTTGCGAAAATGCATAATGCATGTGGATTATCATGGAGGTGTCTTTGTAGAGTTTAAGGATTTCCTCCTTGAGGCCTATAGCTAAGGAAGAAACCCAATTAAAGCACGTGCTCTCCATCAAGACATTTTTGAAGGTCCATCCTTATGTGAAACTGATTACCTTCTTTTGTGATAATAGTTTAGGAAAGGCATGGGATTGGAACAAAGGATAATATTCCTTTACTTCACGATTCATGAAGCCATCCAAGGCAAGTTTGGAGTGGCCCTTGCTAGCACCAAGCCACTTCTCAACTTCTTTATGATGGCCAACATCCTTCACTGGTATGGTGGCAACCATCATCCTATCAATAGAAACACCAAAAAGTCACAAATGTTTACCTCACTAATGGAAATGGAAATTGGTATGCCTCATAACATGATGTATAACACATTGGCTCCTACATTGAAGGAGTCAATGATGTTTGACATCTTTCTGGAAGTAATGGAAGGGCTAGGCACCATAAAGACATCAAGAAAACCAACAAGCATGATGTTCACTTGAACATCCTTAGATGCTTACCCCCTCAACCACTCCCCACATCACCAAACTTCAAGATGAGAGTATCCATTAGGCATTCAAAAAGGGGTATGGTGATCTTAAAAGGAGTGGAAGGTCCTAAAAGTCAACCATAACTAGCTAGCATTAGTATAAGAACATTTAGATCATAGATAAAGACCATAGGACACTTAAGACCCAAATAGCCATGAAACCTTAAGTATAAAGTCATTCTTATTATCACCTTTCTTCTTCTTGCTTTTCAAAGCTCATGTGGGGGTTCTAATGGCAATCCTTTGTCTCTGACACTCTTGAAGGTCATCCACAAGGTGTGTGCTATTTTGGCAACTACACACTTCTTGTAGACAAGGTTGAAGTTAGTAGTATATTTATCAAAATCCCCACTCAATTACTCATACATAACAATTAGAATCTTGGGACCTTTGATAAATACATTCTGGGTGACTTAAGCTACTACCAAGTTTTGATCATGTATGATCAAGCCTTCATCATTGATCCTATACCTATAAGAAGTTCACGAAACTAACAAGTTAGAAAAGGTGATCCAACTAGTGAAGCCAAAACATCAAAAACTTGTAACAACAATGCTTACCCTTATAATTGATACACACTACCTAGAGGATTTTGGAATAAGGTATGGATTCTATGAACCACCATTAAAGTATTATCTAGGTTGTATTAAGAATACCTTAGCATCCTCTAGATGTGTAATAGGTCATGTGTACCGATGGTATCCCTAGTCCCTACCAACTATCCTACTACTTAGGTTACTAGATTGTCAATTATGAATCTAGCGATCAACCTCATCGACCTAGGTAGAAGGGTCTACACTATGATCCTAACCACATCTATGGACAAGTGTGACCACATTATCACACTAAATTTTTGCAACATGTAGGTAATAAATTCCCTTGTCCCTTATTGGAACCATAATGGACCCTTCTTCAAGACCATGTTAGCCAAAGGGGTGTTTGCCTTGGGTTGGCTGAAGTAACATAGGATGCCAACTAGCTCAACCACAATGAATATGGGATTTACCAAGGCCTTTCATGGAGAAACAAGCACACTATTAGAACCATGTCTTAACCCTTAGAATTTCCTTATAAAACTTTCAAAACATCTTAGTTGGGAGTGAAATTAGCCCCTGTAAAAAAACTCTAAAGCATTCATTAAAATTCATTTAGAGATTCGCCAACAACCATGTTACAACTTCCATAGCCATTAAACTCTATAGAAAAAGCATTATAGCCAAAACATTATAACCAAAATATGCCTTAGTTCAAACCATGCATCAACATAGAAAAACCTTAAAAACCTACAAATGACCATAGCAAAAACATCACTAAAAATTGCAAAAACTTTTTATCTTTTGTGAAACCAACTTTAGAGAATAGTTAACATCTTTAGGCATCCCCAAAAGTATGGGACATTGAAAAAAATATTCTTAACCATGTCAATATTGCCCATCTCCAAGGGAGAAAGCTTATAAAACTAGAAATTAAGCCTAATTGACATAGCCTTAATAAAAAATTTATTAAAAATTCATCCAAGATTTTATTTTAATGATTCCACCACTAAAGGAATCCTAAAATCACAAATTTTCAGCATTACTGAGTACAATAAAAAATTTACAACCATTATTACATGAGACATAGCAAAAATTGCACAACCATAGCCATTAACACATGCCCCCTTTTGCAGAGGTTTGGAAAAAGACTCATCAAAAATTCATTTGAGATCTAAATGGAGGGATTCTACCACCATTTAAAATATTGAATCAATTCCTACACACCCATGTTTATAAAATACTCAAAAACATTATCGTTATTTTCAAAAAATTTAGTAAACTTGCATGAAAATATGAAAAATGGCACAAACCCTAACTACATAGCCTAACTAAAATGGCCATAACTTCATCATTACAACTCCAAATTAAAAAAGACCATAGCCATTAAAAAACTTAAGCATAATCCTAAAATCAAATGACCTTGGATTTTTGCAATCCCTAGCCGTTTTTATAACAAAAAAATTCATAGCATTACTTACTATTTTCACCAAAAAAGCATAAAATAACATAAAATTCACAAAACCGAATATAATTTAGCCATGGATTAAAGCCAAAACAGCCAAAAAACCTTAAACCCACATAAAAACCCATCAAAATATGGGATGATATTTTTTCAAAATTTAATTTTGACAAATATTATAGCCTAGATTGAACAAAACTGGCTGCACCCCCTAATTGATGGGAAAAGCACATGAAACAACAAACCTAATTTTAAAAGTAAATCAATTGAAGAATAAATAAAAAATGACCTTAGATCTATGTAGAAACTATTGAAATACAATGTATAATTTCATTAACATTTCATTTTATTAAATCCCTTAGCATAGTTCTAAAAAATGGCTCTTACCCTAGCTAGAAAAGCATAAAAATAGCTAGGAGATTGAGGAAAAAATGGCTAGAAATGGCCTATCTTGGGATGGCAATAGATAAAGATCAAACAGAAACTAGCCTTGGTAGTTATGAGATGTTCTTGAAAACCTTTTTTGCCTCTTGAATCCTTGGATTTCTACTATTACCTCCATGCCACTTCATCTTTTCTCCAACAACATTGAAAGGTGAAACACCACTAATTTCGGCCTAACACTTTGAAGCAAGAACAACTCACACTTGAGCTTTCAGAGGTAAAATTTGGGAGAACACATGTTGGCTTGTCCTGGGAACTCATGCTATTTTGCAATTTTCTCGATCACACTGTAGTCATGCTGAGGTCACGTTGGAAGTATGAGTATAGTGTGACTGACTTTGACAGACCCAAAACCGAGTGAGAATAATCTGATTTCCATGGCGTAAGCCATCCTAGAAGGCCACTAATGTTTACTCCAAGTTTCAGCATTTAGGATTTCAAATTTGGAAACTGTTCACATTTCCTCACACACATTGTCACACATGCTAAGGTCACGCTAGTAGCATGAGTGCAGCATGCGTAACTTTCAGGCTCAAAACTGAGTGAAAATGATTTGGCTTTCAAAGTGCAAGTCATCATCAAGACTCATTGTTGACAACTTTATACTTCATCCTCCAGAATTCCAAGAAAATTGCAAGTTTTGCAGGTCACGCTATGGTCACACTGGTAGCGTGAGTCCAACGTGACCTACCCAAAAGTGGCTCAAAACAAGGTACTTTCAAGCTCAATTTGTCAATCATAGTCAGTCAATCATTACACTTCAAAAATCAAGCTTCAAAAATCAAAGTTTGGTGCAAAATACATCACTCTAACTCACTTACACTGAGGTCACGCTAGCAACGTGAGTGTAGCATGCGCACACTAAGGACATGTCAGAAAAAATCAACTCACTCTGGAAGTCTTGATCAGGCAGAGACACCTCAAACAGCCATAGAGCAACTCAAATTGACACCCTGTAGTAGTCAAGCCAGAAATTTAGAAGTTTCAAGTCAGCCAGAGCTAATTTCTCTTGTTGTGCATTATCATTTCATTGTAAATTTTCATTTGTGAGCTTGTTAGGCTCTTATGCTCCAAATTGTATATACTTCCATGAGCGTAAGCTAGCTTGAGTAAGTTGTCACATGTTGTAAGATACAATGCACCTGGTCTAGAATGTAGCTTACCCACACATGTCCAACTCACACACAACTATCCATTGAACAGGTGTCGCTAGATCCGTTTTTCTCTCATCTCTCAGCTGCTGATTCCATTCATGAATTTTGTACCCGAACCTCATCAAACCCTATAAATACCCTATCAATTCACATAAATGGAGTTGGCAATTTTGAAGGTTGATTGCTCAAGAAAATCAGACTAGTAATCCTTGGGCGCTCGAGCACACTTGACTCCTAGCATCCAAGCACTTCTGAAAAATATCACATCACCCTAGGGGCTTGGCGCTTGACCTACCAGCCACACATGCAGCTACGCTTTGATCGATGGACATATTTTCTAAGCAATACAATATAGTTTGTTTTGCCAGCCATTATTTTTTTTACTTTGCTTTACATTCAATTTACGTTTTCCTTGCAATACTACTCTGTGTACATTTCTGTTTACATTTACTACATTCTATTTACATTTAAAATAATCAATTACGATAACCATGATGAAAGCCATAGTTTACGCTTGGGGAAGTCCTTAGTTGATTTATGTGCAGACCATCCAAGGCACTCTGCCTTCGTTTTCTTTTCCAGCTTTCCCTCAGGTGAAGGCAGGGTCAGTTGTGTCTATCGGACAACCTTTTGGTGTTTTTTTTCCTTCCATCCTTACACCGACGATTTAGGTCAGTACGGTAAATTGGTGCTAGAAGGAGGGCCTCACTTGTTTGTTGTCAAAACATTAATCACACTACCTATCCAAATGTTGCACGGATTAAGTGCTGAAACTAAAGTTTGACTTACCCATCCTATCCGCTAGCCCCCATATCTCACGTGTTGCAGTTGCTCATGCTGTAGCTATTGTTTGTCAGTCATGCTACAGTTGACTCACGCTACAGCTGCTCACGCTATTAGTCACACTGCAGTTGCTCATGCTACAGCTACTCATGTTGTTGGTCATGCTACAGTTGCTCACACTATAGCTGTTCACGTTGTCGGTCATGCTATAGTTGCTCACGTTCAACTCGTCTAGCCCAGTTTACTCATGTTCACTATGGAATCCTCCCAAATTAACCTAGTAACACTACCAATCTCTGACTTTAGGGCTGAAACCTAAAACCCTCTGACTACCACGGAACCTATAACTATTATTGAATAGATAAATCCATAAGGCCCTATGCTCCAGTCACTCAGGCTACAAGGCAAGGACCCTACCTATGTGACTCTTACACCCAAACAGTATAATTTCATCTGTGTCAAGATCCAAGTCAATTTTCCTATCAATCGTGTAGAGAGAGAAGCAAAGCAAGACTATGAACTTATCCACAAAGGAGGCTGTGAGTTCATCCCTTCAGCATTTGATATAATCCCACTATCTAAACACCATCATAAACTCATATCCTAGATTCTCATGGCAAGGAGTCAAGCCTTACATCTAACTCCAATAGAGCCTCAAGGTGGAGATGAAGAAGATGACTTCGCAGCCCAATCTAAACATGGAGATTCATACCATACCATCAGTCCCCATGCCCATACAAACTCGTTGTTCCAACCTTTCCTGGAAGAGACTATACTTCCACCACCAGCGTCTCTACAAGAAGTACCCATTCCCATTCCCATCTTCTCCAAGTTCAACGTTCAATCTAACACGTCCACTTCCATCTTACCTCTGCAAATACAAACCCAACAACCTCCTTCCCAAAGTAATGCAGGATCGACCTTTCAACCTCAAGTGATTGGGATGCCATCAGTCATACCATCTTCCACGTCCACCCATTACATACCTTAAGTGCAAATTCAACAAGCACAACTAATCACTTCACAAACTGTGACTGGGCATTGGGTTCCACCAACTATTCAACAAAACCTATCTACTTGCTACAATGCACCACACCCTATCCCGAATGTCATCCCATCATAGAAAATGACAGTCCAACAATCTCTCTTTCCACAAATGATGCAACAATCGAGTCATTATCAACCACCACCAACTCAACCCGTTGGTCTTCCTACCACCCAAGAGTGGACAGACACAAAAAAAATGATGCACTCATTGGTAGAAGAATTAAAATACCTTAAAACTATGAACACTGAGGAAGTTAAGGTACTAGACTTCTATCAAGATGATCCAATTGACCCCTCAATTCCCTCGTTAACCTTGCCAAAAGGAGTTTCATTACCTCAGCTAACCAAGTACAATGGAGAGGGGGATCCAAACACCTACCCAGTAACATTCTAGACAAAATGTCTATTGCTTCAGGCATGGACTCATGTAATTATGCATGTGTTTGCTATGTCTTTAACTTGAAAAGCCTTCGACTGGAACAAGCTTTACCCCACAGCTCCATATCTTCTCTAGAAGACTTGTTACACCATTTTGTCACCTATTTCAAATACAATCTGAAACCTGAAGCCATGTTGGATAGCTTGATTCAGATTAAACAAGTGCCATTAGAGCCAGCACAAAAATTTATCCAAAGGTGGAGTGCAGCCTTGAATGAACTTCATGAGCCCATCCCTGAAACATATCTGCTGACCATCCTTAAGGTGGCCGTGAATGAATTTATTAAGTTAAAGCTTTACTATTTGAAAGCTCACACATTAAGCCATGAATTTCTGCAAATTAAAGATATAGAAGAGGTGTCACAAACAAGTAATGATCCAACCTACTCAGCCTTTAGGAGCCAACATACGAAGAAAGATAAATCCAAAATAATAGTGGCAACACTAGCTGAGACAACCCAACCTAACCATCCTAGACAAAAGGAAAAAAAACCTGTTGTCCCAAATAGCTATGAAAGAAACACACCTGTGCCTATACCCGAAACTTCCTCAAATAGAAACACCAACATGGGTCATGCCCGTACATTTGAAAGAAAAGACCCTGCTCAATATACACCCTTGCCCATGAAACCTTCACAATTTCTTGATCAACTTCTAAAGGTCAGGCTAATCCAAATTAAACAAATGTCTCTTGTGACCTCTCAAAAACATGATCGATTTTGTGAGTTGGCCAAGAACCTAGCTCTGACGATAGCTAATGAGCCCCCCATTCCAAGAGGCTTTAGGTTGGATAGGTTTTGTGAGTATCACCAACGGTGTGGTCATGGGACTGATTACTTTTTCACCTTGAAATAGGATATACAACGCATGATTGACAAGGGTGAAGTAGTATTCGATGAGGCAAACCCAGTAAGACCCCAAAACCAACCCATAGGGGTTTAAAAGGATCCTCTCAATACCAATGATGCACCATATGTGATTAATATTATCCATGTGAAGAATAGATAGGATGTCCCGTGAAAACCTTTTGTGATCCATAGGCCTTCAGAAAACACACCTACCCCAACATCTCCTCAAATCCCTTTCATCATACACACATCCCCTACACTATAAAAATCATTCATCATCCACGTACCTCCTTCCATTGCAACACCAACCACACCATCTAAAAATCAACCCATTCCCTTTGTGATTCAGGTGCCAAAATACCCTGGCACATAACCCACCTCCATTCCTCCACGACCTCTACGAGAACGTCTCGCTGATAGACTAACAAGAGAGTGCCTAGAAAGAGAAAACCATCAGAACAAATTAGGAACACCAAAACACACACCGCTAAATGATGTTCCTATAGGTCTGTCCATTAATGAGCCTAGTATAAGTCATCAAAACAAGGATGATGTCGTGGGTAGTGTCCCAAAACCAGCATCCTCAATCACCAATGCAAAAATTCCTCCACAAGAAATATGAATCCTGGGTCAAATGGACCAAATCTCTATAGATAAAGGTGCCCCAAATGGTAAAGACCTAGCAAGCACATTAACCAAAGTCACACAAGCCTTAAAACAAAAGAACACTTCTTTAAGTTTGTATGACCTG
Source organism: Gnetum montanum (assembly GCA_015680685.1). NCBI lineage: Eukaryota > Viridiplantae > Streptophyta > Gnetopsida > Gnetales > Gnetaceae > Gnetum > Gnetum montanum. The sequence goes on from MNCI01019633.1 coordinate 30,739, forward strand.
GTATTGACTTCACCAGTACATCGGGAAGCTCTCGTACAAATGCTAACTTTGATCCCTATTAGTGACTACCTCCCTACAAATGAACCATCCATTTATGTAGTATTGTCCCTGCAAACTCAGGAATTAAAGACCACATCCCTAACGTTTCATGCTAAAGACATTAAGCTAGATGAGAAAATAGGAGAAGTCATCACAGCCCCTATGTTCACAACAATACAGGTCAATCATTTCAAGATACATAGGGTGCACGTCGATGACGGTGCAGCAACAAACGTAATACCTTTTCCCATCATCGAAAAACTAGAACTTACTAAACAAATACAAGTCATGAAAACTTCTTTCCTGAAATCCTTCAGTGGTTCCTGTGTTAGGGTGAAAGGTATGGTTACCTTAGATTTCATAGTCGGGGACCAATTCCCCACATCAATTGAATTCGTAGTGGTTGACAAAATGCTAGGGTTTAATTTGATTCTAGAACATCCCTGGCTAGCTCAACATAAGGTTGTATCCTCACCAATCCATCAGGAGATCCACCTACCTTACTAGGGCGATGAAATCATCATACATGGGGATTAAACGGTATCACCCACTTCCTCACACCCTAGAGTAGATCAAGAGTCAAAAATTGAGTTCATTGAGCCTAAGCAAGAAACTATGAGCATACATCAAGAGATGAACCCAACGTTAACTCATGATCTTGCTAAAACTAAGGAAGCATTGGACAACGCAAACATAGGAGCCATTCCCACAGATGTCTCTTGGTCGGAACTACCCTTTGACATTACCGATGAAGGGGAAGGTGAGTATAAAATCATACCCACGTGCCCAACCCCTCACATTAAGCTACAAAGGATTAAGAAGAAACTTAATAACTAGAAAAAATCACCAAATGTCTGAAATGATGTTAAACTACCAATCTTCTGGAACAATGTTAAACTACTAGTGAACATCCGCAATGATGTTAAGCTAGCCATAGTCAGAAATGGTCGGTTTCTTTTAAAAGTTTTCTAAAACTGTTAGTGCTTTTGGCCCACTATGGCATAAAACTGGTAATTGTTCTTCCTTTAACAACAAATGCAATAGTCCACCATGACTTTAAACTGATGTGAACAGCCCTAAATGGCTTTAAACTATGATTCAATACGTTCCAAGTTTACAAACATTCATTATGTTATGTTAAATTTTAGTTTAAATGATAGAAGTTGAAGTCTTGATTTATGCCTTCTTATTACTTTACTCTTTTACAAGTGTTGATTTACATTTTGTTCCTTCATTTTACTATGTGCATATATTTACGATAATACTTGGAAAAGAAAATAAAAAGAGAAAACAAAAAATAAAAAAAATGATACGTCAATATGGTAGTAAAATTCCAACATGTTATGCCATGATTAGGTCCACATTATTACATTTTTCCACCATATATTTCCATCAAACATTCAAAAAATAAATCCAAACATTTAATAACTAAAGTATGATTAACAATAAGCTCGAGGAGCGGGCTGGTCCCCAAGATCCTCTTCATCACCCACTCTTGCTTCACTGGGGCCAGCCCCATCATTAACATGTCCCTATAACAGAAAACACAAAAAAAAATAAAACAGGTAAGAGTAGTAAAGCAAATCACAAACATAAAACTAGAGAAACAATAATGCTAACAATGAAAAATAATAAAACCATACACAAATAAAACTATAAAACACTCACAAATGAGGAGGGCCCTAATTTGGCCTCTAAAAGTCGTAGAATCTCCTCCTCAAGCACATTTTCCTAATCCTCCTCCAAGCCAAGATCAATGCCAGCTAAGGTTTTTCCCTTGTCCACTAAAGTCTAGGTAGGATGCTCAAGGGAGAACATGCCTATAGAAGCCTCCCCAGAGGCGGTGGTAATGGTTCTTTCTAGAGATTCCTCCACCTCGGTGCACTTGGCAAACCTGTCATAAGCAGGCCACAAGCCTAACCCATTGATGAACATCTCCATTGAGTGATGTTCAACTTACTCCTCCTTCAACCATTTCTTATATTGATGCTTGTGGTCCTTTTGGTCTTGGCCCCATTTTCGTACTTTTGTAGCAAAGGACTTCCAATCGTGACATTTCATGTTCAACAAGTCCTTCTGTACTCTTTGTTCTGCTAGGTCCCGTGTCACCTACACTTTGCTATTCAAAACCATCTAGTAACATGCATAGGTGATTTCAAATGTGTGCCAAGTGCTATCACTAGACAATCTAGTAGTAGCAATATCATAACAGGATTGGAGATATCTTTTCTCCTCTCTCTCCTTTGCTAGAGCTTCCTTAAATGAGTCGATCTCATCCCATAGATACTCAACCGAACACCTACAAGTCCAAAGCGACTTGGTGTTTTGTACAACGCAACTTGAAACTACATCATACAAATTTCTTGGGACTTGCTCAATATTCCCTGCCAGTTCAGGGAGAGCATTAATGTGAGTAGCTTCAAAAGGATCCCATTGGAGCTTGGTGCCTATAGGTGTAGGCACCACACACATGAATCACCTAAAATAAAAATGAATGCAGAGAAAAATAAAACTAGACACTTAGCGTAATACATAATACACACATACCTAGCTCTGGATGAGCCTCTAATAGACAAGCGACCACATCATTAATGATGCCTTTAACAAAGTCCATCTTACTAGGCATCTTAGGCCATGGTCTTAGTTGGTAAGCTAATGTGGGACAAGCAGGGGAGGTCATCTCGATTGGAACTTGTGTTCTTGACACCTCTTTCCGAGATGTATGTGCCTCAAAAATCTCAGCGTCTACCTCTGATGATAGAAATAATCAAGATAATCGAGAACAACACATGAAAACTAAAGGGTACAAAGACATGGATTGGGCTAAAAGGGAACATACCAAAAAACCCTTCACTGTTTGGCTTGGGTGGATCACCGAGCTGCAAAGATCCATCAAAGAAACCACTGAGGAAATCTCTTTCATCACTGGATTACCTAAGTGCATCCAAAGCCTCTACAAGCTTTGTCCCCATGATGCTTGCCACATCTTCCTCTTGTGAGATGGGAGTTTCTTTGATCGTTTCTTCTCTTTCCTTTTCCTCTTCCTCTGGCCCTGTAACAACCACTTCAGGATTAACCATCAAGGCCAAAGTCTCTCTCTCTCTCTTTGGACCTTCCTTTGACAATTCCAAAATCTTAGAGTTAGTATAACATAGTATATATAATGTATAGGCTAAAAACAAAAAATAATAATATATAACAATAGAATAAGATACTTACCCTCCACTGGTAGTACAAATCGAATCTTCTTTGCTCTTGGTGGTATCACATCGGGAGCAGATTCTCTTGGACGTTCTTTCCTCTTCACTTTCGTCTTGGACTTTCCAATCGTCTCACCAATCAAACATTCAGCCCTTTTAATAGATGTACGTAGCCTAGGTAGTTCCAATCCCAAGCTATCATGGGAATGATGGGAACGGCTGACCGCACCTCCACTAGTAACTGATACTAATTCTCCAATGTCTTCCAATGGATCTTGGGATCTAGTGGTGTTATACAAATGGCGAATCCAAGGGTAGGAAAGTTGCAAACGGTCTCTCAAAATGTAGTGATTATCATCATAAACCACTAGGAACTCAGCGAACCTATGTAGGTACCCTACAAAGAAAGCAAAGGTAAAATGAGATTTAGCATGGATGTTTGAACATAACCTGATGATCTTCCCATGGAAACCAGATACAAGAAACTATACTTCACGTCTGTCTCCAAAACTGCATGCATGACACATGCATACTCGATCCCAAGGTTTCTTCCTTGAGAAAGAGATTTGGGAAATGCACATCCCTAGAGGAGTGGATATAGGAAGTTTATCTCCATTGATCGGGTATAATCTGACATGGAAAAGCCCCTAGGACCCTGAGACACACCTAACCACTACTCAAGCTCTCTTATGACCTAGCCCTCTTTTGTTCCTATCTATGGTCACCATGGCACCATCCATGGGCATGCCAAAAAGATCAGAAAGCAATTCAGTGGTCAAGTTAAAAGATACCTTGACTCCTCGAAATCGTGTGCTAAAATGGGAAGCATCATCATTGAAAGAATCAATGATGGTAATCATCTCAGGAACCGGAATGCTAGGAGTCAAAGCTATAAACAAGTCCATCAGACTTACCCAGGTAAGGCAGCTAATGATCAACTCATAATCTTTCTTCTACAACCATTTTTGTGACTACTCTACCTCCCAAAATTTCATAAAAAGGGTAATACTGTGTCATCAATCAAACCATCTCAAATATTTCTCTGCCCTGATCTGAGACCTTCATGCTAGATCCCTACCTCGTAATGTTTTTCTATTCACATTCGATGTAGAATCACTGTATCCAAGCATACCCACGGATCAAGGACTTTTGGCTCTCAAATGTATGGTTGATGACTATTTCGCTACAAATCCGACACCATTGCAGGCTCGCTACAGCAACACCATCATGGAACTTTCAACACTAGTGCTTCAAGAAAACTACCTCGAATTCAATGAGGTTGTTTACAAACAAATCAGGGGCACTGCCATGGGTAGCAATTTTGCTATTGTTTACACATGCCTTTTCCTGTGCCACCTTGAAAAACAAGTTCTCGTCACTCCTTTGGCCGATGACCTTCTCTATTTCAAAAGGTTTATCGATGATGCATTTGGCATTTGGGTAGGCTCAGAAGATTCCCTTCGTACCTTGCTTAAAAGATACAGCAATGTTTATCCCACTATAAACATTACCCCCACCATTTCTGAATCCACAATAAACATTCTAGATGTCACTTTTTTCAAAGGTTCTCATTTTTCCAACACTGGTATTCTGTCCACCAAGTGTTATTAGAAACCTTTGAACACTTACCAGTACATCCCTTTCTCCTCTTGGCATCCTCCCCATCAGAAGAAAGCTTTCATTATTGCAGAGCTCAAAAGGTACCTCCTTAGGGAATCTTGTCTCGGTGACCTTCAACAAGTTCAACGGTGACTTTTTCTTCAGCTTCGGGCACGCAGATATCCTTCCTAGCTTCTCTTCAAATGCTTCAATCTTGTTCCTGCTGCTTCACGAAGATCCCTTCTGAATAGACTTCATCAAAGTCATGGCATTCGTAGGAAATGGACCCCTCTCATTTTCAAAATGGATTTCAGTCCTTCAACTAAATCCTTAAACGTGAGGGCACTCCTAAACCCTATACTTTGTCAGCTTCACCAAAAAAATCCGACACTTCAGAATGCCATTCCAGAAGTCATCTCATGCTGGAGAAATCCAAAGAAGCTTCAATCTCTACTGGTTAGAAACAAGTTTAAGTGCTCCAACCCCACCCCCACTCGGCCTGGACAAACTTCATCAAAGTCATGGCGTTCATAGGAAATGGACCCCTCTCATTTTCAAAATGGATTTCTGTCCTTCAACTAAATCCTTAAACGTGAGGGCACTCCTAAACCCTATACTTTGTCAGCTTCACCAAAAAAATCCGACACTTCAGAATGCCATTCCAGAAGTCATCTCATGCTGGAGAAATCCAAAGAAGCTTCAATCTCTGCAGGTTAGAAACAAGTTTAAGTGCTCCAACCCCACCCCCACTCGGCCTGCACGAGTGGAGCCAGTTTAATTTTTCAAAAAATCCATCTGTTTTGATTTAAGTTGGTTAAAGATGGGTTTATATTTAAAGAGCACACTTAGGCTCTAAAACATTGTACTCATTTTTGCAAAGAAACATGCTCATGAGGGGTGAAATATCCCAAAAACGTTTTTTGTTCTAAGCTTAAGTTTGTACATGTGTTTTTTAAGAGCCCTCTATTTTCTCTACTTTCTCAAATTTTCCTTAACTTCTCTATTCTATCTCTATTTCTATTTCTATTTTCCTTAATCCGTCCTTTCACTAGCCACACAAGATCCCATAAAATTTTTCAGCTTTCCTAACCCAAAATTTTTCAACTTTCCTAACCCAAAATTTTTTAGCTTTCCTAACCCAAAATTTTTTAGCTTTCCTAACCCAAAACTTTTCAGCTTTCCAGACCCAAAAAATTTTTCAGCTTTCCTAACCCAAAATTTTCCAGCTTTCCTAACCAAAAATTTTTCAGCTTTCCTAAGCCAACACTTTTCAGCTTTCCTAACCAAAATTTTTTTTCAGCTTTCCAAACCCTAAACCCTAAACCCTAAACCCTAAACTCTGTCGGCTTCGCCAAAAAGATCCGACACTTCAGAACACCATTCCAGAAGTCATCTCATGCTAGAGAAATCCAAAGAAGCTTCAATCTCTGTAGGTTAGAAACAAGTTTAAGTGCTCCAACCCCACCGCCACTCAGCCTGTACGAGTGGGGCCGATTTAATTTTTCAAAAAATCCATCCGTTTTAATTTTTCAAAAAATCCATCTGTTTTAATTTTTTAAAACATCCATTCGTTTTAATTTTTCAAAAAATCCATCTATTTAAATTTTTGAAAAAATCCATCTGTTTTAATTTTTCAAAAAATCCATCCGTTTTAATTTTTCAAAAAATCCATCTGTTTTAATTTTTCAAAAAATTCATCCATTTTGGTTTAATTTTTCAAAAAATCCATCCGTTTTAATTTTTCAAAAAATCCATCCATTTTAATTTTTCAAAAAATCCATCCATTTTAATTTTTCAAAAACTCCATCTATTTTGGTTTAATTTTTCAAAAAATCCATCCGTTTTAATTTTCAAAAAATCCATCCGTTTTGATTTAATTTTTCAAAAACTCCATCCGTTTTAATTTTTCAAAAAATCCATCCATTTAATTTTTCAAAAAATCCATCCGTTTTAATTTTTCAAAAAATCCATCCATTTTAATTTTTCAAAAAATCCATCCGTTTTAAGTTTTCAAAAAATCCATCCGTTTTGATTTAATTTTTCAAAAAATCCATCCATTTTGATTTAATTTTTCAAAAAATTCATCCATTTTGATTTAATTTTTCAAAAAATCCATTCGTTTTAATTTTTCAAAAAATCCATCCATTTTGATTTAATTCGGTTAAAGATGGGTTTATATTTAAAGAGCACACTTAGGCTCTAAAACATTGTACTCATTTTTGCAAAGAAACATGCTGATGAGGGGTGAAATCCCCCGAAAACGTTTTTTTTTCTAAGCTTATGTTTGTACATGTGTTTTTTTAGAGCCCTCTATTTTCTCTATTTTCTCTACTTTCTCAAATTTTCCTTAACTTCTCTATTCTATCTCTATTTCTATTTCTATTTTCCTTTATCCGTCCTTTCACTAGCTGCACAAGATCCCATAAAATTTTTTCGCTTTCCTAACCCAAAATTTTTATTTTATCTTCCTGCCTGGTGAAAGATGAACTCGGCTAATCAGCAATCTTTTGCTTTCGACCAACCGCCCCTTGCTGCTTCCTAGCAAGAGGTAACCTTTGGTCCATCCGCTAGTTCTTAACGGAAATGTCCACATCTGCCAGATTCTTCACTGGATCGTGATGGGAATTCAACTTCAGATCCCTCTCCCAACAACTGTATGACAAACGATGGTGCGTTAGGCTCTCCAGAAGCAATTTTGGAAGCCTTCAAAAAATCTCAACATGAAGCAGATGTCTTGCGGTCTCAATTGATTTTAGCCCAAAACAATTGTGCTGAACTCCAACAACAACTCCATGATCTTCAATCCACTGAAGGTCCTTCTATCCCTTCAATCCTTGAAGAGATGATCCTTTCGGCTGCAAAAGGTTTCCAAGAACTCATTGCAGCCATGGATCGTACAGAGCGAACTAAGAATCGAATTTAAGAGCTCAACCAAGAGAGACTTCGCATCCACATTTTACGTCTCTCAGCCCCCAAACTCAAGGCTTCCACTACTGAAGGAGATGCTCTTCTTCAACAAGATTTCTCTTTGTTGCAGAGCGAACACAATTTCAAGCTCCAAGAAGCCTATCTTAAAGCAAAAACAGTTTCTGTTGACACAAATCATCAGAGAATGGAAGCATTCCCTCATGATGCTGTTCAGAAGCTTGTTGAATGCATTTAACCATTCAACAACCACCTGCCTTTCAGAATGCACTCATCCAACGTTGCACCAAGAAATTGGAAGAAGTCTTCCTGAATGAACGAACTCATTTTGATATTCAGAAGGAGGCAAAATGAAAAGCGGTTGAAGTTCCAAAATCTGCTACTTCTGCTGCAGAAATCGAAGCTGACAGATTGGATCCCCTTCCAACTGTCAAAGAGATCTACAGAGAAACTCTTCAGCAAGAACATGACACCACTTTTGCAAAATTTGGGCAATGACTCAAAGATTGGGGTGCAATTCCCAGGAACGTTTTATTTCAGAAAAATATAGATTTTCAGAGAAATGCAGATTTTCAGAGAAATGCAGATTTTCAGCAACAGCAACAACAACAACCCCATTCCAAAAAATCCAAGAAAATTAATCCACAACAGCAAAAACGGCAACGTCAAAATCTTCAGTAGCAAAATCAATAACAACAGCAACAACAAAAGCAACAACAACGACGGTAGCAACAACAACAACGGCAACAACAGCAACCACAACGATGACAACCTCAGCAACAACCAATGTCCAGAAAAAACCAACAAAATCAACAAAAAATTCCAGATCGCGGAAAATCCCCTGTTCTTCCCACCCCTAACCCCTCAAACACTTCCACCCTGTTTGCAGTCCTTGGTTTTGTAGGTTCTGCATCCGCTGGTTTTCCCAGTTCAAACAGTGATCAGTTTGGTTTTTCTGATCACTGCATCGGTGGCCCTGGTATTCTAGGCATTCTGGGAGATGGATCTGGTTTTCACAGTTCTATTTTTGCTCAAGGTTCTGGTTTTGTTTTTGGTTCTGATGGTTTTCGTCCAAGGTTTTCAGGAAATTCCAAAGGCCACGATCCACACCCAGTTTCTGGCACTCCCCGGAACAACGCTCACTGTAACGGCTTCTCCTTGGGTGGCAGCTCCTCCAATCGCGAATGCAGTCACGACATCCCCGCCAGCCGCGGCCGCAGTCGAGGTCGTGGCCACAATCACGGCCACGGCTCAAACAGATCTACAAATTGTGTTTCCAGATCTGCCAACCATTTCTCCAGATCTACTGGCCATGGTCGCAGATCCACTAACCACAGATCCAGATCTGTTTTTGGCCCCGCAAACTTCTCCCATTCCAGATCCGTGCGTTTTCCAGGCCCTGCAGATCCCGCGCATTTCAGATCTACCCAAAAACCGCAATTTAGTGCTACCCGCTCCTCCCGCCGTCACCCGCAACCTACACATCACTCACATCCTGCACAGTCTCCGCCACCTGCTACTGCCACTGCCACCGCTGCTACCACTGCCACACACATAGTCCTGTGCTCTAGTCCTTTTTTCACTGTTTTGGAAGAAACCCCTATTGTAACCATTGTTTTTACCGCTGAAACCCCTATTTCACGAACAGAAAATCTTGTTTCACACATAGGATTCTCTTTTTCTACGTGTCGACACTCTGCTCCCACTTCATCTGCCTCCAACCCCACAGCTGCCTCCAACCCCGTGGCTGCCTCTGAACCCATCGCCACCTTAATCCCCGCTGCTACCTCAAACCCCACCATGCCTGCAGAAACGTCTGCTCTGCATTTCTTCCCTACTTCTGCGCCTGCGTTCCCTGCTTCTACGCCTGCGTCTACTGCACCCCACCTCTTCACTGGCCTCAGGACCACCGTCACCGCCTCGGCTGACTCCAGCATCGATGGACAAGTCTGCTCCACCAGCAACAACGGGGAAGCCGTCTCCTCCTTCAAGGGTGGTTCTGCTTTTTCTTCCTTAAACCGAGGACTAAATGATGCAATCAACAATAGTTGTGGATCCGATGGGTATACTGCGCTTGGCATTGGTTTTGTTACTAGGGACTCTAATTCAATGGGTACTAGTAACTTGGACCCTATGGAGACTAATGCCCTTGTATTCCCCTTCGCGCGAAAGACAGTACGTGACATCGAAAATAGAATAACGAATTTTGCAGTCCATAATTTCTCATCTCGAAGCCTCTCCGTGAACGAAATAAAGGTTTTGGGTTATGGTTTAAAATTCATCCCTCGGCCACCTCCCATGGATAAATCGGCCATCCTTAAAGAATTTGCCGCATTTGCCCATCGCCTACGCTTGTGTGACTTCTTTAAAAATCGTTCAGAAGATAACTTTCCCTCTTCCGAATTCCTGGTTGCCCTTCATTTGGCAAAAATTAAACTTCAGCCAACCAAAAAATGGAGCCCCCCTTCCGAGAACATGGTACTAGAGCAAAGCATTCGCAGTTGCCTAGATACACTCCAAAATGTCCTCACATCCATAAATTTCGGCACTCATCCCCCTCTTCCGAGAGATCTCCTTGGTGCTCTCCAACATCTCCGAAATGATAGAAATATCGTTATTCGGCCTGCAGATAAAAATTTGGGTGTTTGTGTCCTGGAATCTAGTTGGTACTTGAAGGAAGCAACTCGACAACTCGCCAATTCGAACATCTACAAACGTGTAGATTCAGTTCCATGGGAAATTCTTCGCCTCAAGTTATCTGCCACCGTTGATCGTTTTTCAGAAATTCTTTCTGATTTTAGAGATGCTCTATTACAAAACAAGTCTCGCAAACCTTGTACGTTCTACATCATCCCTAAAATCCACAAACCGATCATGGTTGGACGCCCTATTTGTTCTTACAAGGGCTACATGTTGGAACTTGCCTCCCACCTCCTCCATCATTTGTTGTTCCCAATACTGTGTCAACAATGAAACCATCTCAAAGATTCCTCCGCCCTGATCCGAGACCTTCATGCTAAATCCCTACCTCATAATGTTTTTCTGTTCACATTCGATGTAGAATCACTGTATCCAAGCATACCCATGGATCAAAGACTTTTGGCTCTCAAATGTATGGTTGATGACTATTTTGCTGCAAATCCTACACCATTGCAGGCTTGCTACAGCAACACCATCATGGAACTTTCAACACTAGTGCTTCAAGAACACTACCTCGAATTCAACGAGGTTGTTTACAAACAAATCAGGGGCACTGCTATGGGTAGCAATTTTGCTATTGTTTACGCATGCCTTTTTCTGTGCCACCTTGAAAAACAAGTTCTCATCACTCCTTTGGTCGATGACCTTCTCTATTTCAAAAGGTTTATTGATGATGCATTTGTCATTTGGGCAGGCTCAGAAGATTCCCTTCGTACCTTGCTTAAAATATATGGCAATGTTTATCCCACTATAAACATTACCCCCACCATTTCTAACTCCGTAATAAACATTCTGGATGTCACTTTTTTCAAAGGTTCTCATTTTTCCAACACTGGTATTCTATCCACCAAGTGTTATCAAAAAATTTTGAACACTTATCAGTACATCCCTTTCTCCTCTTGGCATCCTCCCCATTAGAAAAAAGCTTTCATTATTGCAAAGCTCAAAAGGTACCTCCTTAGGGAATCTTGTCTCGGTGACCTTCAACAGATTCGACGGTGACTTTTTCTTCAGCTTCGGGCACGCGAATATCCTTCCTGGCTTCTCTTCAAATGCGTCAATCTTGTTCCTACCGCTTCATGGAGATCCCATCTGGATAGACTTCATCAAAGTCATGGCGCTTGTAGGAAATAGACCCCTCTCATTTTCAAAATGGATTTCAGTCCTTCAACTAAATCCTTAAACGTGAGGGCACCCCTAAACCCTATACTCTGTCGACTTCACCAAAAAGATCCAACACTTCAGAACGCCATTCCAGAAGTCATCTCATGTTGGATAAATTCAAAGAAGCTTCAATCTCTACTGCTTAGAAACAAGTTTAAGTACTCCAACCCCACCCCCACTCGACCTGTACGAGTGGGGCCGGTTTAATTTTTCAAAAAATCCATCCGTTTTGATTTAATTCGGTTAAAGATGGGTTTATATTTAAAGAGCACACTTAGGCTCTAAAACATTGTACTCATTTTTGCAAAGAAACATGCTGATGAGAGGTGAAATCCCCCAAAAACGTTTTTTTTCTAAGCTTAAGTTTGTACATGTGTTTTTTTAGAATCCTCTATTTTCTCTATTTTCTCTACTTTCTCAAATTTTCCTTAACTTCTCTATTCTATCTCAATTTCTATTTCTATTTTCCTTTATCCGTCCTTTCACTAGCCGCACAAGATCCCATAAAATTTTTTAGCTTTCCTAACCCAAAATTTTTCAGCTTTCCTAACCCAAAATTTTTCAGCTTTCCTAACCCAAAATTTTTTAGCTTTCCTAACCCAAAAATTTTTCAGCTTTCCTAACTCAAAAATTTTTCAGCTTTCCTAACCCAAAATTTTTCAGCTTTCCTAACCCAGAATTTTTTAGCTTTCCTAACCTAAAATTTTTTAGCTTTCCTAACCCTAAACCCTAAACCCTGAACCCTGAACCCTAAACCCAGGGGATGGCTACTGTAAAAAGAAAAACATAGAGCAAAGAGATAAAAACATAGTACACGATGATGCAACAAGAAAGAAAATGGAGTCTAGGGCGTGGTCATTTACCATCGGTAAATGGTGTAGGTGGAATAGGTGCAAGATCAATTCTTTGAGGGAAAATTGACCCATTAAAAGATCATTCCTCATGTCACCAACCTCAGGCATGGCAATGCTCAAAGGCTCTTGAAAACTACCTATGGTAGTCAACGATAGCGACCTTTGTCTGGTCTAGTACTGCTGCACAAAGAATGGGACCCACTATGAATGTCTCTAGCATTGTGCATGCTAAGGCAAGCCCAGCATCATCATCGTGCATCCCATTTTCATCAAAGCAGGGCCTGCATAGGAAAACAAAATTTACATTTAGATGATGACATAAAGCTTAAAAGGAAATAAAAAAATTAAAGTAAGGCACAAAGAAGCATACCTATCCACTCTATATATTGTCCTAGGTGGGTTTTGTAATAAAGTGTGCACATGGAGGGCTAGGAAAAGTGTGTTTCTACTGTTATAATGAATACACATAGGCAGCTCCCACACACAAGTCAAGGGATGAGTAGATCTAGAACCCTCAGCAGGGCCTCCCTCAACTCTGAAAAGTCCCTCATCGATGTCAGTAATAAAGGCAAGCATGCCCTATGTAGACCCAGGCAATGTTGTCTCAATGATGTCATGAGCCAATTGTTCACTTAGGAGAGACCATATAACCACACTAAAATTTTGCAAGATGAAAGACAAAAATGAATTGGCATCAAGGCGAAACCATATCACATGGGGCCAGATGTGCATGTCATAGGGAGGTGTGTCCAGTCCAAAGGGGCCAAACCAAGCAAGTACCCCAACAAGCTCAATGACACGAAGAGAATATTTAGGTCCCCTGCATATAGTCAAAAATATTAGGTAAGTAAAGAATCTAGGTTGTAATAATAGGTCAAAATCCCAAAAACCAAAAATCACATAAACAAGTACGTTGAATGCATAGCTTCATCCCATGAGACAAGGACACCAACATCTATTTAGTGTATCTGATGCTCACTGGGGTACACTAAAATCCTTTTCACAAGTGAATCCACACATGTAATGAGCATCCAGGAAAAAACGTACATCTTCACATTCCAACGAACTCATGCTCAGGTTGTGGCCAAACAACTCACGTTGGAAGGCTATGGCCAAACAACTCATGCTAGGCCTTTTCCCTAACTCACGCTAGCATGCTAAACTCACACTCGTACTAGATCCTATCCATAAATTCACACTAGAGCTTGTCCACTCACTCACGTTAGGAACTGGTAGATTATGCAGATAGAACATGTGCAGTTAATCCTCCAAACAATCGGGGTTGGATAATGGCTCCCTGCCGAAAGGGTCCTTGGGCCTAGGTAGAGGTGAGAACCACTCTCTTGCCAGTTTCCTACCCATAGACTCATAGATCCATGAGCACAATAACATAGCTCACACTTCCCTTGTGATGGCTTTCCCTTCCTCCAGCACTCACGCTACCAAGAAAATTGGTGCCCAAGCCCCAAAAATGTCAGAAGAACCCTATGGCCCAAACGCCCAAGAAAGCTAGAAAATCACACTATCCAAATGCCCAAGAAACCTCAAGAAAAACCACGCTGCAGGAAGCTCCAAAAGCCAAAATTTGCAAATCACGCTGCCCTACTTCAAAAACCCAAGTTTGCAGATCATGCTACCTTGCCCCAAAAGCCCAAATTTGCAAATCATGTTGCCCTGCCCCAAAAGCCCAAGTTTGCAGATCATGCTGCCCTACCCCAAAAGCCAAAATTTGCAACTCATGCTGCCCTACCCCAAAAGCCCAAATTCTTAGCTCATGCTTCCCTACCCTGTAACCCCCTCATTTGTAGCTTACATTGCCCAAGATGCTAATGGCCACGTTGAAGAGAAGAAGAATTGACGCTGAAGCTTCCCCAATAACATAGCTCATGCTGCAAGAAAATAGAAAACTAGTCTTCCCTTACACTCACCCTGACTCTCCCTTCTCTTGGTGCCTAGAAAAGCCAACAAACCCTGCTACCCAAGATGCCTAGGAAAACCAAAAAACCCCACGTTGCCAAGAAGCCTCAAAAGCCCATAATGCAGGAAGCCCTAAATGCACACATCGCTCTAAACATTCCTGGCACTCACGCCCTGCACACATTCCCTAGGCACTCACGCTGATGCCACAAATCCCACCAAAACAACCCAAAATCATAGCCCCATAAATCCACAATCATAGCACAAGAATTCTACCCTAGGTAACATTGTCTAGAAAAAAATGCTGAGAAAAGCAAGAGAAAAAAAATCTACCTGTGCAAGGCCCCACTCCATGTTGGAATCTTGGCTTGGGGGAGACGCTAGAGAAGCTCTTCACTCTCCTCCATAAATGACACATCTACCTGCATCTTCCCCTTGTCCTGACTTGCCTTTCCTCTATCCTTCATGTTGCCTTGCTCACGCGGACGCTGACACTGTAGCTCATGCTGCATGACATTGTAGCTCACGCTATAGTTCAAATTTCTAGGAACTCATGCTAACAAAAATGATGCCTTGTACTCCAAAAATCCCTTTTTCTAACCTCAAATATTCTCAATTTAATTTAAATTAATTTATTATCTTTTATTTTATCTCCTCTTTTTATTTTTATTTTACTTCACCATGGTTCATTTTGTTTGCATGTTATTGTTTACCACATCTTTGCCTTATGCTTGCCTAATATTCCTTATTATTCCAGCCTCCGGAGATGAGGCCCAAAAATTCTTATGAAGAAGAGGAGAAAAGTTCAAAAACCAACAACAAATATATATATATATATATATATAAACATATAGAAATACGTACCAATGCGCATAAAATTCATAAAACTTTAAAGTCTCCATGAACTTATTGTTCACTCAAAATTTAACAATAAAAAATGCTCTGTTCACTCATGACAAGTCAACATAAATATTACTAGCCTCGTATGGCCTTAAACTACCATGACTATTGCCACATCTCCTAATTTTGTCAGTGCATAGTTTGATTACGCTATGTTCATTTATGTTTAGTAACTCTTTCGCCAAGGGGGTGTCTCTTACTTTGCTCCTGTTTTAAATTGGTAGAAGCAAGCGCATGGCCACCAAGAATATCTTCTCAATATTTTCTCTTAGTGAACCATACGAAAAGGTAGAAAGAGCAATCAACTCAGAATCCTTGGATCTAGACCCATCCACTTATACCAATTTAATAGCCTCCACTCAAGAAACGTTAGACTGGTCTAAAAATGTGACTTAGACTTTGGATCTAGAAGCCAAAAATATCATTGAAGATCCTCTAGTAAAATCCCCATTACTACATTCAATGGTGAAGCTAAGACATTGAAATTAAGTGCCCTACTAGACTCGCAACTCGTAGGTGAAATCACTCAAGTATGAAAAGACAACATAAAGACATTTGCATGGTCATCTACTGACATTCCAGGATTAGACCCCCCGAATCGTCCAGGATGAAAAAATTAAACCAATGAAATAAAAAGCATGAAAAGTTAGACCTGAAGTAGCTCTAGCAGTCTATGCTAAAATCATGAAGCTCTACCAAGCTAGCTTCATCTAGGCCATTAATTATTCCAATTGGGTATCAAATATTGTTGTAGTCCCTAAGAAGAATGGTAGTATACCCCTATGCATTGACTTCTGTGATCTCAACACAGCCACTATAAAGGATGATTTCCCATTACCTAGCATCAATCAACTTATTGACACAACTACTAGACATGCACTATTATCTTTTATGGATGGATTTTCAGGATACAACCAAATAAGAATCAATCTGGATCATCAACTTAGAATGACTTTTATGATACCTTGGGGTACATTTTGTTATACGATGATGCCATTTGATCTTTAAAATGCAAGAGCTACATATCAACGAGCAATGACATATATATTTAGTGATTACATGTTCAATTTTCTCAATGATTGCATTGACGACATCGTAGTTAAATCTAAAACAACCGAACAACATGTAAAAAATCTAGACCTAGCTTAAACATTGTCTCAAATATGACCTTAGGCTCAATCCAAAGAAATGTGTCTTTGATGTCAAAATGGACAAGATGCTTTGGTTTTGTAGTCTTTGGGATGGGGATACGGGTAGATCCTGATAAGGTTAAGGCAATAACTAATATACAACCATTGAAAAACCTTACTAAACTACGTGGTCTCCAAGGTAGATTGAAATTCATAAGATGCTTTATCAAAATATTGATAGATAAGTTCAGACCCATGCAATACCTATTACAAAAAAATGTGCATTTCCAATGGACTCAACAATGCCAAGAAGCATTCGATCACATAAAGCAAGAGCTAGCTCAACTGTTGACAGTCTATCCTCCACAAGGCGATAAAACCTTTTACATCTACCTTGCAACTTCCAATTCTTCCATTGCATCGATGCTTTATCAAAAACATCAAGATGGAGCTGAGATCCTCGTATATTACCTAAGCCATGATTTAATTGCCTATGAGCAATGATACAGTGACATAGAGAAATCATGCCTTACCCTCGTCTTCGCCTTGAAGAAATGGTGGCATTACCTCTTCTGCAATCAAGTTTACATCATTTGCAAGGATAATGTACTCCGCACTATCACCAATAACATATATAAATCAAGTAGGATAGCTAGGTGGAAAGAAATAATTGCAAAATTTGACTTACACTATGTTGCTCAATCTTCCACAAAAGGTCAAGCAATAGTCACACAATTAGCCGTCTCGCCAACACATGATCAAGCAATAGCTAACCCTGAATTCACATATGAGAATGTAAATAGTATAGACACCATACCCGACGACTATGAGGAAATCCTCTATTTCTATGGAGCTTCAACCTCCCGAGGAGGAAGTGCTTCGACCATTTTAACATACCCCTCCAAAGAAATCCAACCCTTCGCCTACCAATTAACATTTCCTTATACCAATAACGTGGCAGAATATGAAGGTCTTCTCAGAGGTCTTTAAATAGCACTAACTTCAAGAATTACATGTCTTGTAGTTTGAGGTGATTCATAATTAGTCATTAATCAAGTCACTAAGGTTTATGCATGCAAAGCTCTCCATTTGCAACCCTATTGTGATTTGACCAAACATCTACTAAGATGACTAGTAAAAGTAGATATATGGCATGTCCCTAGGAGTGAAAACACTATTTCTGATGCACTTGCTACACTATCCTTAAACATGACACTCGAAATGTTCCATGCGTTGCCTAGCTCTATAACAAGTTGTGCTGAACCTATAATTAATACTCTTGATCAAATGCCTATAGCAACTGTTAGCACAACACACACAATAGAATGGTACGATGACATAAAAGAGTACCTTCTACAAGGAGAACCTTGACAACATTTGACAAATACTCAAAAAGACACAGCGAAAAAATGCTCCTAACAATATGCGTTAATAGGAGACACCTTATTTCATAAATCCTATGAAGGCATTCTACTGATGTGCGTTAGTAACATTGATGGTCAAATGATTGTAGAATAAGCCCATGAAGGACTTTGTGGAAGGCACATAGCACCTAAAGAAATGGCAACAAAGATTAGGCACTTAGGCTACTACTGGCCACACATGGAATACAACTGCATCTCCAAGGTCAGGACATGTGACATTTGCCAAAGGCATGACAATCTAATACACGTGCCACCTAACAAGTTACATACAACACAAATCACATGGCCATTCCAAAAATGGGGATTAGACTTAATTGGACCGATAACGCCATCATCCTTTGTGGGACATAGCTTCATTATCATAGTAACTAAATACTTCACAAAGTGGGTAGAAGTTATTCCCCTTAGAAAGACCACTTCAAAACATATCTGCACTTTCATAATAGAAAATATCATGACCAGTTTTGGTATTCCGATGACCATCATTACTGACTATGGGCTACAATTCAGCAGTGCAGATACTGAAAGTTTCTGTGAAAGCTTGGGCATTAAACATGCATTTTCATCACCTTACTACCCATAGAGCAATGGTCAAGCAGAGGCTACAAACAAAAATTTCTTCATGGTGCTCAAAAAGATGCTAAATCAGAGCAAGAAACGATGGCATGAACAATTAGTCTACACATTGTGGACGTACAGAACAACACATCGAACATCCACAAGTAAAACTCCATATAGTCTTGTGTACAGATCTGAAGCTGTTTTACCTTTAGAATTACAGGTTCCCTCATTGCGGATAGCTCTCTTAGGTCTCTTAGATAAAAGTCAAAAAAATGAACTACGCATTGCTAACCTTGACTTGGTGGAGGAAGAATGTGTGCAAATGCTCGATCAAATCGAATGGTACCAAAAAAACAATGGCAACGACACAAACATGATTGGCACAAGCACCCCATAAAAGAAGGAGTCTTAGTCCTTAAAGCCAATCGTGAACATCTAGAAAAATTATCAGCCAATTGGGAAGGGCCTTACTTGGTCACCAAGGCATACAATAATGGAGCATTCAAACTTGCTGACATGAAAAGGAACGATTTTGCTAATCCCACAAATCATCTATACCTGAAAAAGTACTATGTCTGATCAAACTAAGGTGCAGAATAGTCCTGACATCATGACTTAAAACTAATACCATAGAATAGTCCTGGCATCATGACTTAAAATTGATACCACAGATCAGTCTTGGCATCATGACTTAAAACTGATACCATAGAATAGTCCTTCCATCGTGACTTAAAACTAATACCACAGAATAGTCCTAGCATCATGACTTAAAAATGATACCACAAAACAGTCATGGCATCATGACTTAAAATTGATACCATAGAATAGTCCTGGCATCATGACTTAAAACTAATACCACAGAACAGTCCTAGCATCATGACTTAAAACTGATACCATAGAACAATCCTAGCATCATGACTTAAAACTGATACCACAGAATAATCCTGGAGTCATGACAATAAAATGACACCACAGAGCTCTGTCAGGTATGATGCTAAACTGCCACATCTGTCTGTCATGACTTGAAACTAGCATCCAGAGTCCACTAAGACTATAAACTAGTTTGCCTCTTCACAGTCTGCTACGACTATAAACTAGCAACACACCATCCACTAAGATGCTAAACCGGTGCCATCCAAAGGATTTTGATGTGAAACTAACCCGCAATAGTCTGCTAAGACTATAAACTGGCGACATCATCAATGACTAGGCAAAAGCTTGAAAATATGTGTTGCTGCAATTCGCTATACATATTCCACCAAGACTTGCTGCATAATTTGTCTCATGGGCCCTAATGAAGTTGATGCTACTCATGATTCTGTCTACTTTGAAAATTGCATGTGGTGGCTCCATTTCCTTGTTTAAAGTTCTTAGTTAATCATTTCATTTGTGATTTTCTTGTCTTCTTGTAGTTGTGTTTGCAAGATGACATGTTTGAGGCATTCGTACATAGATGCACTTCATCGTGACAACAGAGTATCACACTCTTCCTAACCCCCACAACTAGGTTAATCAATCCATTTGTACGTACATTCCTGACTCATGATACATTCCCTATTTTCCCATCATGCCCCCCTTGTCCTATTTAATTACATTCCCTAGATACATTGTATCCTACTCACCTCAAAACCTTTAATACAGGGTTGCACACTGTGATCCTCTAAGAAGTTGTGACACAAAACACAATACATGATGCATGACACAAAATGCAAGAACTCAAACATGAGCATGGCACTAAAAGCAAGATCTTTAAAAAAGACCAAGGAGAAAAAGAAAAATAAAATAAAAAGAAAAACAAAATAAAGAAAAAATAAAGGCAAAGAAAAAACAAACAAGAAAACACAAAAAGAAAAAGAACAAAAAGGTCAAAGAGAAAAATGTGCGGAAAAGATCTTCATGATCTTGTTGACATCATAAACCAAAGACTATTGGCTATTCTCATACAAGCCCCATGCAAGAAGGAAATTATCTTGGAAAACAGTTACACTTGCGTCTAAAAAAGACCATGTTGCACATCATCACATGGCTTTGGCTGTTTACAACAAGCCCCATGAACACTCTATAAGAGTCCCATTTCTCCAAAGAATGCACTTCCTATGTCTTGGTTCCAAGTCTGCTGAAACTCGGCTACCAACAAGAACTAAAGATATAGCTTATTTACGTGAGAACATCCCTCTCCCACAATTCCAGTAGAAATTGTAACCCTTGACCAACTCCTGGCTTCCCCTAGTTACAACCAATCTCCTTACATCTTGAACTACATTCCCTCATTCCCATGTACTTTTGAATATGATGTGATGACATCTGGCCAATGGTCGACAATTAATTCTTGGTACTTGTTTGTTTATGGTGTTTGCACTTCTTTGTCAATGCCTCTCAGGTGGATTCCTCTAGATGTCAACAAAGAGGGGCTAATGAAACACCACTAATTTCAGCCTAACACTTTGAAGCAAGAATGACTCATGCTTAAGCTTTTGAAGGAAAAATTTGGGAGAACATCTGCTGGCTTGTCCTGGGAACTCATGCTGGTTTGCAATTTTCTTGGTCATGTTGTAGTCACGCTGAGGTCACGTTGGTAGCATGAGTACACTGTTACTGACTCTAACAGACCCAAAACTAAGTGAGAATAATCTAATTTCCATGGCGTAAGCCATCCTGGAAGGCCACTAATGTTTACTCCAAGCTTCAGCATTCAAGAATTCAAATTTGGAAATTGTTCACATTTCCTCATGCACGCTGTCACGCATGCTAAGGTCATGCTGGTAGCAAGAGTGTAGCATGCGTAACTTTTAGGACCAAAACTGAGTCAAAATGATCTGGTTTTCAAAGTGCAAGTCATCATCAAGACTCATTGTTGACAACTTTAGACTTCAGCTTCCAGAATTCCAAGAAAATTGCAAGTTTTTACAAGTCACATTGTGGTCATGCTACACTCATGCTAGCAGTGTGAGTCCAGCGTGACCTACCCAAAAGTGGCTAAAAAAAAGGCACTTTCAAGCTCAATTTGTCAATCATAGTCAGTCAATCATTACATCTCAAAAATCAAGCTTCAAAAATCAAAGTTTGGTGCAAAATACATCACTCTATCTCACTCACATAGAGGTCACGTTGGAGTCACACTGGCAGTGTGAGTGTAGCGTGAGTGTAGTGTGCACATGCTGAGGACACGCCAAACAAAATCAACTCACACTAGAAGTCTTGATTAGGTAGAGATGCCTCAAATAGCCACAGAGCCACTCGAATCAACACCGTATAGTAGTCAAACCAGAAATCCAGAATTTTCAAATGAGCCAGAACAAATTTCTCTTATTGTGCATTATCATTTCATTGTAAATTTTCATTCGTGAGCTTGTCAGGCTCTTATGCTCTGAATTGTATATACTTTCATAAGTGTAAGCTAGCTTTGGTAAGTTGTTACACGTTGTAAGATACAATGCACCTAGTCCAGAACGTAGCTTGCCCACACACATCCAACTCACACACAGTTGTCCATTGGACATATGTCGCTAGATCCATTTTCCTCTCATCTCTCAGTTGTTGATTCCATTCATGAATTTTGTGCCCGAACCTCACCAAACCCTATAAATGCCCTGTCAATTCACATAAATAGGGTTGGCAATTTTGAAGGTTGATAGCTTAGGAAACTCAGACTAGTAATCATTGGGCACTCAGGCACACTTGACTCCTAGTGTACTGACCTAAATCGTCGGTGTAAGGCTGGAAGGGAAAGAGACACCGAGAGATCATCGGGCAGCCACAGCTGACCCTGCCTTCACCCAAGGGCAAGCTGGAAAAGTAAACGAAGGCAAAGTGTCTTGGATGGTTTGCACGCAAATCAACCAAGGACTTCCCTGAGCATAAGCTACGGCTAGCACTGGGGTTATCATAAACAGGATGTAAACGGAATATAAACAATGATACGAAATGTAAATAAAGCGTACTGAATTATGAATAAAGCATAAACAAAGTTATATTTGTAAAGCATAAACAGAACTAAAAAATGTAAATGGGAGGCAATAATGAACTGTATTATATTGTTTAAAAAAAATGTGCACCAGTCAAAGCGTAGTTGCACAAGTGTGGATGGCAAGTCAAATGCCTAGCCCCGGAAAGATATGACACGATGATGTGACAATGAAATGGGATAAATGTGAGAAGAACTTGGAAGCCAACAATTGAATGTGCCGAGCACCCAAGGATTGCAAGTTCTGTCTTCCTTCAGAATTGCCAATCTCTACAATCTTTTCCTCTTCCAATCTTCTTCTTCTTCTTCTTGTCCTTGCCTCTCTTGCCGCCCTTGGTTTGTGTGAATTGATAGGGTATTTATAGGGTTGGGCTAGGGTTTGGCTAGGGTTTTCTTTGACCAGGTTCAATGTATTTTACAA
>MNCI01019633.1:53765-63801 GCA_015680685.1 Gnetum montanum
GGGGCTCCAAAAGTTGGTGACGCTGATCCTTACGCTATGCAACGTCTAAAAAAGTAACCAAAGTGTACTTAGCCAAAACCAAACATTTTGAACCTAAAACTTTTGATTCTGGATGCTGGAAGTTGGTGCATTCACTTGTGGACCCTGGGGGAACCTTGCCTTTTGAATCATGGACCAAGTTTGGTCACATTGTACTCATGTTGGACAGCAGCATGACTTAGCTTGATTCTTGTCTGAAAGTGCTAGGCCAAAATTAGTGGTGTTTCACCTAGCATCCAAGAGCTTCTAAAAAACATCACATCACCTCGAGGGCTTGGCACTTGACCTACCATCCACATGTGTAGCTACTCTTTAATCGGTGCACATCTTTTCTAAGAAATACAATACAGTTCATTTTGATAACCATTATTTTGTTCACTCTGCTTTACATCCAATTTACATTTTACTTGCAATACTACTCGATATATGTTTCTTTTTACATTTATTGTACTCTGTTTACATTTAAAAAAATTAGTTACGATAACCCTAGTACAAGCCATAGTTTACGCTTGAGAAAGTCCTTGGTTGATTTGCATGCAGACCATCCAAGGCACTCTGCCTTCATTTTCTTTTCCAGCTTGCCCTCGGGTGAAGGCAAGGTCAGCTGTGTCTGCTCGATGATCTTTCAATTTTTGTTTCCCTTCCAGCGTTACACCAACAATTTAGGTCAGTACAAAAGGGCTAGGAAATCTGTAGGGTTGTGGTATCTATGCTAGCTAGGAAAAAGATCTAGTTCTTCCACATTAAAGAATGGATGGTGTTTGTTGCAAGAATCTCTATTAAAGCTCTCTTCCAATGTGCATTATGTTAAAATGATATTTATGATAAGCATTTGCAACAAAATCAACCATAAAACCAAGATTAAAACCTAAGCATCCACTCCTCTACCCCTATTGCCAATTTTGTGCACCAAAACTCAAAGTGCACTGAAGTGCAAGAGGATGGTAGGAAGTCTTCTCCATGATAGGAATGGTGGAAAACAAAACACCAAGTTTAAATTTTTAAATTCTAGGCAATGGGCCCCACCATACGCTCCCATCTACAGTGTTCCAAGCTAGGAAACTTCATCAACACTATGATTTTAACTCCTTATAACACCTAAAATCATGACACAACCCATTCACCCTTGTATCCACACTGGGCAACATAGAGCTAGCATGGATACTAGTCTCCATTACCTCACAGTACTTTCATACTAGCCTCCTTGCTATTTTTAGCAATAGTGACCTACCCTACTAAGTCGTAGACTTTGGAAGGGACTTAGATCTTTACAAAATTTGACATTTTGGGCATCAAAGATAGGGCAACCTTTCCCAATATGGAGCCTAGGGTGGAGCAAGGGAAGTAACATCCATAATTACCCCCCACCCCTAATCACCTCTAGTAGCCATGAAACCTCATCAAACCTAATCAAAAGTGCTCAAAACTTTTGAATTTGGTTAATCCATGTTGAGGGGGATCCTTCCATGCTAGACAACTTGGAGCTAGCATGGATGGATTGGAGAGGTCTTGAATAGCCAAAATTGACCACGTAACTACCAATTTTTGACTTACAAACTACTTCATAGCCTATAGTAACCTAATTTTACCTTAAAATAAGTTGATTTCACACCTATACTCATCTCCATACTAGTTAACCCCTCCTCCATACTACTCATCATAGGGCCAACATGGAAGCTAAGGGGAGATGTAATAAAACCTAGTTTACAACCAATAATACCTCCATAACCTACCTTAGTAACTTCTAAACCCTTCCATAGCCTACCCGAGCCTTTAGACATCCCAAAAACTGATCAAGAATGACAAAAAGCCATTACTCTCTTCCATCCACATTAGAGCCACCTTACCTAGCATGGATAAAATGGAGGGATGATCACATGGACACTTATAAGCCTTCAAAATGATGTATTTCAATGAAAAATCTTAACCCTCAATCCCCTATAGCCCCAATCGCCTCAAAACCCTGTCAAATCCTATTGAACATGGCCTAAAACATGGACCCAAGTTCATCCATGCTAGGGAAGAACCTTTTCCATGTGGAACAACATGGAGCTAGCATGGATGGAGAGGAGGATATCTAACACTTCCAATATTGGCCCTAAAACTAACTTTTGTTGACTATCCAACCTTCTTGAAGACTCCAACAGCTAAAACTTGACAAAAAATCATTTCATTTTAGGATCTTTCTAGATTTCATGCTGAGCACCCCTTTCTTCCACACTAGCCAACATGGAGCCAATCTGTATGTATTTAGGAAGATTTCTAGGGGATCACAAACACTTCAACACAACACCAAATTGCCTTATACCTATCCTACAACCTTTTCAACACTTCTAGAAGCCACCAGATAACCTGAAAATGATCAAAAACTGAGAAAATCTAATCGCATAAGGTCCTCCATGCTGGCCAACATGGAGCTACCATGGGACAAGGTGGTAAGCCAAAAACCATCTAAAAACCCTCAAAATTACCAAAATTTGACCCTAGGCTTCAACCACCAACATCAGCAACCCTAGATATGTTCATGCATAATAAAAATTGATAAAAAATAGCCAAAATCTAATCCCTTTTGATCCTCCATGCTAGCTAATATGGAGCCAACGTGGAACCAAGGGAATAGCTTACAAAACAACTTAGAAACCCTCCAAACTGCCTAATTTTAACTCTAAACCCTAACCCTTAATACTAGCAACCTAGGAAGCTAACATGCATGATCAATTACTATCAAAATTTTCCTAGATCTAAAAATTATGATCTATCCAAGATAGCAAACCCCTCTTCCATGATGGCTAGCATGGAGAAATTACCTTTTTTTCTCTAACAATAGATCAACTCTCTAGGAGATCAAAAACCTACACTAGAAAAGCCTAAGACCTCATAGCCTCAATTTTATACTTGTTAAACCCTATTTAAGTCCTTGAATCTCATCAACTCCCATCCTTCATGTTGGAGTAGCCTCCTTATCATGGATTAAGGGGGGGATAATCTTGCATGGCCTTAAACATCCCCTAAACTTAGCCAAAAACTATCATAGTTTTCATCCCTCTATACCTAGAAACCTAGTCAATTTGCTCCCCATTATGACCTAGGACCAAAATGCAAGAGCACCCGCTCTACTCCATGCTAGCTCCACATTGGCCATTGTGGATCCAATGTGGGGACTATCCTAAACCAAATATAATCCTAAAAACCCATATGAAATAGCCTTAAAGTGTAGCTATGGGATGCACAATTGTCAAATCTTGGTTACAATTGCTCATTTGATCCTATTTGGCCTTGTTTTGGTCCAAATTTGGATCATCTATGCTGAGCCCCCTCCCATCTATGCTGGCTAGTGTGGAGACAAGGGGATGTAACTTCAAGACCTAATTTTTGGTCTTTTGATCTCCAAATTGACTAATTTTAATAGATCTAGCCCTACACTACCTTGGGAAGGCCCTAGAATCTTAATTGTGATCCTATTGATGTCATGCAATATACTTCCCTTGGTTTCCACATTAGCTCCATGCTATCCAATGTGGATCTAATGTAGAAGACACTTTCAAGCTTCAAAGAGGGGTTTCAAAGGTTGAAATTGATGCCAAAAGTAGATTATTCCCTTTCCTAGTCAACTACACTAAAATTCAAGCCAGCAAATGTCAAAAACTAGCCAAAATAAACCTAGGAAACTATTTGGATGTTCCATGTATGTTGGGGGTCACCCCTTCCATGCTAGCCAACATGGAGCTAGCATGGAAGCCTTAAAAGCCTTCCTTTCTTAGTTCAAACAACCCATAAATGGCCTCTATTGATGTCCAACCTTATCTAATAGCCTAAAACTAGCAAAATATAATCCTTGTTAACCATGTTTTCACCAAAGCTCACCATAGGTACCCCACTTTTTCTTTTTCAATCTTGTTTTATCATATCATGATCTATTTTGACCATTGTGCATTATTTACCTTGTTTGGCCTTAATACTACTTCTATCCCAATGTGCTTACCTTTATTTTCTACATTATAGCCCTCTATAGCCTTGTTTAGCCTTTGATTGGTATTGAATGATAAGGTTTAACCTTTACTAACCACCATTTGGTACCATGTGATCATGGCCCACTAAGGCAAAAAACTAGTACCATGGCCTACTAAGGCTTTAAACTAATAAGCTTATGATCTTAGTTGATCTTCTTTTACCTTGTTATTCTTGTTTCATCCTTATCTAGCCTTTTCTTGACCTTTGTGTAGCCCTTGCTCATTTTACTAACATCATGCTATCTCGTATAATCATATACAACCTTGTTCCCTTGTGTTTACATTTTATAACATGGGTTTGCATAATTTTATAGAATTTTAACATTATTTACTCATATTTACCCAGGTTTCACTTAGTGTACTTATGGTTGACATGCAGGATTGAAGTATGAGTACCTAGGAGTAGATTAGTTTGCCCTTGTGCCTACATGGATCCCATGGTGATGTTGAGCAATGTATTGACCCTGATTGCCTAGATCTTGAGCCTAAGAGTCTTTTCAGCCACATACCCTTAATAACAAAACCTCTAGAATAGCCTAAAAACGTAGCCAAAATGCTTGACCTAGAGGCTAGAGCCGTTATTGAAGACTCTCTAGTTGAGATTCCTATCATGACACATAGTGTTGAGAAGAAAACCCTAAAACTAATGATGAGCAACGAGGTACCCCTACATCCAACCATACAAATCACATGCAATCAATGCAATCTAGTCAAATTCCATGGATTGTATCATTTCCAGTACACTAGCCCTTTAGGAAGTGAATCTAGCTTTAAGGTCAATCGTTGTCTTTCCAATTACACTTGTGACATTCATTGGTATGGTTAAGTGTAATTGAGGCATTCGATTTTTATCACTTTTTATGTTTTATAGTTGGGTGTTTGGATTGTAGATAAAGAGGGATTTGATTAACTAATCTAAATTAACTAATTAACTAATAATTTAACCAATCCTAACATAAGCATCTAATCCCACTTTTTGTACACGTTCTAAACCCACGTATCTATTGCTAGGTGACCAAGCACTACGCTATTGGGCATACCAAGTAATAATGTTGTTGGAATTACCAAGTGAATATGTGTTACACTTGAAGTAGTTGTACTTATGTGTGTAATCTATCTAGCTTAATTGCTAATCTAGCATATTAACTAAAAAATAATTAATAATTAATTAAAAACATTTAATAAATAATTGGAAACAGTAAATGCTTAAGTAAAATAGCTAATCTATCCAAAGTGTTACAAGGTTTATCAAAAAGCTTGTCTTTATTACTACACATGCTATCATACTCAGGTACAACAATGCTCAAATAAATATCCGTACACTTAATGACTCCTACTATAGGCACTTGAGGGAAAAAACTCTAACTTTTAAATGGAAAAAATTTAAGAGCTTCGCTACTACTAAAATTTGGATTACCTTAAATGTGACTGGTATGTGCATATTTATAGGTAAAAAATAGACACTACATCAACAAGGACTTGTCAACAAGGCCTTATCAACATAGCCAACCAACAATGACTTGTAATACCCCCATGACTAAATGAAAACTCATCCTTGAGCTCTTTTACAAGATTGGAAAGGTATGGGATTATTGACTAACTTTTCTTCAACAAAACAAACTGACTGACTTGAGAAAAAATGGAGTGCCTAGGTGTATAGATCAACACATTACAAAAATGGTGGTGTTCAGGACACAAAATTGAACACCATGACACAACTCTTCAAAAATTAGATAGCACATTCCTTGATGGTGTGAAGCTTATTGGAGAAGATCAAATGGTCCCAAGTGATGGTGGTTCCTAAGGCTTTAAGGAACCTTCACTAGCTTCATGAACTAGTGGTGGTTGAGGTGGCTACAGTTCTCCTACTACTATTGCAACTTTAGGTGGAAGGTAGAAAGCATCTACCAATGCTTTCATTTTCTCCTCCTTACTCCTAGGATCATGCACCATCCATGTAGCTTTCCCAATGTGGGTTGGAATGGGCACATCCCAAGGGCACAAGATCACTAGAAAAAACTCCTTATTATTGACAAACTAAGTAGAAAAATATTTGCATTCAATGTTAAATGCTCTCACTATGTTGTTTAGCTCTTGTTAGTCATTCATCTATCTGACTAGGCTCTCATTGATAGATTTTTGATCTCTAAATCATCCTCTGAAGACTTTGAGTTTAGCATTAGTGGTCTCAAGCTTTTTCTTGTTGTCCTTGTATGTTTGAACTCACCTCATATAGCAAATATGATCTAGCTACTTATTTTTCTAATTCTAACTACAGTTGTCCAGTAGTTAGCATTGCTAGGCTTGCATAATGGAGATTGGCCAACTCCATATACTCTATCATCTTCTCGATTTGCAACTCCTTAAAGAAAATCTCCACTTTGTTATAGGCATCAATCCCATCAAGGATGGAGTTTTTGGAGGGATTTATTAATTTCTGCCTTTGCCATATGGATTTGTTTTTCATTCACTTCTTTTTGCAAATCAACCTAGTCCCTATAGTGATTTTTCACTTTCTCAAATTTAAGAGCCTCATTCTTCCAGGAAGCAATCTTGATGGCAATCTTTTGATACAAGGTGCGTACCTTCTCCATTGATAAATTGCAATTATCCATAGCCAGTTTCCTAAATTTAGTATTTACACTAGCAAGTTGCTCTTGCTATGGATGAATGAATTCTTGCATTTGATCTCTCTAAGCATCAACATTTCACAAGCAATGATTTTATCTAGTTAATGCTTCATTCTTTTGGTGCATTTGATTCAAGTCCTTTTTGATAAAATATGTTTTAGCTTCTACTATAGACTATTTGAAGATGTCCATAACTACTTTCTCCTTAGCCTTTTGAAATTTTCCTTAAAGCTATTTGATAGCTTCATCTCTTGTAATTACTGAGATGAGGATTGCTTGTTCTACAAGTCAAGCAGGCAGTTTAACAACCTCTGTAGCCAAGCATTGATTTTTCTCTTAGGCTATTTCTAGTTGTCCTTTCAAAATGATGGATCTACCCCTTGCATTTAGTAGTTTTGACTAGGCTTTAGTGATGTTCTCCATGAGACCAAAGATGTCCTAACTTAGTTGCCCAGTTCCTACCAATCGTTCCATCAACTGTTCATGCTGGGTTGCATTTAATTTCTTACTAACCATGCTTGTAGATATTTGCACACCTTGGAGTGAAAATACATCTAGTACAGATGTTTCAGGTGTATTTAGTGCTTTAGCTACATCTTTAGCTACCACTTCTACCACTATCTCCTACCCATGATGCTACATCACCAAGACAATTGCCTCTTCACCTCCTCCAATCACACTAAGAAAGTGGCAACATTCCTAGAGATTTTTGGGAATAGATGATGTGTTTCTAATGACACCGTCACCTCTAAATGTTGGGATCGAACCTTAAAGGTAGTTATGTTCTTTGGGTAGAGAGAATGGAACCACCTCTCTCCATCTGGCTAACTGTGCAAGCCTTTGGTGTTGTTTCCTAAGTGGGTAGTGGTGGCGATAGCTCTTCTTCTTAAGTGGTCATTGGCATCTTCTCTTTTATGATTTCTACCCATGAGGCCAAAGGAGCATGCCTAAGAGTATCATTAGAATAGTGAATAATGCCTGCCCTTTTGCAAAGTTTTTTGATGAGGCATGGAAAGGATAGGGTCTTTCTTCCATGTTCATTCTCCTTGAAGCACTTCTCGATCTCCAAATAGATCAGCTATGGAAGGTTAATGAGAAATTTCTTGCTTAGAGTTGTGCATGCTTAGGTGGAGAAAGAAATCACCTTGCTTGGCCTCATCGTTGGATTAAGATGATAAGTCACAACCTCGAAATAAATTCACTCTGCTAGTGTGAGCACACCATACTCCTTACGGTCCACCCTACAGCATTGCTAGGTTCATTCCTTTTTTTCCTTAAGATCACCTTTTATTGATATCTCTACCAACTTTGTTCCAATGTCTGGAAACCCTAGTGCCTATGCAATAGCTTCTAATAAGTAGGACACATGAATGTCCTTGATTTTTATAATGGACCCTAGACTTCAACTACTTCAGAAGAGATAAGTCTCTCCCATGTACCATTTCCCACTAGACATGATGACTAACCACATGGGAGAATCTTGCAATTATGTCTTCACATCCTTTGGATCTTTTTCCAAAAATGACCTAAATTTTATCTCTTAAAGAATTGATCTTTGGATTTCTCGAGACTTGATGATGTCTAGGTAGGCTTGAGTCAAAGTGACCTCAGGCCTTGGCATGGGTCCAAGCACTTCTTCTCATTGAGATTATTCTATAGGCACTTCTTCATCTAGAATCTATCACACATATTCCACTTTAGGCTCCTCATGAAGAGGTCCCATTACATGGATCACCTCTAGTAGTTCTTGACCTTGTTCTTGCTGGCCCCTTCTAGCTCTAAGACACTTCTCCTGTGGTTGTGAGCATTCTCCTTCCTCTGAACATTTTTGGTTTGATGCCATCTGTAATCACAATAAGATCATGGATTAGCAATCATTGTGTAGCTTTAAGATAAATGGGATACCTTATCTCTTAAACAAAGTTACATTTGGCTAAATTTTGATTATGGCTAAGTTAATTAACCCAATTGATATTTTTATTTATGTATTATCATTAATGAATCATCCCAAAGGTTGTTGGAAGGGTTAACTATCGAAAGAGTTGTTATTTTTATGTTGTTAAAGTTACTAACCCTTGGGGGAGTTAGAAAAATTTTCAAAAATTTCATTAGAAACCTTAAGATTTGCAGCCCCCATAATAAATATCTTAACTCTGGTAAGTACAAGATCGAAAAATGCAATGATTTGAACACACAATTTGAAAGTTATGGGCTCTGGAAGGTTTTGGACTTTCAAAAATTGTAAAAATTCTCCATCTGTTATGAGAAAATTGCAAAAAAAATCCAAAGTGTTTGGCAATTTATATAGTATTTTTGCATTGCATCGACGAGGCCTTGTCAATGTTGTTATTAACCATCATTGACTTTCATTGACTTTGGTCAAACTTTCAAAATACAAGGAATTTTTTTATGAAATTGAGGTCAAATGAAAGCTTAGAAGACCAAGAATAGTATGAAATCATGAGAAGAGGACATTGAAGTTCATAAATTTGAAAAATGTAGAAAATTTGATTTAATGGATGAATGCAACGAAAAACTAGGGAATACTAAGTGGTTTACACAATGGAAAATGCAAAAGATAGGATTATAGCAATGTCAAAGATAAGGAACTTTAACGAATCAAGCCAAAGGCTATGCAAGTGGGTCCTTCCCATAATAGGCCCATGCCCTTTGTGCCCTTTCATAACCTCAACTAAGGAGTGTGTGGGGCCCCATAGTTAGTTTAATGATCATGACAAGTTAAGGACCAACCCAAAAGAATCCCAACACATTAGACTAGGACATAGAGCATAACATAGAACCTGACAATGAGGTGAGTTACAACAAAATGGATGGATGATAGAAAAGGTGGAATTAAGTTCCAAATTGAGGTCATAAGAAGTCCCTTATGGAATTTGTGGTTAAAATTACCCAAGAAGTTCCATCCTCAGTCCAAACCAAAACCATCCACTTTTAGTGACTTCACATCTCCACTCTAAGATTGATCCACCCACTTGATACATAAGAGTATCCTCACAAGACAACCACTATTCCACAAAGAGGAGAGAGAGAAGTAGAAAGTAAGAGAGAGAGGGCCTTAGTTAGAGGGAACCTTCAGGCATAGGTGCATGTCTTTTTAGTTTCATAACTAATGCTTGTAGCCCATTTATTTCTCCATGGGGTGTGCTTTGGATTTCCTTTTCTTTTTAATGGGAACCACACCATGCAACAACTTATTTATCTTCCTATTATTGGTTGGCATGGAATGGTAATAAGTCCATTAAAAACACTTAAGCACTCAAGCAAGAAGAAGAATATAAAGAGTATTAAGTCCTCTTGAAGTCACACCCTTTACAAGCCTTTGAATCCTTCCTAATT
>MNCI01019633.1:64475-78874 GCA_015680685.1 Gnetum montanum
GTTGAAGTTTTACTTTCTTGATTCTAAGGTCATGACATTGCTTACTGAATGCCTTGTTCACCTCATTCAAGGATAGGGCCACTAAGTGATTTTCATCTAGCACGTTCAGATTAATCAATCTTTCTTTCTGTGCTAGACTTAGGTCAAGGTTTAAATCATAGGCTGTTAAGAGTATATGAAGCTTGAATTGAATGAGGAGCATTGGAAGTTTCCCGTACACTAACTCATAGGGAGAATATCCAATAGGAAGTTTCCAAGTTGAGTAATAAGCCCAAAGAGCATTGCTAATTTTTGTACTCTAGTCCTTTCTATATTTGCTAATGGTATGCATTAATATTTTTGTAATCTTTTGGTTGATTACCTCTGCTTGACTATTGGCTTGGGGTGGTAAGGTATTAATAATTTATGTTCTACCTCCAAGAGTTGCATTAATTTTCTAAATTTGGCACCTATGAAATGAGTTCCATTTTTAGAAATTAGTGAATGTGGCATCCCAAACCTATTCATGATATTTTTTTGTATAAATTTGACAGTAGTGAATGATGTACAATCAGTAAAGACTATTGCTTCTACCCAATTTGTGTAGTAATCAATTGCTACTATAATATATGCCTTCCCATTAAACATAGGTGTGATGGGATCCATGAAGTTAATGTCCCATATGTCGAAAGGTTCTAGTGGTTGAATCCACTGTAGAGGATCTTCCATGCAAGCGGTCATTTGCTCATCACATTCACAACATTCACAAGACTTGACGAACTAGTGGGAATCCCTAAAGATTATAGGCCAATAGTATCCAACCATAAGGATTTTTATGGTTGTGCATCTCCTTGCATAGTGGCCTCCACAAAGCCCTTCATGAGCATCATGGAGAATGCATAGTTGATCTTCATCAAGGACACACCAATGAATTATGCCATCGACACACACCTTGTAAATGTGTCTATTTATTTTCATGAAGTAATAGACCTAATGAAGAAATTGTTGCTTCCTCCTAAAACCAAAGTCCTATGGCATCTCTTTAGTTATAAGATATGTGAGGATGCCATTATACCCTAATGCGTTTTTAGGTGTTCGTTCCTTTATTGCTCTAGTAAAGAGGAGTTCATTTGGAAACTAATTAGAGAGTGTGTTCTCCTCCTCTTTTTTATCCCATCTTAATTGAGAAAGGTGGTCAGTGACCACATTCTTAGTTGCTTTTCGATCTACCATAGTAAGATCAAATTCCTGCAAGATCATAATCCACCGTATAACACAAGGGCTTACCATCAGCTTATTCATGAGGAATAAAATTACACTATGGTCTATATGTACAAATACTTTGTAACCTAGCACATAATGTTTAAAATTTTCTAGTACATAGACCAATGCCATTAATTCTTTCTCCGTGGTGTTGTAATTTAACTATGCCCCCACAATGCTTCAACTCACACAATGGACATAATATGGACATTTCTTATTTTCCATTTGCATGAGCACTACTTACAAAGCATAGTTAGATGCATCTATCATGATATGAAATGGTTTGGACTAATCTAGTGCTCATAGGATTCGTGTTTCTATGAGTTTATCCTTTAATTGTTGGAATGCATGTTCACATTCCTTGGTCCAAGAAAGGTGCATCTTTCTTTCTAAGTTTTACCAATGGCTTTATAATATTAGAGAAATTCTCAATAAAATAGCAATAATAACCAATGTGTCCAAGGAATGATCGAACATCTTTAACGATCTTTTTTTGGCATGTTATTCCTTGGATGACCCTTATCTTTTTTGGGTTTACCTTAATCCATTTTTGTGAAATTCGATGCCCTAGCACAATGGCTTCTTAGACCATGAGATGGCTCTTTTACTAATTGAGCCATAGGTTTGTCTCTACACATCTCTTTAGTACTTACTCAAGTTAATCCAAGGCTTGCTCAAAGGTAGCTCCATAGGTGGAGAAGTCATCCATGAACACTTCAATACCACTACTAATTTAGTATTGAAAGATACTTAGGACCAAGCATTGAAATATTGTAGGGACATTGCACATGCCAAATGGCATCTTACAGTATACAAAAGTTCCCTAGGAACTCATGACTATTGTCTTAGCCTAATCTTCAAGTGCAATTTGGATTTGATTATAGCCACTATAACTATCCAAAAAGCTATAATAACAATGCCCAGATATGATGTCTAACAGTTGGTCTACAAATGGCAAAGGCAAGTGATTCTTAAATGTTCCCATATTTAATAACCTAAAGTCAATGCAAACCTACCATTTTTCACCCTTCTTTAATATAATTACTAGTGGGTTAACCCACTCACTATTCACGATTAGATAGATAAGCCTTGCCTTGAGGAGTTTCTCTATCTCCTACTTAACAATTTACTTCAATTTGGGGTTTAGCTACCTCTGTGACTAACTTCTAGGCTTCATGGCTAGGTCAGTGTAGATGTGATGTTGGCATATCCTTGGATCAATTCCTGTTAACTCTAGATATGATCAAGCAAAGACTATTGACCATTTATTCACCATTTTCAACAACTTTTCTTTTTGCTTAGAGCATGTTTGGCATTTATGATGAACATTTTACCATTCTTTCAAAATGCATACTCCATATTGACTAGTAAATTTTTTAGTTCTAAGGGCTCTTACTTGAAGTGATTAGGGATTTCCAACTCTCCCCAATAGATATCATCATCTTCATCAAAGAGTTGGAAATGAACTTGTTCAATTTTATCCATGCCTTCAACATATGCACATGTTAGACTCTTAGTTAGCTTCATGCATATTATGCTACTATCTAAATCAGCTACTAGCCATTGGATGCCCTCCTACTTTGTGGTTGTTGCATATAGACATCATTTAATATTAATTTCTTATGCACACTAATTACATGGCTTAATATTTATGCTCCTAATGTACCAAATCTTTTGCACACAATTGCACCCATTATCACTGTATGCGATGCATGGAATACACTTCTTCTCAATCTTTCCTAGCACATTTTCCTTAGATATTTTAATAGATAGGTCTCTTATATCCATTTGCATGTCAACCATACTTAACCAAGCCCTTCCCATAATGATGGGGAAGTCATTTTTACAGTTGTTCACTATGATTACTAGAAAATTAGTAGGATAAGACGACCCATAAACTATGATCACAATGTCCTCTACTAATCCCAAAGAGACAATAATTGACTAATCTGCTAATTCTAGATGAATGTTGCTCTTCTAAAGAGGTGGTAGGTTCTAGGCCTTATGCATATCATGGGAGATGAGGTTAACTCTAGAACCAGAATCAAGAAGAGCCTCGCATGGCTCTTGTCCAACAATCTGTAGATAGATGAGTGGATTGCCCAAGTCAGATCTTTTTTTAGGAAGATTGCCAACCTTGATCTAGTTATAAATAGCATGAGTTAGCATTACATTTTAGATCCTAGGTGACACTTGGTTTAAAGGGTACTCGAAGGTATTTGATGCAGAGAATGAGGGTGATGGAGACATAGGACAATTAGACAAAGTAGGTTGTAAGGGTTGGAGAGGACTACTAGGTTGGAAGAAAGGCTGTTTCCTTGAGCAATTATCTAGAACACTTGGTTGAAAGATTGGTTGTTAATCTACAATCCTTATAGCATTTCATTGTTACGGTTGTGAAGGAATCTCACTCTGCATAGACAAAGCAAGACGATGGAGGTGTAGGTGTAGAGGAATCTAGAGGATGATAAGGATACGAATATGGGTTTTTCCCTTGAGTAGATGGTAAATATGTTTAGTGATCCTCTAGATGATAATAGTGATGTTGGAATGATGCATGACTCATAGAAATTCTAGGGAAGATGGGCTGATGAACATAGTACCCATATGGATATAGTTCCCTATGCTACCTTGGTGGTGGCATTCACTATGATTGTGGTTGCTACCATTTTTGGTACTATTCATAAGATTGTGGAGGAGTTTTACTTGGGTAGTAAGTTTTTTGTTGGTGGAACTATCTTGAACTCCTTGATAGTAAGGAAATCATCTTGGAGCTTGCCTACATCCTAGATAAGGATTCAATGCATACACTCCAAACTCTTGAATGTGTAGAACCATAGAGCAACATCCCTTTGGATGTTCATATTGGCATATGTCACATTCAGTTTCATCATTAGATCTAGACCCCACAACGTTCTCTACTATAGTAGTTTTGCCCTTACCTCTTTAGTAGGCATGTTTAGCTTCTTTTCCCCTTTTGTGATTACGACCACTATTTTGCTCTTTGGATTCTTTAGCAATCTTTAAAGTAATTTGAAAATTTTCATTCAAGACTCCCATAACTTATCAACCTTGGACAAAATATGAGAAGCATATTTTTGGATAGGCAAGGTCTTTCTGTTCACCACTTCATCAAGTTGTGACTCCTCCTCATCACAAAATCAGACCTCTCATTTTCTAATGGAAGGGTCTATGTTATACTATTTAGCACTTTCCCTCTTTCGTAGCTCACCTTCTTCTTTTTCTACCTACTCAATTAACCTTTGGATCTTATGAGATGTCATTTCAAACAACCTTCCTTAGGCATACACCCCAAGGGTTCTTCTTGTTTCTACTCCAAGCCCATCTATGATGTGGCAAAGTTGTTCCCTTTGAGAGTAACCATGGCTAGGGCATTAGTGTAGGATTAAATAGTATTGGCCCATGGCAGCATCCAAGGGTTTATATGCTCCTTGTTTCTAGCCTTGGATTTCTCTTCTTAGATTAAACACTCTAGAGTACGTCTAGTATTTATTATTGAATAGTTCTAACATGGTACTTCATCTATGGATAGATTCCAGCTCTAAGGACTAGTACCAACTTTTAGCTTTCTTAATGAGTGTCCTTGGGAAAAGCTTGAGTTTCTACCACTTTTTCTCTATGTTTTGTAATGCACAAGCATTTTGAAAAGCTTGTAGATGTGTCTATAGACAAAAATTGTATCCCACCTCAAATCTTGAGATATTGTTCATGTCTAGACAGTTAATCCAACTATCCTTCATATGCCTAGTTGAGATTCTTACTACCTCCAGAACATTGAGCATACTTTGAGTCGCTAATAAGGGTTCATCATTATCAATGCATAGATGATGTCTAGGATGGTTTTGACCACCCCCTTAATTTTTAGTGGCCTTCACAATCATTGTTATTTCATCAATCACCTTCATCATGGTTGTTTCAACAATGGCTTCTATGATGAAACACCATAAAATTTTAGGACTCTCATGCTTCAGCAAAGTCTCATAATTTAGGTAAGGACTTCCAAAAGTGCAACATCATGATAGTTTAGCAGGAAAATGCAGGCACTAAGGATGGACTATCCAGTCTGGCAAGTTTTCTATCTCCAGAGCTGACAAGCCCACTGGACTCTCTGGCCTGGCCAACTAGACAATTGACTCGACTTAGCTAGAAACTACGCTAGGAGTTGCTAAAAGTGTGTGGGATGAGAAAAATAGTTTGGAAATTTTTCTAGTGAAGAAGTTTTCTACACTATGCAATGTAGCAAACCTTGAAAGATAGCTACTCAAGCATCCAAGCGCGAAGTAACAAAGTGATTGCAAAGACAAGTTAGGATTCAGTCAACGCAAGGTGCTACGCTATGTAGCATAGCACAGTGTAGTAGAGGAGTAGAAAGGCCCATCTTGTCAAGTGATTCCAACAAGAAAATGATACTTTAACAAGACTCTAGCCTCTAAAACTCCCTACCCCACTTAGTCCCCATCCTTGAGCAAAGTTTCTTGCTAGAAAATGGTGGGTTGAATGAAGAAGCAAGATACGTTGGCTACTACGCTGTGCTACGCTACATAGTGTAGCATAGCATAACAACAATGCAAAAGTAGAAAAAGTGTTTCAAACATGAGTTTAGTAAGTTCAAAAGCTCTCTAGCATGAAGGGTAAAAGTTGCAAACAAATGCTCTTCAGCTCCTATGAAATTTTCAATCAAGACTAGTGGCTATGCTATGCTATGCTATGTAGCGTAGCACAGCATAGCAAGTAGCTACTTACACTACACCAATGTGTTCAACAGTGTGAGTAATGCAACATTGGCATGGAAGCATCAAGATGTCTTCAGGTGACTCTAGGACTTGGTGATAGCAATCTTCATCACCCTGGCATCTCCTTGATGAAATAAACAATTTTACTTCATCTTGAATACCCCTGGTCGGCTCCCAAAATATTGTTCCTATGCTTGATCCTACTTCTAAAGGTAGGGAAGATGTAGTCCTGGAGCATAAGCTCCATTTTTCTTACATTGTTAGGACATTGGACCTTGGCACATGTAGTTCCAATTGTATGGTCACAGTGTAACAAAGTGCACATCCAGCATTGCACACCTACATGGTATAGACATGTTAGCACCTTGTGGGGTCTAGGACATGTGGCATCCAGACCACATTTCTCTCCTGCTTCTAGTGCTATAAATACCCTAGCAAACAATGCTCAAGAGGTTGGCTTTTCAGGTTGGCTAGTTGGCTTCTTGGCAAATAGAGTCGGCTTTTAAGTTGGCTTTCAGAAGGCATAGTTGGCATTTTCTTGAGCATTCTAGTTATCTTTGAGTTCTCTTGTTGGTTCCAAACATCCCTTTTTGAGTCAAGAATTCTAACGTCTTACCAAATAGATCAACAAATAGAAGAACTGTGACTATATCATTCAGTGTAAGCAGTATCTCTCCGGTGTTGCATGACCTATTGTACACCTTTCAAACAAAGCAAAGAATCAAATCTATGACCTGGGGGCGGTGCACTTTCTCACCTAAGTTTGTTTTGCTATTTCCTTACTATAATTGTTGTTTTGCACTACTTTCTTCGTCCTACATTTATTGATCGCCGATTTATCTCGCGTGTCTCGCTTCCAAAAAAAATGTTTACATAAGGTTAAGATACACTGATTAAGTCATTTTCTGATCAACCAGACTATTCAAGGCTCCCCTCTTTCGTTTCTCTTCAGCATAGCCCTCGTAAGGATCTGGGGTTAAACTATTTACCCAGTAATCTCTCGGTATTCTAGCCAACGATGTTTTCAGTTGCTACAATTTTTAGCCCTAGAAGGAGGGCCTTTTGGTGCCTTTTTCGCATCTTACGGGTAGTCCTACATGCTCTTTGTACCCCGTCATGCACTAGCATAAATGTGATACCCTTTTGTGGTTGTTTACACATCCTGTGATGCAGACTGGTCACAACGATAATTCCTTAGAAACCTAACAAGATGAAAAGCCTTCCATCTCCCATTGATTTCCATGTTGCTAGTTTGCGATCTTCCCTTTTACCATGAAAAATGCTTCCAACAACAACCATTGTTTCCACCTCAAGCCTTGAGGCTCCTTTCTCGGCTCAAAGTACCATGGGTGTTAAGTAGCCACCTAGCCCAGTGCTAGCACCATGCCAGTCCCTTAGGATTCAACATTTGTCACCTGAGTTCTTGGCACAAGACGTAGAATGTTACAACTTTATCTATGCAAAGATCTAGGAAAATCTACCCTTGGATCGCTAAGAACTCGAGCACAAGCATAATTTCAAATTCCTTCATCGAAACGGGAGGGAGTTTATCCCTACCCCTGACGTTTCCATCCCTCTGGTAGAAATGTATTAGTGGATCTTAGATTAGCTACTGCAAGTCAGTAAGCATAGTGAGCGGGACACGACATCCCATTACGATGAAGCATTCCAAGATGGGTAGGAAGACTTGGAATCCCAATTTGAGGGTGGTGGCTAGACTTACCCTACAACCATCCCTACCACCACGGTCTTCAGGTCAAACCCACTTTTTGTGTCTACCTATCTTATGACTACAATGAATCTACCACAATCTATGTTTTCATTAGCCATGGGCAGCCATTTGACATCCTTATTGTATCAACATGCTCCTCCCTCAGTTTCATACCCAGGCACTCTCCTCCCTCATTCTATCCCATCTTTGTTTCAAGCACCGGTCATGGCTACGCTACCCTATGTACGCACTGAGTCTGCCTCATAGCTACATGGGCTATCCACTCCTATTTCATCATCTACACCTGTTCCACCAACAGTGGTAGGCCTAGCCCCAACTACATGGTGGACCCCAGTGACTTCGCTCCCTACTTCGTAGCCCCACCAAATGCCACCTTACCCTTACCACCAAGCGCACCAAGTCCTATAGGTGTCACAACCAAGTGCAGGACTGTGGCCCATCCCATCAGGCATGCAAATGACTAACCCTATCCCACCACTAGTGGTCGCCACTCCAACAGCACCACCCACTGGATGGTGGACCTCACAAGTAGCACCTTTCGTAGGAGGTGCCCCAACAGCATCCCCTATGAGCCAGGCTACTATCCCTACTGCACCACCAACGATGGTTGCCCCTGCAACCTTGCAATAGGCTATGCCATCTCTGATTCTGGATCAAGCGTTCCAACTTATCTAGATCCTTACTGAAGAGATCAAGCATCTCAAAGTCGTCGGCTCTGACATGGTGCAGGTCATGGATTTCTACCATGATGACCCCATCAGTCCAGTTGTTCCTATGCTTACATTACCCCCTCAGATGCCACTTCCCCACTTCACAAAGTACAATGGGGAGGGTGATCCTAACATGCATTTGGTCACATTTAGATCTCAATCTTTACTGTTACAGCAGTGGCTACACACCATTATTCACATCTTCACTATGTCTCTGATGCACAAAGCTTTAGACTAGTACCGCGTGCTCCTGCGCACCTGCATCGCAACACTGGAGGAGCTCTTGACCCAGTTCGTGACCTGCTTCAAGTATAAATTCAAGCCCAAAGTCACATTGGATTAGTTGATGGGAGTTAAGTAAGACCTATTGGAGTCAGTACAAAAGTTTATACAGTGGTGGAGCACCACCTTGAATGAGATCCATGAGCCTATCATGGAGGCCCATTTGTTGGCCATCTTCAAGGGGGCAGTAAATGATTTCATCAAATCCAAGATGTATTACCTAGTACCACGCTCTCTCAGTTAAGATTTTTCCCAGACAAAGAGCATTCAAGACAAGGCTAAGGCTAGTAAATACCTAGCCTATGTCATGTACAAGAATGCATATACCAAGAAAGACAAAGAGAAGGGAAAAGCTACAATGGCTTTAGTGGCCACTGTGGTGAACTAGGCAAAGCCCAATAACAACAATAACAAGAAGGTAGCCACAATGACAACTAACCCTGTGCCTAGCTCAAGTAACACTTCCCAACCCTCCACATTGGCACCAAAGGCATCAAATCCATCTAAACCCAACTTCGAGTGTAAGGATCACTCCAAATACACACCTCTACCTGTCAAGCCTTCAAAACTTTTGAAGGAATTGCTAGGGGCTGGGTACAACCAACATAAGAAGATTTCCAAGGAGAAAACCAAATGGCATCAACGGTACTGTGAGCTCCTTAGGAACTCCTCCTTGGCTATGCCCAATGAGCCATCAATTCCTAAGAACTTCAAGCTGGAGAGATTCTATGACTACCATCAACTTTGTGGTCACGACATGGATTATTTTCTAGCCTTAAAAGATGACATACAGTGGATGATTGATCAGTGGAAGTTGGTTCTAGATGAAAGCAACCACGTCTGCCCTGAATATCAATCCATGCATGTTTACAATGACCCCCTCAACACTAATGACATGGGGTACATTATCAACACGATTGGTGTAGATAGTAATCCACAACCGCCACAGTGGCTATTTCGGGTTTATGCATCTCAACATGGCGTAGCAACACCTACAGCTAAGAAAAAGATGCCGCAATAGCCATTTTTTCTCAAAGTTCCTCCCCGAACATCTGCCCCTGCACCCTTCATACTCAAAACTTCATCACCACCTACACTAATGCCACAAACACCATTCTTCATTAGGGGGCCAAAACACTTAACTACCCCCATCCCACAAAGCCAACATAAAATGGTATCATAGCCTTCCCCTTGAAAGAAAATGGAAGAGCATTTAATGGATGAAATGGCCAAGGAACATACTTCCCCAGGTCCTTCCAAGCCTACCCCTTCGTCAGTCATGTTTACACCCCCCTCATCACCAAACGTTAACGTCACTACGTGTGCGCGATCATCACCACCCCACCCAAAAGGGTCTAGCCCCAAACCTAAAATCACTCCTCCTCAAGAAATTCATTTTCTAGGACGAATGGAGGAGGAGAAGGGAAGAAAATAGCCAGAAGGTGGACAAAACCTTTTAAATGCTCTTACTCAGGAAAAAAAGGCTCTAAAACAAAAGAATACAACCTTGAGCCTATACGTTCTGGTAATGATCTCTACTGCACACCGTGAGGCTTTCATTCGCATGTTAATGTCCATACCCATTGATGAAAACATGCCAGTAGAGGAGAAAGCAATCGATGTGTTCATGCTTCCTTCTACGCCTGAAGAACCACATCCATCTCAGTTGACGTTCCTTGACAAGTCCATTAAGGATGACCCTGAAAAGGTTTAGGTGAAGATATCACCCCTATTCATCATGATTTGGGTTGGTCAACACAAGATCTAAAGAGTACACATTGATGACAGGGTAGCTACAAATGTCATCATGTTCCCCATAGTGGAAAAATTGGGTTTGGTGGACAAAATCAAACCCACAACAATGTCATGTATAAAGTCATTCAACAAAGCATGGGTAGTGGTGAAAGGCTTTGTCCACATTAACTTTGTGGCAGGGGATAGTTCCCCACAAATGCAACATTCATCGTGGTAGAAGAGATGCCTGGGTTTAACCTGATCTTGGGGAGGTAATGGTTAGCCTAACTCAGGCCTGTCTCTTCACCCATACATCAAGAAATCCATCTACCTTATGCGGGTATGGAGGTAGTGATTTACAATGACAAAGCGGCTACGCAGGCGATAAACAATATTGACATGGAGCAAAGTTCAGAAGTAATAACTTCTGAGAATGAAGCGCCCATTTCCACTGAAGTAACTAGTTTGGCAAATGAGCCAACCCAAAACGTCGACTCAAAAAATGAAACGACATGGGCTAAGTTTCCTTTTCAAGTGGTAGATAACAACATAGAAGAATACCGCAATAAAGCCCCTCAACCTTACACATCGCCAAGCCCACAATGGGTTAAAAAGTAATTGCGATAATAATAGTTACCTGTGTAGCGTAGCTACTCCACTGCTTCCAATGCAACTAATTCTTTTCATACATTTATTATTTGATTGGCTTCATATTCGTTCAATTACACTAAG
Organism: Gnetum montanum; assembly: GCA_015680685.1. NCBI lineage: Eukaryota > Viridiplantae > Streptophyta > Gnetopsida > Gnetales > Gnetaceae > Gnetum > Gnetum montanum. The sequence goes on from MNCI01019633.1 coordinate 75,662, forward strand.
TGTCTAACTCATTCTTTAAACCATTGACATCACATCCACTGTTTACATTACACCACAACCTGCTAAGGCCTAAAACTAGTAAAAGTTTTTCTTAAAACTACCAATGGCCCGAAATGGCCTAAAACTAGCAACAACCCAAAATGGCCTAAAACTACCAATGGCCCGAAATGGCCTAAAACTAGTGACGGCCTGAAATGGCCTTAAACTATTGTTACGGCTTGAAATGGCCTAAAACTAAAACGAGATGCTCCTAACAAATTTAATGCATAAAAAAAGAAAAAGAAATAAAATAAAATAAAAATAAATACAACACATAGGTGAAAGTAAAATAAAACTCTTCGTATTCCATTTTTTCTTTCATAAATCAATAATGTTTGTAACATTATTTGCAGGAATTCAAATAAAATGTTCGACTGCTACGCTGACCCTGCACCCACTTCATCATCCCCTACTTTATTAGGCCTTCTATTTTCATTTGGATTCTACACCACAGGAAAAATGAAATAGTTAGCTAAAGTCACAATAAAGACTTGAATGAAACAAACTATCACTATGACAAAACGTAACTAATCCAAGATGGCCTTACGTCTGTTTCAAGGGGTATTCGATCCAGGCCTACCGCCAAGAACTGCAAGATCTCCTCTTCCATGATATCAGCCCAATTCCTATCTCCCAAGTCATCACTTGCTGCAAATTTCTCCTTTTCTATGGATGTCCATCTCAGTGGTCCTAGAGAAAAGGCAGTAGCAGTGGTTGCACCTATGGGAAAGGTCACTTTCCTTTCGGGAGATTCACTTACTATCACCTATTGCATGAACCTGTCGTAAGTCCCAAAAGCACCAATAATGTCAAGGAATACCTCATGAGTATGTAACTTGACTAAGGCATCCCTATATTGGTCACGGTAGGTGGCACATTCTATTTTAGACATATGTTTATGATTTTTCTATGCCTGCACCCACTCGTAAACCTTTGCACTGTAGTCCTTCCAGTCTTCGTTCTTCTAGGCTAATAGGTCCATTTTCATGCACTGTTCTATTATTTCATGGGTGGCTTCATTGTTGCACCGCATGGCTGTCCAATACCTTACATAGAAAATGATGGTCGTGCACCAATTGCCATCGTTGGTGTCTCGGGCCAAAAGGAATTCGTTCCTGGATGAGAGATCTCCCACCTTAATAGTCAGGTTGGCCTTCTCCTTCTCAAGCCTCTGTACCCATTTTCAAAGGTCTTCATTAACATGCCTGCATTCCCATAGGAAGCATGCCGAGTACAGTGCACATTACCTTACTTTGTCGTATACGCAACGAGGTACTTCAGTAACCTCCGGTGGAAATGCAGGCACGACATTGACCTCAACCACTCGTTTGGGGTCCCACATGAGACAAGAAGCTACTAATTGCATATACAAAGGCATTAGTCACAGTGGCATAGTGAAGCAACAACATTTTAAAGAGTCTAGCGTAGTAATTATGACTTATCCACTTCTAGGTTGACCTGCTTTAAGTGATTGATCATGTCGTCGACCACCCCCTCCATGAAAGTAAATTTGTTGGGGGTCTCGATCCATGGTCACAGGCATATCAAGGATGGGCCAGAGGTATCAACGGTGGTAGCAGCTACATGGTAAAATGTATTAGCTAAAGTGGAGAGAACCATGATAGGGCTGAAAAATAGTGTAAATGATAGTGTAAAGCTCCTACCTAGTAAACCCTCAAGGGTGATAGCAGGGGGGGTTACCCATCATCACACTATCAAATATGTAGTCAAACTCACCAGCATCCAAATGAATCCCCTCTCCTTCTAGCTGACCCAATAGCGTAGTAGCGTCCTCAATGCTCATGTGCCCCTTCGGCACTAAGCTGCTCTCCACAAAAGAGTCGTCAGTAAGGGTCTCTTCCTGATTACCAGGAGCCTCTTCCTCATTGGTTGGACCCTTTTCTTCGTCGACAGGGGCCTCCTCTTCATCAACAGGGACCTCCTCCTCACCAGCTGAGGCCCTTTCTTTTGTAGTACGGGCCCCTTCTTCATTGGCCGAGGCCCTTTCCTTTGTGGTCGGATCCCCTTAGTTTTTTCCAATCACTCCTATTATAGGGGCCATCACCTATTATTCCCCTTCTTCCTCTTCTTCCTCTTCTAATAAAGCATAGTCACAGTTAGCAAATAATACCAACTTGATGCAGATGCTATGTTGTGCAATGCCATCTAGCGTAGCACAGTGTAGTGAAAATTAACCACCACAGAAAAAAAATAAAAACAAAAACACTTACCAATCAGAGGTTGCACTCTGTGAAGATTGAGTTTCAGATTCTTCCCTCTTTTCTCATTCATATGGGGGAGCTCCTCAGCTGGAAGACACCTCTTGCATTACAGCTTACTTCCCACTGTCTCTACAATGAGGCTTTCCCCCCTTGTCACACTGCTAGTGGTAGTGTGGGGTCCCTCTCCCAAGCTATCCTAGGCATGAAAGTTGCATGCCACCCGATCCCTGGTTGTCATCGAAAATGATTTCCCAATGACTTCCGGGGGGTCCTGAGATCAGGTGGTATGGAAGACCACTACGAATTCAGCTATTATTCTTAAGAAATAACTAATGTAAGTCCAAGAAACCTTAAAATTCTTAAGAAGTCACCTACCTTGAGGCATGGGTAACATGTCTTTTTAGTGGAGCCCCATAAATTTTTATTATGTGTATTTATTATAAAGTTACTATGTCAATCTTACTAGAGAACTACCTTCAGGAATGGGTAATATGTTTTTCTAGTGACATGACATGGTAATACTTACTTTGCGATACACTTCTATTTTTTTTGCTTTTTTTCATTAGAACTAAAGTAAATAATACAACTTGATAGTGTAATAAAACTCATAGTAGTAGCTTTAGAGAATCCATAAATCCCCTTCAAGTCACACCCTTTTTATTCTTTCTTTGTTTTTTACCTTTTCATTTATGCATAATGATCACAAGTTTATTTTAGTTTTATTATGATGAAAATATCATTAGGTCCATGGTAAGTACCTCTTATTATTAGAAATGCATGAATGGATGATGTGGTCTCACTGTATAAACAATTAGTCATTCAATGATTTGATAATATAGAATGACATTTGTATTGTTTCAAGTACATATTGCATATTTTTAATACTTTATTATTAAAAAATTAATAGAAATATATATATATATTAGAAATGATAAAATTGTAGAAAGAATAT
>MNCI01019638.1:7101-17679 GCA_015680685.1 Gnetum montanum
AGTAAACTAAAACAAATTAAAATAACTAAAATAAACATTAATTAAACACTAATTAAATAATTAACAATATGTAAATAATATTTTAAAACTACCAGTTTTGGGATTTAATAGGAGCATGTGGAAAGACTCAAGTAAAAAAAGCTAACAACAACTGGGTGAGTAATCTTGGCTCCCTTTTCATGGTTGTTTTAGTTCACCAGGTTTTGTATAGATTGGGTTTGGTTCTTATTTTAATTGATATAAAATCTTGTAGATCTAGCATATTTGGGGATGGGTATTACTGCCATCTTATAAACCTAAATTTTTAATGCTATATTTGTTGATTTTTCCTAATTTAGAGTACTTCCTATGAACTTTTCATTTTGAGGATTTACAATGATTCAAATAGGTATCGGTAAAATGTCCATATCTCTCTTTGTATTTCAAATCTAGTTGTGATCTACCTATTTTTAGATTTCTTAAGATATTATATACAACTTTGATGAGGGACATAGATCATAATTCATTGTAAATAAGGTGCTACATGTTTTTTTTTCCAATGCTTTCTGGAATCACATCAATATTAGTAGGGTCTAGAGTTAAGGACATATCTTTGGTTTTATTGTGACTATGATTTTGAAATTTTAATATGATACTTAGAGAACACCTATATTGTCAAGATCCAAGTGGAAGCACTACAATGTATAATGTGTAATTAGAGGTATGATTCCATCTTTTGGGGTTATTTGAATTTGTTTGAATTTATGTAGAAATCTAATACAAAGATTCATCTATTAATATCTCCATATCTATAGCTTAGTTTCTTCTAAGATATTTATGAGACTTAGATGTGGATGTTATATTTTCAAATAAAGTGGAATAAGTTAAAAAGATTATTATTTGATAGAGTTATATTAGATTTATTGTCAGTCATTCATTATCTCTGTTTCTGATTTTCTATAATGTTGGATTCATATCTATTGTTGTGAATGTTTATTGATTTAAATATTTTTACAATAACTAAGTATAGATATTATCTTTTAGTTGAATCATTAATTAAGAATAAATTTATAGGGATGTGTGAGTTATGAGAGTTTTATTTATAACTGTTTAGCTTGCCTATTAACTTGTTTGAGATGTTGATTCTAATAAAGTTGTTGGTAGATGTGTATCATTTCCTAATTTTGATCCTTTGGATTGCTATATCTCTTTTGACATTGTTGGATATTATCCATTGCAAATTGTTTAAGGGGTATGAATTTTAATTTATTCTGACTATTTGGACATTTGGGATTGGTATTTTGTTGAGTTTGATCTTGTAATTGGGTGTTGAAATCTTCTAGAATTTGGATCTATTGAATTGGATTTTGTTGAAGTATTGGACCATTGGATTTATTGGGACATGCCAAATTGTTGATCTTGGAATTTTTGTAGAACATGTCAAATTTTTGAATTTTGGATGACATGTTGGATTGATGGTCCTTTTGTTGACTTATGTAAAAAGGATGTTAAGTCCCTCCATCATCAGTGTCAGTTAGTAATCTTTTGATCATTATGAGATGACTAGATGATTCCAGGATTTGATTGCTTGATGTGTGTTTGGATGATGGAGCTAGCATCAAGTATGTGGTTGGTTGGAGATGAGGCTCCCTGGAGTTAATTTTTATGATTGATCCCCATTGTTAATGCACTTGTGTGGCTCTCGCTACAGGCCCCATCTAGTAGGAGAGGGTGATCCATGGCTTATTGATCTTNACAAGATGAAATTATATGTTATTCATAAGTAGATGTATATTAATTTGATTCACTTGTTTGATCTTTTATAGTAGACTTTATATAGATTATGAATTATGTAGTGAGAATGAGAACTTATCATATTTCTTTATGTAAGATGTTTTAGATTAGATCACTATGGAATTTATGATGTCATTGATGTAAGATTTCTTTTAGTGGATGCTTATAATTCAACTCTTTACTACTTGTATATATATTCATCTTAATATTAAAATATATAATTTATTCCCATTATCTTATCATTTAATCTCTTCTTCCTCTTGTTCATGGATTAGTCATACTTCGTTTCACTATGTTAGAATAAATCAATTTCATTACTCTATCATGACTAACCTTTGTTGTCTATTCTTATCCCATTTAATGTTCTTCATCCTAAGGGTAGGAAGGAGGATGTTACAAGTTGGTATCAAAGCATAGGTTTGGGAATTTCCTCATTTCTTGTAGTTTGTTTAGTAATGGCAAGTACTAGGCAATGTCATGGTTGATGTAAAAGGATGGATGTTGGACCTAGTCAACCATCTTTAATGCCTTAACCTATTTCTATCTGAATGGGGGAACCTTCAATAGAACCTCATGTAGAGAATGTGACCCCAACACCAATCTCAAATGAGGGGATAAACCAAACTAATTTCAATTACTATATGAAGTAATTTCTCCATCAAGACATTGAGTGGGACATATTATAACCAAGATCTATGATGTAATTAAAGAAAAGTAGTAGCAGGGCTAGTCATTCTTTTGTTGATCTGTTAGTTGTTAGAATGGTGGGCTTGATATGTAAGCCCCTAGTCTAAGGACTTGCTATTAATGCTGGGAATGGTAGCCTATAAATATGTTTCTTTAATCATCCAAGATGTTCCTTGGCCTTATGAACTTCATGTCATAAGCTTAGGAGACTACAACATCATTTTGGGGATGGATTTTTTGGTGCATTTCTAGGGTAGCTTGGATTGTTATTGTAAGACATTATCCTTAGTAGCAGAAAAGGTGTACAAGTGATTGTGCACATGAAGCCCCCAATATTAAGATAGAATTTGCTTCATCAAGATCTTTTTACCATTTATTTCAAAAAAGGTCATCCTTACTTTGTAGTATTTGTTAGTGAGATTTCTTCATTGCTAGGAATTGATCAAATCCCTGTAGCTTGTGAATTTTCTAATGTCTTTCAGTCAAAATTGCTAGGTTTGCCTCCAAGATGAAAGGTAGAGTTTGAGATTGTTCTTAAACCTAGTACTAAACCTATCTCCAGAGCTCTACATCGGATGTTACCTATGGAATTACCAGAACTCAAAGTCCAACTTTAGAAACTTTTAGATAAAGACTTGACTCATCTAAGTGAATCTCCTTGGGGAGCTCCTATCCTCTTTGTCAAAAAGAAGGATGGAAGCATGAGATTATTCATTGAATACTAGCAACTAAATCAAGTTATGGTAAGGGACATGTATCTCTTACCTTACATAGATGATTTATTTAACCAATTGAGGGAAGCTCAAGTGTTCTTCAAGATAGATTTAAAATCAGGATATCAATAGGTTTGCATTAGAGAAGATGATATTTCTAAGATAGTCTTCAGGACTTGGTATGGGCATTATGAGTTCTCGGTTCTACCATTTGGAAATCATTAATGCTTTAGTAGTATTTATGCATCTCATGAATAGTGTCATGAAGCCATAATTAGACCAATTTATCATAATTTTCATTGATGACATATTGATATATTCAGCATTGATGATCTATATGAGCATCATCTAAGAATCATCTTGTAGATAGTTAGAGAGAATCAACTATATGCTTAACCTTCAAAGTACTTATTTTGGTATCAAGGGATCCAATTCTTAGGTCATGTTATCTTAGAGGCTAGAATAGTAGTGGATCCTACTCGCATTGCTTCATCTCTCATGAAGCTATTGCAGAAGGACATTGGATTTCTTTGGATCCTCATTGTCAAGTTTCTTTTGAGTATACTTTGATGTATATAAAAATACATTAGGAGAAGGGTATGGATGTATCCTTATGCAGAAGGACACGGTGATAGCATATGCCTTAAGATAATTGAAGTGTCATGAGACATGCTACCCACCCATGCTCTTGAGTTGGGAGTAGTGGTGTTTGCCTTTAAGTTTTGGCATCATTATCTCTTCAGAAAGAAATTGATAATTTGAATTGATTGTAATGGACTCTAATATCTAATGAATCAACCACAATTTAACCTATGACTATGATGATAGGTAGCATTATTAGCTAAATTTGACTTTACCATATAGTACCAGCCAGAAAAAAGTAATATGGTTACAAATTCTTTGAGACAGATGGTTGGGGAACTCTATAACCTTGGGATTCGATTAAGGGATATAGTGATTTGTTAGTCACAATAGAAGTGTTGAGACTGCTTCATTGTAAGGATAAAGTATGTGTACTTATTGCCTTGTGGCAAGGTTTGCTGGAGGAGGCTCACCTTAGTTGATTTCAATGCATCTAAGTAGTGACAAAATGTATCAAATGCTAAAGAAGTTGTATTGATGGCTAGGAATGAAGAAGCAAGTTGGAGAATTTTTAGCAAAGTGGTTAATTTGTCAACAAGTTAAGTTAGAGCATTAATAACCAAGTGGCTACTTGAAACCTCACATAATTCTAGAGTGGAAATGGGTGGTAATTGGTATGGACTTCATTAACAAATTGCTTTGGACTATGAGTGGTAAGGATGATATCCTTGTGATTGTTGACTTGTTAGGCCTACTTGCTTTCTTTCTACAAAAACTTTAGCTAGTGCTAAAGTTGTATCACTATTAATATATATTGAGATTATTTGACCACATGGCATTCCTAGCAAGATTATATCAGATTGCAATGTTAATTCACCTTTTGATTTTGGGAAGCTTTTACGATGAGCCTAGGTAGTAGGCTAAACTTGAGTTTAGCATATCATCCTCAAATATATGGATAGGTTGAATGGGTTAACCAAGTGTTAGAAGACATGCTTCAAACATGCACATTATAGTTTTTAAAATCTTAAAATAGTATTTTACCATTAGTAGATTTTGCCCACAACAATAACTAGCAAGCAAGTTTGAAGGTGGCACCATATGAGATCTTTCATGGTAGACCTTGTAGAACATCATTGTGTTGGGATGTAGTTGAGGATAGCTAAAAAATTAGCTCTGACATTATCCTTCACACCATAGAGCAAATAAAGGTAATATGAGAGTGGCTCAAGGCTACTCAAGATCATCAAGTGAGCTATGCAAATCATATAAGGAGGGCTCTTGAGTTTGTAGTAGGAGACAGGGTGTTCATTTGAATCTCTCCACTAAAGGGCTTGATGCACTTTGGATAGAAAGGTAAATTGATACCTTGTTACATTAGTCCCTTTGATATTTTTTAGGGTATTAGAGAGGTGGCATCTCATGTGAGTCTACCACCACAACTCTCTAACATGCATGATGTATTCCATGTATCCATGTTGTGACATTATGTTCTTGATGAAAACCATGTAGTATATTGGTATGAAGTGCAACTTTAGATTGATGTCTCCTATGTTGAACATCGAATTAAAATTATAGATTGCATGGTATGTTAACTACGTAGAAAATCAAATCTAATGGTGAAGGTCTTATGAAGTTGTCATGGTTCTCAGGAACCAACTTTGGAACTTGAGTCTAATGTATATGCATCCCTTCTTAAAATATTCTAGGTGGAAGATTCTTAAGGGGGGAGAATGTAACAACACATATTTTAGTAAAAGCTTTTGAATGCTTTAGGATGGTTAATAATATTAATATTACTTTTTTTATATATNGTTCTCATGAAGGTAATGGCATGGGCATGGTATGGTTGTGATGGCTATAATGGCATGTCATGTGATTTATTCATGTAATTTGTAATTTTAATTTCACTTTGGTTATTTCTTAGATTAAATGAAATAAAGGTAGATGAGTCACATGGATCTTAGAGGTAGATGGGAGAGGGTAGCTAGGTCACCTAGGTTCGAAGTAGATGGAGTAAGGAAGAAGCCTTTAAGTACCATCCACTTCCTTAACCTAAAGTATTCTTGGTTTCTTAGCTCCTGGGTTGGAGGGTTGTTGGGTTGGAGAAGTATGAGGATCTTGTTGGTCTCAGAAGCATGTGGGAATGCTTAAGTAATAGAAGCTAACAACATCTAGGTGAGTAATCTTGGCTCCCTTTTCATGGTTGTTTCAGTTCACCAGCTTTTGTATAGATCGTGGTTGGATATTATTTTAATTGAGTTTAAATCTTGTAGATATAGCATATTTGGAAATGGATATTACTGTCATGTTATGAATTTGAATTTTCATTGTTGGATTTGTTGATTTTTCTTGATTTATAGTACTTCCTATAAGCTTTGCCTTTTGAGGATTTATAATGATTCAAATAGGTCTTCATAAAATGTCCATATCTCTCACTATATTTTGAATCTAGTTGTGATTTTACCTATTTTTCAATTCCATAAGATATTATCTAAAACTTTGATGGGGNTCTATTTTTCAATTCCATAAGATATTATCTAAAACTTTGATGGGGACACAAGTTATAATTCATTGTAGATAAGGTGCTACATATTCTTTTTCTAACACTATCCAGAATTGTAGCAATTTTAGTAGGGTCTAGAGTTAAGAATCTATCTATCGTTTTATTGCAACTCTGATTATGAAATTTTAATATGATACTTAAACATATATACTATCTATATCCAAGTGGAATCACTACAAATCATGTGTAGTTATAGTCATGGTTCCATCTTTGGGGGTTTTCTAAATTTGTTTGAATCTATGTAGAAATCTAATACAAAGATTCATCTATTACTATCTTCATATCTGTAGCTTGGTTTCTTCTAAAACTTTTATGAGACTTAGACATGAATGTTAGATTTCCAATTGAAGTAAGAGTTAAAAAGTTGATTGTTTTATACTATTATATCAAATTTAGTGTTAGTCATTCATTCTGTCTCTATTTCTAATTTTCTATAATGGTAGACAGATATCTATTGCTATGAATCTGTAATGGTTTAAATATTTTTATAGTAACTAAGCATTGATATTAGCTTTTAGTTGAATCATTAATTAAGAAGAAATTCATAGGGATGTGTGAGTTATGGGAGTTTTATTTGTATCTATTTAGTTTACCTATTAACTTGTTTGAGATGTTGAATTCTAGTGAAGTTGTTCAGAGATGTGCATCATTTTCTGATTTTGATCATTGACATTGCTATATCTCTTTTGAAGTTTTTGGATATTACCCATTCCAAATTGTTGTAGGGATATGAATTTTAATTTATTGTGAATCTTTGGACATTTGGAATTGGAATTTTGTTGAGTTTGATCTTATGATTGGGTGTTGAAATCTTGGAGAATTTGGATCTATTAAATTGGATTTTTTTGGAGTCTTGGACCATTGGATTTGATGGGACATGCTAGATTGTTGATCTTGGAATTACTGTAGAACATGTCAGATTTTGGAATTTTGGATGACATGTTGGATTGATGGTATTTTTATTAGCTTATGTAAAATTGATGTTGAGTCCCTCCACCATCAATGTCAGTTAGTAATATTTTGATGATTGTGAGATGGCTAGATGATGTCATGGTTTGATTGTTTGATGTGTGTTTGAATGATGGAGCTAGCACTGAGTGTGTGACTAGTTGGAGATGAGGCTACTTGGAGTTGATTTTTAGATTGACCCCCACTGTCAATGCACCAATGTGGCTCTTGCTGCAATCCCCATTTGGTAGGAGAGGATGATCCATGGCTCATTGGTCTTATTTGGGTCCTCTAGAATGCTAGAGGTGGGTATTCATAGGGACATCTCTAGCACCGGTATGTTTGGGAACCTTGGTGGGGATCCACAGGGACCACCTTGGTTTGAATCTTGGTGGGGATCTAAAGGGACCACCTTGATTCATTGATAAGACTATTAAATCCATGTGCATGGTAATTTGATATTTCATTCAAAACTTTTATTTGGAAATTTGAAAGTATTCATGACAACTTGATATACACTGACACTAAGTGCAATGCATGCTACCCTCCTTGTTTGTTCAGATAATGGATGGAGTGGATGGTTGTTGGTTTTGGACCATTGTGAGGGTCAAATGGATTGATCCCATTCTTGATGGATTTTTGTGATGGTTGTGTGTTTGGATATTCTTTGCATTCATAGATGTATGACATTGGATTTTTGGCATGTTTGCAATGGATAATATTGGCTGTTGTAGTGGTTGTATGTTTGGATATGCTTTGCTTTGATTATTTTGTAGGTTTCCAAGCCCTACCTAGCCCCCATGAGACCTATCCTTGATTCAGCCAGAAGATGATGCTAAGGTTACTCACTCAACAGTAGCAGATATTTTTGTTTTTTGTGTTGGTACTTTGGGCTAGAAAGAACATGGAGTACATGCGGTATCTAGGAGATGCTCATAATACAAGATGAAGTTACATGTTATTCATAAGTAGATGTATATAAATTTGATTCACGTGTTTAATCTTTTATAGGAGACTTTGTATAAATTATGAATTATGTAGTAACAATGAGAACTTATCATATTTCTTTATGTAAGTTGTTTCATATGAGATCATTATGGAATTTATGATGTCATTGATGTAAGATTTCTTTTAGTGGATGCTTATAATTCAACTCTTTATTAATTGTATATATATTCATCTTAATATTAAAAGATATAATTTGTTCCCATTATCTTATCATTTAATCTCTTTTTTCTCTTGGTCATGGCTTAACCATACTTCCTTTCATTGCGTTACAATGAATCGATTTCATTACTCTACATGATCAACCTTTGTTATCCACTCTTACCCCACATAATGCTCCTTGTCCTAAGGGTAGGAATAGGGGTTGTTACAATATAAAACATAGAAAAATATAAAAAACAATTAAAAATTTGTAACCAAGGAGTAGTGTTAAGCTAGTCAAAATGTGATATCATGAATGTCCAACATGGCTAGGTAGCCCATGGCTATAATGAGTATTACATAATGAAATATAAGTAGATGATACATAATCTATCAAGATAAAAATGTAGCAACAAGCTAATACCTATAACACAACCAAGATGATAACACATCATTAGCACTAACAATTTCAAAAAAAGTCACAAATGAAAGGAAGGAAATGTTGCTAGAGCCACCATCTTCATTCACCAGGAGCTTGTAAATAAGCAAAACATTAAACCTTTAGAGCATGGATTAGCATCAAAACCAATAAATCATAAAAAATTAATAGCTTTGACAAGGAAAATCAAATTATAAGCTAGCTAAAATTCATGAACATGACTATGAATTCCAGTTAAACTAGAATTAAGGAACTAAAATCAAAATTTGACTAAGTTAGATATTTTAACAAATAGTTGTTATAAAAATTGGAAACCTCATAAAAATGAAAATTACACAAAATAGGTGAATAAGATTGATGGCATTGAATCTAGGGAAACCAAGATGCTTGAAGATAATGACTTGCAAGGTTGAGAAAATAAAAAATGTTAAGGATGAAAGAAGAATAGATCAAAATGTTATAAATTGTTTATTCTAAAAGTCTATATGCTCCCCTTTCACCCTCACAAAAAATACCAAAATGCGTTAGACATTGTCGTATCATTCCAAGGACGGTCATACATAGACATTGTAGACCCCAGGCATTAACACATTGATAAAAAAAGCTAGAAAAATTTCACAATACCCAATCAAAGTCCCAAGCACCAAAATGTTATTAACAGAGGTTAGAAAAAAATTGCAAAGCCTACATTCCAACCACAAATTGACCAGCATAAGCCCCTAGGGCTAGGAAAAATATAACAAAAGTTTTACAATTTATTTTTGACCATGGATGTAGTGAACATGGCTAGAACAACCCAGATTCATCAACATTGTTGCACATAGAGGTGCTTTGAAAAGATAAATTTTTATCAAAATTTAGTTAAAAAACCCTACTTTGTAATTGATTGACTATAGAAAAGTTTCACAAATTTTAAAAAAATTCTAAAAAAAATACAAAAATGGTCTATAACCTTTTTGCATTACATCAACCCTCCCCAAAGAGCTAAGACGCTAATCATATGTGGTCAAAATCCTACCAGTGTTGCTAGGTTAGCCATGGAAAAATCCAAAACGTTAGAAAACATTGCTAGTAGCTATAATACAGTATACTAGGCAAAGAAAAAACCTAAATCTTTGCTATAAAAAATTTTAAAAATCTAGTTTTACTTCTAGGATGACCAAAAAGCCTTAAATAATAATTCTACACAATTGAAACCTAGAAATCTTATCACACATTGGCTAGAAAAAACCTAGAACACAGCCAATCTAAGATGGAAAACAAAGAAAAATGCATGGAAATTCGGTATTTGGGGATCATTGACAAAGATCTCTGATCCATACATGAATTAAGAAGCCTTAATAAAATCATTATAGCCTTCTTTGCCTCTTCTAGTCCTACATTTTTTTTTTGTCAATTCATTCCTTTTCCTCATGGTTGCCAAACCTCAAGAGTTTTTTATTTAACTACTAAAAAGAAAAGTTGCAAATCCCTAGTTTTTCTCCAACATGCTAAGCACAAGAGGTAGGAAAAGCCAAATTTACTTTGATATGCTATGTGAATGAGCTTTATGATACTAGTCTAGCTCTCACATGCTACAATAGTGAAATTAAAAATTGAAATTAGCTTCATACACTAGGGTTTGGTGCAAAAATCTTCTTTTGAATCCTTGTGCACTATGCATATTCTTCCTTCCTGTTGCGACCGTTTGGGATGCGATCGCCAACGAGTGTCCTCGAATAGGA
>MNCI01019639.1:0-38544 GCA_015680685.1 Gnetum montanum
TAGAGTAAACACCACAGATACTAACTCCATATTGTGCACTAGATAGTGGGTTTCATAAGACCTTGACTAATGAGAAACATATGCTAATACCTATCCATCCTACATTAAGACACATCTAGATCCATCACTTAAGGCATTAATACATACATCATATGAATACCCTAGAGTAGAAGATATCAACACCAATGTAATGACTAGTCTATGCTTTAATATTTTAAAGGTTGCTTAACAAGGTGAGCTCCATTTAAAACTAGTCTCTATCCTTAACAATTGAGTTAAAGGAGAGACTATCATAGAGAAATGCTCCAAAAATATATGATAACAACTATCTTTGTAATAGATTATAGAATTGGCCAATATCACATCCCTATAATCCTTACTAGATTCACACAAGTGCTAGCTATTAATATCATTTGGCCAAAAAATGAATCCTTCATGATCTAAAAGAACACTTGGAAAAAAGTGTGGATTCGTAGAAATACTAGGTCTTATTATAATTCGAGAAGATTATGAATATTTGATGATGTAAAAGAAAGTTGGAAAAAAGGAGACACAACCATAGTTCTTGAAATTCTAAACTATCATTCATAAGTAATCTACATGTCATTTTTCAATGAAAGAATACACCAAAATTTCATCTATAAACATGATCAAAAAGTACTCTAAGAATTACTACAATACAATTTTCATAAGATGCATGAAAATAGGTAGTGAATTTATTAATTCTATTGGAAATATCAAGAGCTTATAATGGTCATAGTGATTCTTGAATATGGTCTTCAACATATCCTTATCACGAACTCACATCTCATGATATTATGACTTGAGATCAATCTTCGAGAACATATGAGCTCCCTAAATATAATCAAGCAAGTCATCAATGGATGCATAATAGAGGATATTTATTCTTCACAGCCACATGGTTTAACTACCTATAATTGATTTATAACTATGAACTTCAATCCTTAACTTTGATAAACAACACTAGATTATCTTAGGGGTAAATACGAGAATGTATGAAGCCTCTATCCATAAACTCATACAACTAGATCTTCAATTCTACCTAGTCCACTAGAGACATTATATGCGAAGCCTTTGAAATAGGCTTAGTATTAGGTTGGAGCATGATCCTAAACTAAAAATTTCTCCTAGGTAGAAACCTTGGTAACTTAGTATGAAGCTCATCTAGAAACTCCTAGACTACTAGAAGTTTATTAATTTTTATGATCTCCATGTGATACATCAAAACTAAATAGAATCTATGCTTATTTTAGAGAATCTTTCAAAACATCCAATGGGATACTAAATCCAACCATAAAAATCTTAGATGGGTCTAAATATCCACATACTTACCATTAATTATTTATAATCTTAGGAACTTTTTCTAATAGTTTAGATTAATACTAAACTACAACAACTAATTCATGATAAAGATTACATCATACTCCCCAAGATTTATCACATGAAGATCATTATCCCACTATATTCCCTATAACTATATTAACATGTCTTTGTAAGTATTATTAACTTGGATCTCATGAACTCTAATAGAAAACTTTAATAATCTAGGATGTAGAACATAACCTAGAAGAGATAATCAATGCATGATACTAGTACCTAACTTAACTGAATATAAGTATGTCTAAGATCATACCTCTTATCTTCATCGTTATGTTGAGTTGCACATCCAATGGATGTTTCATTAGAGCTTATACTTGACCTTAGATTCAATGTCCTACTCCACCTATTTTAGTAGTAGATGAATTATGAAATTTTGTAGAAATTGGTTTCTATTTAAGATATCTAGCTTCAAATTATAACACTTATTTTAGATAATTGTTAGCATGATGTCCTAAGTGGCCACAAGAAAAAAATTCATGTAATTCCTCTAAATATGCCAAAATTTATTAAATCTATAGGATATTGGTGGGAATCCATATTCAATAAAAGGTATAGCATTACTAACTAATGATTGTCATCCATCACTATCTTGTCCACATGTTTACTTAAAGAAGCTAGGCCTACCTTTAAATAATGATCCTCTCTTCTAGTTCTACCTCATATCATTGTGTGCTGCATCCTCCTATCAACTTCTCTCCGGGTTTATTACCACATCTCTAGCCTTATCATAAGAATTTAGTTGAAGAGGAAAGATGTGATCCTTTAGTAAGGCATGCGTTCTCTAATAAACTTTTCATTTTACTCTCACATCCATTTTCATTTATGGGAGATAACGTCTTAGCTTAGAAAAATGATCATCATACTCTATCGTAGATCAAGAATTCTTAAATAATTTGAAAAACTTATCCATCTTGGCTTAAGCATACTAAGTAGAAACATATATAATACTAAATGATACTAGGAATTCATTTCATAATATTTCTTATCCAACCCAACATTTTTCCTACTTCTTAGAAGTCTATCATCATCAAGTAGTACCAACTAACTAATAAATTGCTAAACAAGTCTATTAAATAGAGGTATAACACATCAAATAAAAACCTTCCTTAGCACCTCCAACCACTTGATCACCATAGTGGGATTCTCTAAAATTGAAAATTCATGGAGTCCAACTTGTGATAGTACTTCTTACACTGCCTACTGATAGGCTATTTGACTAGTTATCCACTACCATGACCACCACTATTGTTAGCACTCTCTATCTCCTTGAAAATTTGAGGAGGAACTATGCTTGCTACATAATGTTATAAGAATTGCAATAACTATTGAATAATCTTTGTATAGATATTTCTAGATACAATACTCAAAATCATTAATGACTATGCTAGTTATCGGTATTGTAGGTTTTGTTCAAACTAAAGCCACATCTACCTAACATTTCTATTTCTTGGAATCAAACTAGGTAATTATTGGAAATATCATACATCATCAATGAAACATACTCTAATAAAATTATTTAATACCCTAAGAATCCTAACCCATACACATAGCTAAGGATGAGACCATAAGCTAATAATAAAAAATACATTGAAATATGATAACATAAACAAAATGCATTTGAGATCAAAAGTCATAGTAAAAGGAAATGACTTCATACTAAAATCATAAAGCATAATAGAAATAATAGACATATAGCCATAGCTAGTTTTTATAAATATATCAATCCTAAGCCATTAATCGAAGTTTAGAAAAAGCAACAACAAAATGTCTTATGTCATTTGAGTGTACACTATTAGAAACATATGTAAGAAATATACATATGGCATGTCATATTAGCTAACAATGAAAATATTCTTAAATCCAAAACCACATGTAAGGATATATATCTATCTAGAAAATGTGAACACAAATATAGCTATACATAAAGGAACCATGCTTTCATTCTCGGTGTTACTCCCACCAGTCTTTAGCTCTGCTTGGTCCATTACCTGGACAAAGTTAAATTAGTATAGATTAAGTGGAAAGTCCTTACATTTCCATTACTAGAAGTCCAAAAGGATTTTCATTTGAGAAGAGAAATGAGCATACAAATAACTTGCAAAAAGTCATTCTATAATAATGTCCACACATATATATTCATCCTTATCTAGCCAAATCATAGAAAAATTACAAACAAGCATTGAATAATATATCAACTCAAAATTTTAACATATCATTCCAAGAATCATATCTTATTCCAAATCTTAATGAACCAAAATAGGGTACTAAGTATGCAAGCATAAGTTAACTAAGCACATATTCCATCAACCAAGTCATGCATAACCAATTATACATGTATGATAACCTATGCTCCAAAACACTTGTGCATAATTCACTAGCAACATTTTTCATAACCTAAGCATGATTATTAATCTCATATGACAACCAACATATTCATACTTAGTGTAAAGTGTATATTTGTTGATATGAATACTTAACACTATCACATACTTGCAAGTCTTTATTACTCTTTATTATTATTACTAATGCTAACTTGCAATCCTATGATCCAAATCCATAAGCGTTATAGAGGGAAAGTCATAGCTATTGATTGAATGTATAGTTTTGAATGAAAAAATGCACAAAAAGTATCACATCTAAGGTCAACTAATCTAGCATTACATTGATCAACTCAAATGGAAGAGAAGTTTAGAAATAGGAAAAAGCTGTAGTTTTAAAATTAACCTACCATAGGTAAGGTTAACCTATTGATTCCTAAGGTCAAAAAAATCATCCAAAATTAGCGAAGATATGTTTTAATAAATCTTAGTGGTAGGAAATTGCACACGTTTAAGGTTGACTAACCTCTTGATAAATTAAATGATCAAAGATGGAAGAAGAATAAATAGATGAGAAATGCATAAATTTAAGATTAACTGACATTCCTATAGGTTGACCTACTTAAAGAAAGTTATAAATGTCAAATTCCTAGTTCCAAATGACTAAGATCAAGAAGGAAAATTGAGCTAATGGTGAAGGGACATTGCTTCCAATCCCCTTGTTCTTCATTATGTGTGTGTTTTATAAGTTTCAAGCTCTATGAAGACATCTAAAAGGTCAAGGAGACATCTTGGCTAGGAGTGAATTCTTTATAGAATACATCTTGGATCTAGTAGGAGACATATCATATTTGAAGAAGACATATTGACTTGAGATAAGACATCTCGAGGGAGATGTCTTATTAATAGTGTAGACATCTTAGACAAGACATCTTGCCTAAGATTAGATTTCTTGGACAAGGAGGAGATGTCTCCTAAAAAAATAGATGTCCTAGTTGAAAGTGATGTTTCTATGGGAGACAATCCAAGAAGACTAAAGATGATCTATATGGTTAGGAAACTTTTGAATTTGGCCATTCCAAGTAGGAAAACAATTAGAAGATGGAGAAATAAAGATAGAAACAACATGAGAACTCCAAGTTGAGCTTGTAAAAGTTTTTCCTAGATTTTTATCTTATTTTCTTAATAAATTTGTTAGTGTATCATGTTTATGGATGGATAAAGTATGAGAGAGAAGTCTTGGTTAGAGCTCTTGAGTTGAAGAAAGAGCTTGATAAGAGTATGATAGAGTACATTGAGTGAGTGTAGGTGTGGTTGTAGCTCTAGAATCAATGTGTGTGGATTGGCCTATATGTTCTTGTCTCTTTTTTACTTCTTTGATTTTAATCTGAGTCCTAGGTTTTGAAAAATATTTCCCTTTGGTTTTGTCTTGTCTTAATAATAGCCATTGTATGGTTGTAGATCCTCATGCTCTACAATATCATTTGAGTGTTTTGAGAGTTTCAATGTTTTATGGGTTTGGAAACCCTCTTGTAATCTTCTAATTGAATAAAATCAAAGATAGCTAGTTTTCTAGAAAATGTTATCATATTTTTATAGTATTTGGATTTAGTAGTTAAAGGTGAATAATTATTAGAGTGAACTTGCTCTAGATTTATATTGGTAACAAAGCTTTATATTGAGATTTNTTCTAAATACTCTAGAAAGCCTTGCCTCATCTTCCTTATCAAGCTTGCCTAGAGAAGAAATATTTACCACTCCCATTAAAATCCTTGACTAATGGATTCTTACACTCCCATAGTTGGATTATTCTTCCTCTTTATCCACTCCATCTCCCCATATTATGAAACGTCTTCATCTAAAAATGCATGCTTCTCACCTCTACATGTGTAGATATGGCTAGGACTGGCATTTCTATCTACCTCTGCATTGATTTCATCTAATTGAGAAACCATCATCTTGAAGGAAGACTTCATAACCTTCATCTCTCTATTTAGTACCCAAACCTATTTATTCTTAGGTTTCATAATAGAAAAANAACTTGAGGGTACCTATTGCTGAATCCAAATTAGAAGGTATAAATTTTACTTAGTGGCAAAAAAAGTAATAGAATTATAAAAGATGAAATGGTCAATCCATAAAAGATTGGAATATAATGAAATATAGTTTACAAAGAAAATATGAATTGTCTTGTCAAAGGCAAGAGACTATTATGAAGTTGAAGTACCTAAGGCAAGGTGACAAGGATGTTAAAGACTTCTACATCGAATGTGATATATTCCATCAAGCTAATGTAAATTGAAAGGTTTAATCTTTTTAGGAAGTCTAAAATGGTATATTAGTAGGAGTTATATTTTTATGAGTAAAATTCTTGATGAGGCTTATGATTTAGCACTCAAGGTTGAGAAGAAGTTAAGTGGACTCAGAAATAAGAGTAAACGAACTTCCAAGGAGAAGGAGAAAAGATCCAAATATGAAAAGGGGTCTCAGAAAAAAATTAAAGATAATGATGGAAATCATGAAAAGAAGATTGAAATTGGTGATGATAAGGGAAAAAACCAAGAAGAACCAAGGTAAGAGAGGTAAAGATCAAGGTAGCATGGAGGTCTTTAGATAGGTAATCCTAAAGCTTCAAAAATGGAGAATTTTTCCAAATTAAATTCTTTTAAATTCATAGGGAATGTGAATAGAGGAGAACACCCTAATAGAAAATTATTATTTTAGATTGGGGCTAGATGTTTGCTTAGTGGGGAATTGTCACATTCCCATTCCCAAATGATGCTATTGCCTAATGAAGATGGTATCTCTTCATAACAAGTGTTATTGTCATCCTAACAAGACCTAAAAGGGTAGTTGTGCTTAAGACTTGAAAGGGCATATTGTAATAATAGACATGTCTCTTAAGGTAACCTTTGGGGATTTGACCTAAGGCATTCATACCCAGGGTTAGAGGTTGTACCAACATGGAGTGGTGACACTGGTATAGGCAAGTCATGGGAAGTCGAGTGAAGAAGGACATACATGGACTAACCATTCCTTCTAGCTAGGTTATAGGCCTAATCATCATGGTAGTGTTTGATTACCTCTAAGGGATATATGCAAAAGGAAAAAAACCCCAAGGAACACTCTCGAAGCACAATCCAGATATGCTATTCCATATCAATAAAGCATTATTTTCTTTCTTTTTTGAATTTTTCCTATTAGTTTCTTTATAAATAATGTTGAATATCACTTATATTTGGCATTTTCTATATTTTCTTTGTACACATAATGTCTAATATATTGTATATTTTACACTTGCCATGACATTTAGGGAAGGGATGTCATAGTAATGGATTCATGTTTTGATTGATGTATAAGCCCAAGAAAATGTTATTCCTTCTATGGTAGTTGCTAGATTGGGATTGGTAACTAATCCTTATCTTAGACCTTATAAAGTGTATTGGATATTTAGAAAGTTTTCCCCAAGAAGTAAGGAAACAATGTACTTTAAAATTTAAAATTGGAGGTTTTCATGATGTTGTAAAGTGTGATGTGCTTCCAATAGATTATGATGATGTAATTCTTAGTAGAACTTGGGATTTAGATAATGGTACATAGTTGGATGAAGCAAGAAATTTTTGAAGTGTAACTAGACTTGATAGAATCCATGAGTTGATTCCAATGATAGACAAACAAGTGAGGCAACAAAGCTCACTTAATGATTTTTTAATCCTTTGAGAAGAGTGGAAATATATTAAGAAACATAATGAAGTAGGTTTTGGTTTTGTTATTTTAATAGCAATTGTTACTAACTATGATGATGTGTCAATTTAACTTCCACAAGTGTGCTAGGCATGAAGGAGAAATTTTCCAAGGTGTTCAAGGTGGAATTGGATCGATTACCACCAATGAGGAATGTATAGAAATAGATTGATTTTATTCCTTATGCTACCATTCCAAACAAGGGAGCTTGTTGGATGGCTCCAAATTAGTAGGCTGAATTGCAAAGGTAGGTAGAGGAGTTACTTTCAAATGGCTTTATGAGGAAATCAATTTCACCTTGTGTAATTCTAGTGATGCCAATGACAAAGTAGGATAATGATGAATTGAGAATATGTATTGATTCTAGGGTAGTAAATATTATAATAGTGCAGTATAGGTTTCTTATTCCAAGGATGGATGATATCCTTGATATTCTTACAAATGTAGAGATTTTTAGCAAAATTGATTTGAAGAGAGGATACCATCAAATATGAATTAGATCTAATGGTGAGTGGAAGATAGCATTTAGGATACTAGATGGATTGTTTGAGTTATTGGTGATGTCATTTGGGTTCATGAATGCACCTACTAAATTCATGAGGTTGATGCATGATGTATCGAAAGACTTAATATGTGAGCTCTATACTGTCTATTTGGACAATGTTTTGGTGTATAGCTCTAATAAGGAAGAGTAGTTGGATCACCTGAGAATGGTGTGTCTCAATTTGGAAGAGGCATAGTTGGTGATTAATGTAAATAAAAGTCATTTCTTAAAAATAAAAACCACATATTTTGAGTAAGGTGTTTTTAAAACCTAAGTTTGGATGAAATCTACTAAGATGAAGGCTATTAGAAATTGGAATCTCCTAATAATGTTAGGGACGTAGGATCATTTCTTAGTTTAACAAGTTTTTATAGATGATTTATTAAAAATTTAAATTGTATTTCACGGCCTAGGTTTTCTCTTTTAATGAAAAATAAATATTTCAAGTGGAATAATAAGACTAAAGGGAGCTTTGACTTGTTGAAAGTAAATATTACTAGTGAACTAGTGTTTGCAATTCTATATTTTTAGAAGCATTTATAGGTGAATGTAGATGCAAGTGGACTTGATATTGGTGGGGAATTTTCACTATAAGATATACTTGTTGCTTTCTTTTCAAAAAAGTTAAATAAATCAAGGTAAAAATATAGCATATATGAAAATGAGCTATATGATATTCTTCAAGAAATGAAGCATTGGTGGCATTGCTTATTTTCCAAGGAGTTTGCTTTGATGATAGACCATAAAGAACTTAATTTCTAAAATCAAAAAATAAGTTGAATATCAAGCACATGAAGTGGATTATATAGTTATAGCAGTTTAATTTTGTGTTGAAGCACAAAAGTAGGAAAGCCAATGTGGTGGTTGATGCATTATCTATGGTGCATGTTGATGAGCGGCGAGGTACCCCTACACCCAACTATACAAATCACTAAGGCGTTACATGTGATCAAGTTAAATTCCATGGACCTATAGTTATCTAATCCACTATCTTTTCTAGAAAGTGAAATGGGTGTGTTGAGAATGTTCATTGTCTTCCCAGTTACACTTGTGAGGTTCAAGGGTATGGTTTAAGTGTAATTGAGGTATATGAATTTTTTTATTTTATATTTTATGAGTTTGATCATCTACAACAAGAATGGAAGGTAAAGTAATTGAAGATCTAATTCATCTATTACCTAGCTAGCCTAACACAAGTAAAAGCACCACTTTCCTGGACACATCCTAAACACATATAGCACTACTAGGCTACCAAACATTAAGCGTTTCTTGGTTACCAAGTACTATATGAATGCTTGAAGTGGTTGTGCTCATGTTCATTAACTTATGGAAATAAATTAATTAATTTAAATGCATTAAAATAAAGAGCATGAAAGTAAAATGTAATAAAGAAAATATTAAGCTATTCTCAGTGCTACAAGGATCATCAAAAGAGTTCGTTTTATTCCTATCACACTACTACGCTTAGGTACATTAGTGCTCGAACAAAGAACCATACACACTTAGACTCCTTTTGTGGGCACTTAGAAAATATTCTATCTTTGAGGAAAAGAAATAGTAAAAGCATTGCTAGACTAACTATGAAATATCAAAAATTGACTATGAAAACTGGAATTGAGATGCAATATTTATAGCCTTGGGGTATATACCTTGACATTGTGTATATGATGTCAGATCAAGGCCTCGACGTTGCATACATGACATTGCAACTTTGACATTGCGTACCTGACATCAGAGTAGACATAAAATGTGATTCATCATACCCCCATGACTAAATGAAAACTCGTCCTTGAGTGAAGAAGAGGAGGAACAAGTTCATTACAACATAACATACTAGGTAGGTATGGAATTATTGACTAACATTACAAATTGACATAGATGGAATAGATAGACTTTGAGTGCCCAGGTGTACAGAATTACAATTTTTACAACATTGTGTGTTCATGAGAAGAGGAGTAAACACCTTGGAGAATATTGACATCCAACACCTCTTGGTAGTAGAAGAATGAAAGAGAGAGAGAGAAGAGATCCAACGATCACAAACAATCCTCATTGTGTGGTCTTGTTGCATCATCCTTGCTGAAGGTAATCTCACTTCCAGTCCATACTTCCCACTGCAATCACAGTAGAATCATGAATTAGTATGCAATATGTAATACATAATGGTGAAATACCTTGTCTCATTAGTGGTTACTCTTGGCTAAGTTGTGATTGTGGTAGATTGGTTTCTTCAATAGTGTTAGTAGGAAGGCTGACAAATAGGGTAAAATAGACAAGCAGTCCATTAAATTAGAAAACATTTAACACAAGGAAATACTTGAAGAGGATATAGGAATTCACAACAATGAAAAGAAAAATTCACTAAAATTTTTTGTGAAGATGTGTACAACTGGATGTCATTAATGGAGTAAATAGAAGAAAATTTGATTATAAGGGTGTTTAAGGATAAAAAACTTAACTAACCCAACCAAAAGATATGTAAGTGGGTCCTCCCCAAAGTAGGCACATGCCTTCTTACCCTTACATAACTTCAAACCAAAGAGTTCGTGGGCTCTGTGGATGACTAATGGTTACTAAAGGTTAATTACAAAAACCTAGAAGAAACTAACTAAGAATTCCAACACATTAAACCAAAATATGAAACTGGTAGTGAGGTGAGACATGGAAAGCATAGATGGATGAGAGAGAGAGAGACAGAGTGGATGGAGTTCTAATTATGGTCATATGAAGTCCCTTGTGGATTTTGTGGTTAAATGACTTGATAGGTCCCATCCTTAGTCCAAACCAAAACCAACCACGTGCATTGACTTTGCATCGACATTCTAAGACTAATCCATTCCTTGAGACACAAAAGTGCTTCCATAGAACAATCACCATTCCTTATTAGAGAAGAAGTAGGAATTGAGGAAGGGCCTTAGTTAGAAGGGACTAATCCCATAACCAGTGCTTGTAGCCCATTTATTCTATCTAAGGGGTATGCTTTGAATTCCCATTGCTTTTCTTTCTTTTGAAATGGGAACCACACCATGTAAAGATACATGCATTTATTTTGTCCATGGGGTGTGATTTGAATCCTCATAAGTTTTTTTCTTGATGAGAACCACACCATTCAAGGACATATGCATTTATTTTGTCTAAGAAGTGTGCTTTGAATTCTCATTGTTTATTTTTTCTAATGAGAACCACACCATGCAAGGAATTATTCAACTTCCTTTTATTGGATGACACAGAATGGTAAGAAATTCATGAAAATACACATGAACCTAGGCAAACAGAAAAGCACAAAGAATACCGAATCCCCTTAAAGCCACACCTTGTTTAAACCTTTGAATCCTTCTCAATTCTGGAAACAACCAAAGTTACAAATTTATTAAAGTTTTATTAATGAAAAAGGGACTACATGTTTCCAAAACAAAGAAAACCATAGAGTTTATGGTCGGTGGATGTTGTGGACTCACTGCCTATTACATGAAAAGAAACCATGTCCTAATTATCTGTAGCAAAATTCAAAGCTAGAAACCAGACACCAACAATCAAATAAAAATAATATATACCACCATCGAGTAACACATTACTAGTGTACCTAGCACTTATTAAAAAAAAGTTTGAAGATCACACCAAATAAAAAAAAATATAAAAGAAAGTGTAAAATGTTCAAGAAATATCAAATACACTAATGATGGTGCAAAAAACAAAATTTGGAAAATATTAATAAGATAAAAACAAACATATGTAAAATAAAGAGTGTAAAACAAAAATTTGTAAAACAAAAAAAAATGTGTTAAATAAAAAGGTTGAAAATTTGAGGAGCCACTTGTATGATTAGCATGAGTGGCCATATCCCCGATGACTAAGTTGAAAGGAGGAGATCTGAAATATGGAGTGTGGTTATCCATCAAATGAGGTGCTTATTGTGTTCACTAGCATATGCTCATGAAAAGGTCTAATTTGTTGGATGTTGACTAGCTATTTCTTATTTGGGCTCTCAAGTTTATAGATCATCATGGATCCAAAATGAAAACTCTCATAAATAATATAAGGTCCTTTCCATAGTGTTTGGAACTTATTTTGTTGAGGTACGTGTGTGGGGTTCCAGTAAAGAACCTTGTCTCTTGATTGAAATTTGACTTTTCTATTTTTTAGGTCATAATGCTTTTTGTTATAGGCTTTATGCAACTTGTTATACGATAGGGCCACTAATTAGTTTTTGTCTAGTAGGTTGAGATTTATCAGTTGTTCTTTTTGGGCTAGACTCAAGTCAAGATCAAGGTCATAAGCTATTGAAAGTGTATGGAGTTCAAACTGAATAGGAAGTGTTGGTAGTTTTCCATACAAAAGCTCATAGGGAGAGTAGCCTATAGGATGTTTCAAAGTTACTAAATAGGCCTAAAGGGAATTATTTAGTTTTGTGCTTTAGTCCTTCCTATACTTGTTAAAAATTCTTGTTAGTAAAGTAGTTCTTGTAAAATGAGTTCCATTATTAGAAATTAATGCATGTGGCACACCAAACCTATTTACAACATTTTGTTGTACAAATTGAGTAGTAGTAGAGGATGTACAATCAATGATGATTGTTACTTTTTCCCATTTTGTACAATAGTCAATAATGACTATGATTTACACCTTTTAATTTGACATGAGCATGATGGAACCCATGAAATCAATGTTCTAGATGTCGAATGATTCCAATGGTTGAATCCATTGTTACGGTTCCTTCTTTCGAGTTGTCATTCCACCATCTTGTTGACATCATTCACAAGAGTGGACATAATGGTAAGAATCCATGAAGAGTGTTGGCTAGTAGTACCCTACTATTAGGATTTTAATGGCCATGTGTCTTCCAACATAGTGTCATTTACAAGGACCTTCATGAGCATCTTGGAGAATGCGTAGTTGATTGGCATTAGGGACACACCAATGAACTAGGCCATTGGTGCATACCTTGTAGAGATGTCCATTGATTTCCATGAAGTGCTTTACCTAGTGAAGAAACTACTATTTCTTCTAGTGGTCTAACCGTTGTGGCATCTCTTGAGTGAGAAGATAGGTGAGAATGTTATCATACCATTTTGGCTCATTGGGCATTTGTTTAGTTATTGCTCCAGCAAAGAGGAGTTCATCAAGAAATGTATTAGATAATGGACTTTCTTCCTCTTTGTCATCCCATTGCAACTAAGACAAGTGATCAATGACCACATTCTTAGTGCCCTTTCAATATATCATTACAAGATCAAATTCTTGCAAGATCAGAAACCATTGTATGACACAAGGGCTCACTATTGGCTTGTTCATTAGGAAGCATATAGCACTATGGTCCATGTGCACAAACACCTTATATCTAAGCACATAATGCTTAAAATTCTCTAGAGCAAATACCACTACCATAAATTCCTTTTCTATGGTGCTATAATTTAGTTGTGCACCCATAATGCTTTGGTTAGTGCAATGGATGTAGTATGGACATTTTGTGTCATCTAACTACATCAACATTGCTCCCAAGGCATAATTTGATGCATCATTTATAATGTGAAATGGCCTAGACTAGTAAGGTGCTTGTAGGATTGGAGTTTCTACAAGCTTCTCTTTTAATTATTGGAATGCTTTCTGAAATTTTGTGATCCAAACAAAGGAAGCATCTTTCTTTGTTAGCTCAACTAATAGTTTTGCAATCTCAGAGAAATTCTCTATGAATTGCCAGTAGTAGCTAGTATGACCAAGGAATGATTGAAAATCTTTAACTATTTCTAGCTAATGGGTTTATCCTTGGATGACCCTTATTTTTTTAGGATCAACCTTAATTCTTGCTTATGATATTTTTCTTCCCTAGTACAATGTCCTCTTAGACCATGAGGTGACTATTCTGCTAATTAAGCTACAAGTTGGTTTTAATGCACCATTTCAACACTTGCTCAAGGAGATCCAAGGCTTATTCAAATGTAGCTCCATAGGTGTAGAAGTTATCCATGAAGACTTCTACACCACTATTGATCTATTGTTGAAAAATGCTTAGGACTAGGTATTGGAATGTGGCAAGAGGATTGCATAGACCAAACAACATCTTGCGATATGCAAAAGTTCATAAAGGACTCATGAATGTTGTCTTTTCTTGGTCCTCTGGTGTAATTTGAATTTGGTTATAGCCACTATAACCATCTAGAAAGTTGTAGTAGAAATTCCAAAATATTATATTGAGTACTTGGTCAACAAATAGAAATGGAAAATGATCCTTGAATGTTGCCATATTCAGTAACCTAAAATCAATACAAACCCACCACTTGTTACCTTTCTTTGGCACAATCACAAGTGGGCTAACCCACTCACTATCTGTAATGGAATAGAGGAACCCTACCTTCAGGAGTTGCTTAATTACCTCCTTGACGATTTTCTTTAGTCTGGGATTTAATCGCCTTTGTGGCTGTCATTTTGGCTCCATGGTTGGATTGGTGTAGATGCGATGATGGCATATCCTAGGATCAATCCCTATGAGTTTAGGATATCACCAAGAAAAAGTTGTTGACCATTTTCAATAGCTTTTAATAGCATCTTTTTCTATTTTGGAGCAAGTTTTTCATTGATTATAACTAGCTTCCCATTTTTCAAAAATACATATTCCATTTTAGTCGGTAACATTTTTAGCTCAAAGGGATATTGTTTGAATTTGTTAGGAATTTCCAACTCTTCCTAGTGAGCATTATCATTTATGTCATCAGAGAGCTGGTGATGAACTTGTTTTAGTTCATCCATGCCTATGACATACACACATGTTAGGCTTTCAACTGGTTCCATGTAAAGTGTGTTACTTTCCAAATCAGTAATCAATCACTGACTGCCCTTCTATTTTGTGGTTTCTATGTATAGAAACCTTTGAATTTTTGCTTATGGTGCATACTATTTGCATTCAGAGATAGATGCTTGCTTTATAGCCCAGAGTTTCTGCACATAATTGCACCCTGTATCGCTATACGTAATGCATGGATCTCTCTTCTTCTTAATCTTTCTGAATGCATTTTCTTTAGACATCTCCAGGGAAAGATCTTTGATGTCCATTCTTGCATTGACAGTGCTCAGCCATGCCCTTCCCATTATGATTGGAAAATCCTCTTTGTAGTTCTCCACTTTGATTACTAGGAAATTGGTAGGATAAGAACACTCATAGATAGTGATCACAATGTCTTTTACCAGCTCCAATGGAACAATGATGGAATGGTTTGCCAATTCTAATCTTATGTTGCTCTTCTTGAGAGGAGGTAGGTTCTAGGAAGTGTACATATCATGAGAAATTAAATTAATACCAGAACCTAAATCGAGAAGAGACTTGCATGGTTCATTCCTAGCAATCTGCAAATGAATTAGAGGACTTCCAGGATCGGCTAATTTTCTAGGAAGGTTTCTTGCATGGATCCAATTAGACATAGTATGAGTAAGCATTATAGTATGGATCCTTGGCAGAGTTTGGTTTGAAGGAGGCTTAAAGGAATTTGATATGGAGGAAGAGGTAGGAGTAGGGTTGTTAACTACGGGTGTAGGTGAAGGCTTAGGTGGACTATGGGGTTGAAAGAAAGGTCTTTTGTTTGATCGGGCATTCAACCCCTTCAACTGATGATTTGGTTATAGATTAACAACCCTTGTAGCATTGCATTTTTGTGGTTAAGTTGGTAATTCACCTTACATTGGTGGAGTAGGTAGTAGCTATTCAACTAGAGGAGGAGTATGTGTAGGGATAGGAGAAGGATAAGGATAAGAGCTGGTGTCCCTTCTTTCATGTGGTGAATGAGCTTGATATTAATATGAAAGATGGTAGTAATTTTGAAAATTAAATACATGAATGGAGGAGTCACGTGGAGACATGGGTTGGTAAACATGGTAACCATATGGATTAGGATACCAATAAGGGTATTATTGTCTTGGCGGTGCCAATGCCCATGATTATGGTTGCTACCATTATTGATACTATTCATATGATTGCAACATAGCTCCACTTGGATAATACAGTTGTTGCTAGTGGAACTACCTAAGATTACCTTGAATATAAGATGACCTTCTAGATGTTTGCCTTTGTGTAAGTTGTGGATGTAAGGCATACACCCCAAACTCCTATATATGTGACACAATGGGGCAACATCCCTTAGGATGTTCATATTAACAAACATTACATCCATGATCATCATTTGATTCACCACCCACAACCTCTTCTATTACAAAAATCTTTCCCTTACCTTTGTAATATGTAGGTTTAGCTTCCTTGCGTCTCTTGTGCTCATGCTCACTACTTTGTTCTTTGGACTCCTTAGCAATTTTGAGGATAGCTTAGAATTTTTTGTTCATTAAGTTCCCTAATTGATCAACCTTAGTTTTAAGTTCAAATTGAAATTATTGGAGTGGCAAGGATTTCTTATCCATCCCTTCATCAAATACAAACTCATCCTC
Organism: Gnetum montanum; assembly: GCA_015680685.1. NCBI lineage: Eukaryota > Viridiplantae > Streptophyta > Gnetopsida > Gnetales > Gnetaceae > Gnetum > Gnetum montanum. Next base: position 16,435 of record MNCI01019639.1, read on the forward strand.
ATTATCATAGAATCAAACCTCCCTCTTGCAAATGGAAGGATCATGGTTGTACTTTTTTGCACTTTCTCTTTTCCTTAAGTTGCCCTACTCTTCAGTGACCTACTTTATTAATCTTTGTATTTGACAAGTAGTTAGTTTTGATTATCACTCTTGGGCATAGACATTAAGGATTTTCCTTGTTTCATTACGAAGCCCATCTACAATGTGGCAAAGTTGAACCAATTGAGATAACCATGGCTAGGACATTTGTGCATCAAGGCATAGTATCAGACAATGGTAGCATCCAAGGGTTCGTGTGTTCCTTGTTTTCATCCTTGGATTTTCTTCCTTATGTTGGACACTCTAGAGTATATTTAATACTTATCATTAAACAAATCAAGCATGGTACTCCATTGTCTGATAGATTCTAGCTCTAAGGATAGGTACCAATTTTCTGCTTCTTTGATAAGTGTCCTGGGGAACAACTTTAGTTTCTATCACTCATTCTCTATGTTCTGTAAGGCACATGCATCTTCGAAAGCTTGAAGATGATTTTGTGAATCAGAGTTATATCCTCCTTCAAATCGAGGAATATTATTCATGTCTAATCATTTGATTCGACTATTCTTCACATGCCTTGTTGGAATTCTAACTACCTCTATGATGTTAAGCATACTTTGGGTAGCAAATAGAGGCTCATCAAGGCCTTGATCATAGTGCGTATGATGCCCTCTACTACCCCTTCATTCATGGCAATGTGCCTCTCTTGAACATCTATACCCTTGATCTTGTCTATCCCAATGGTCCCATTGGCTATTTTGGTCCTATTAGTCATTTCATTCATCTCGATCACATCCATCATGGTCTTACCCTCTATAGTCACAGTCATAGCTAGAAGAAGAAGATGATGATGAAGGGGAAGAGGAAGAAGAACTAGCACCATCATGGTGCCTACTACCACCTCTTCGACGATCATGACCACAATCACGATCATGCTTCTTATTTGCATCCCTGTGTTGACTTGCCCCTTCGGATCCTTCTTTGATATTAGATCCCTTGTTACCACAATCAAGATTGTGAAATTTGGAGTGCAAATTCTGATTTTGACCTCCATCAATGAAGTCAAAGAGAGAAGTTTCATTGAATGGAAAATCCCTAGAGAAGGGTGCCCCACTAGATTATTGGTACAATAGGAATGGAGAATCATTAAGTCCTTTTCCCTTCAAAAATTCATAGTGTTGCTCTAGCTACTGATCCCATAGACATTGTTCTTCAGTGGGGTGGTAATCCTTGGCATTAGCATCTTCCATAATATACTCCCCATGGCAATCTTGAAGACCATAGTTTGAAAGTATTTGATAGAGCATTGCAGGAGCTACATGATTAGGTGGCAACATAATGTTGCCCTCCATATCACACCATTGCAGTTCATCTTGGTGTAGGATGAAGGTGAAGTTTGACACATACTCATTAGGATGCGCATATATAATTCGATACTATTAAGGCTTTGGTGGATTAACTCTATCAGTATTGGGTAGAGAAGTGCTTTTGTGAGAAGAAGACATTTTCAGTTAGAGAATAAAAATCATAATGTGCTCTAAAAATTATTCTAGTAATTGTGAAATAAGATATGACTTAAAGGTTTGTTTTAATGATTTAAATACTTTCACTAAGTCCTAGATAGTGCATAAAATAAGAAAAATGTCCCCAACAATGGTGCCAATGATGAGTGGTGAGGTACCCTACGCCCAACCATACAAATCACTAAGGTGTTACGTGCAATATGGTTGAATTTTATAGACCTATAGTTATCTAATGCACTAGCTCTTCTAGGAAGTGAAATAGATGTTGAGAATGTTCATTGTCTTCCCAATTACACTTGTGAGGTTCAAGGGTATGGTTTAAGTCTAATTGAGGTATATGAATTTTTTTATTTTATATTTTACAAGTTTGATTACCTACAACAAGAATGAAAGGTAAAATAATTGAAGATCTCATTCATCTATTTCCTAACACAAGTAACTGTCCCACTTTCTCGGACACATCCTGAACACATATAGCACTACTGGGCTACCAAACATTAAGTGTTGTTGGGTTACCAAGCACTATATGAATGCTCGAAGTGGTCATGCTCATGTTAATTAATTGCAAGAAATAAATTGCTTAATTTAAATGCATTAAAATAAAGAGCATGAAAGTAAAATGTAATAAATAAAATATTAAGCTATTCTCAGTGCTACAAGGATTGTCAAAAGAGTTTGTTTTATTCCTATCACACTGCTGTGCTTACATCAATGCTTGAACAAAGAATTGTACACACTCAGATTCCTTCTATAGGCACTTAGAAAATATTCTAACTCTGAGGAAAATAAATGGTAAGAGCTTTGATACTTTGCCTATGAAAGACCAAAAATTGACTATGAAAACTGGAGCCTAGATGCATTATTTATAGCCTTGGGGTATATACTGTAACATCACATATGTGATGTTGCGGCTTTGACGTCGCGTACCCAACGTCAAAGTAGACATAAAATGTGATTCATCACATGTGGCTAATTTTAGCATACCTCATGTGGAAGGTATGATAATTTTTCTTCTTTATATATGTATGATGTTGATTTTGCACAAGTTTGGAGCATCCGTAAAGAACCATTGATGAGTAGGATAGACCAATGAAGGAACTATCATATTCAAGATGAAATTATATTTAAGAATGGAAAGGTATGTGTGCCTAATTGTGATTTTAGGAAAAATATTTTATTTGAAAAGCATTGTAGTGGCATGATAGGTTACATGGACAAGAATAAAACAATGGAACTAATGGGTAGGCATTATCTTTAGCTTGGTATGACAATTGAAGTTATGAAGAAGTGTTTGACTTGTCAAAAGTTCAAAGAAGCTAAAGAACTAGATGGATATTATATGTCTTTATTGATTTCCAAGGATTTATGGAAAAGTGTGTCTATGGATTTTGTAAGTGATAATTCCAAAGAAAAGTGAAAATGATGATATTTTTTTATTTTTAATAGGTTCTTTAAGATGACATAGTTAATTCTATGCAAGAAGGTGAGTGATGCTTCTCATGTTGCAAATTTTTTTTTCCAGCATGTTTTGAAATTGCATGGGATTCCTTTGAATACTTGTTAATGATAGAGATTCCAAATTCATTAGTTACTTTTGGAGTTTTATTTGAAAATGTTAGGGACAAAGATGAATTTTTCTAGTGCATATCATCCAAAATATTATGGCCAAATGAAGGTGATGAATAAATCATTGCTAAAAATATTAAGATGTTTATGTGATGGACAACCAAAAAGGTGGGAAAAATTGATGTGTCATGTTGAGTTATCATATGATAATGCTAACATGATGAGTTTATCATACAATAATGCTTTTCATGTTGCTATTAGCAAAAGCCCATTTGAGGTGAACTATGCATTTTATCCAAAGATGTTAGAAACTTTAAAGAGCTTTAATAATGAAGCTCAATTTAGTGCTAATTTTGTGCAAGAGATGAGAGATCTCAATGCACAAGTAAAATTAAGTCTTAAGAGGAAGGTTGAAGAGAGAGTCCTCAAAAGAAATGAGAGTAAATGAAAGTCTAATTTTTTTGTTGGTGACTTGGTTTGGATGTACTTGAAGAAGAAGTAGTTGAGAGGTGTTAAGTTCTCTAAATTTAAATTCAAGAAGATGGAGCCTTTTAAAATCAAGGCTAATATCAATGATAATTCTTTTGAGATTGATTTACAAAAAAATATTGGCATGTATATTCTATTTAATGTTTCAGATCTTATGAACTATAATGAACCAGTTGATGAAAAGATCATATAGGGTGGCATCAATGAGTTGAATGGGATTATTGATCATTCTAATCCTTTAATGAAGAGAAAGACAATCATACTCAAGAGAAGGAAAGCTTATAGTACTTGGAAAGTTAAGAGGCATGGATATTTGGTCCATTGGAAGGATCAGTCTATGGATGATGCTATATTAGTTCATAAGACCAAACTCCATGAGTGGGGGATCACTTCAACCCCTATTACCTTGTTTCCATGAGTTCACTTTTTAAAGGATGGGAGAGCTAGTGTAGGGACACCTCTTTTAACCCCTTGTTTTTTCCTACATGTGTGTTTTGTAGATTTTGGTCTATGTGAAGATGACTTGGAGGTTACAGAGACATCTTGGTTAGGAGTGAAGTGTTCATAGAATACATCTTAGATCTAGAAAAGGATCTGTTATATTTGGAAGAGATGTATTGACTTAATATAAGACATCTTTTCAATAGTGCAAATATCTCAAACATGACATCTTGCCCAGGATAAGATATCTTGGCTAGGGAGGAGATGTCTTCCAAAAAAATGTAGATGTCTTGAATAAAAGTGATGTTTTTGTGGGAGACAATTGAAGGAGGCTAGAGATAATATGTATGATTAGGAAACTTTTGGATTTGACTGTTTAAGTTGGGAAATGGTGAGGATACAAAGGAAAAACATAGAGACAAGATGGAAACTCCAAGTTGAGCTTGTAAAAGATTTTCCTAGGTTTTTATCTTATTTTATTAATAAATTTGTTGGTGTATCCTATTTATGGATGGACAAAGAGTGAGAGAGAATTCTTGATGAGATCTCTTAAGTTGAAGAAAGAGCTTGGCAAGAGTGGGATAGAGTACTTTGAGTGAGTGCATGTATGGTTGTAGCTCTAGGGTCAATGTGTGTGGATTGGCCTATATGTTGTTGTCTCTTATCTACTTCTCTAAACTAAATCTTAGTCCCAGGTTTTAGGAGATATTTCCTTTTGATTGTTTCTTGCATTAATAATAGCCATTATGTTGTGATAGAGCGTCATGCTCTACAATATTGTTTGAGTGTTTTAAGAGGTTTGATATTTGGTGACATTGAAAACCCTATTGTAATATTTTAATTGAATAAAATTGAAGACATCCACTTTTCTTATTTTCTAGTAAAGTTATTATCTTTTCATAGTATCTAAATTTAGTAGTTGAAGAAGATTAATTATTGGAGTGAACTTGCTCTAGCTAAGAGTTCATGTTTTTCTAATTTCATGTAAAAGATAAACTCAATAGGCATATAGATTAACTAACCTTAGATAAGGTCATCCAATTAAGGAAATAATAATAAAAAATAAAAGCCAAAATTTCAAAAATTCCCTTTAAAATTGTGACACAAATAAGGCATTAAGGTTTAATATTTTCCATTTATCTTTAAGGAAAAAACATTTCTTGATGAATCTCATAGTTCATTTGACCATTGGTACCTAGGTGGATATGTATTATTCGACAAAGATCAATATTTTAGTAGTAGAAAATAGGATTGAAGTGAGAAAAGTGTAAGAAAGAGAGATAAACTAAAACATTCCATTATATCATTATATAATTGTACCCTAATATCTATATCTTTTAAATATTTGTACTTGTATTAGATGCAATCTGATCTCTTGTGAGATCATTTAGTATAATTTTAAAATCTTGGTTATAGGCAAGGGAGCTTGGAAACCCTTAAAACCAGTGTTATTCCCCAAGGAGTTGAAGAAGATTGGAAGGAAACTTAGGAAAGCCGAAGATTTGGATAGCCTTAAAGAGTGGACTAGGCATAAGTCAAACCACTATAGTTTTTGGTATTTAATATCCATATTGTTGATTTTTTGCATTTAATTTTTTCTCATATATTAGATTTAATTTAATTTAATTTTAGTTAAATGTTTTAAATTATTATTTTTATTCATGAAACTATATGTAGGTAGTGTAACTTTTCATGTTGACATCCTCTTCATTCCCCTCTAGGATGTGATATTTGATTCAAAATCGGTATCAAAGCCTATTCTCTTGATTATTAGACTAATCTCAATCAAGAGTTTATGCTTGTTTAATCATGCCCATTATAGGTGCTTAATTGTCCAATGAACCTTCATTCCTCAATTGATTAAATTACAACTACTAGAAAACAAGGATGAGGTTATTTCTATAGTTCATGGATTTTGATATTTGGTTTTTAATAGAGCATGAATATTCAAATCCTATGAAGTTTTACATAAGAAAAAGTAGAAATTTGTATACAAAATCTAAAGAAATCAATAAATAGACTAATGGTGAATCATGGTTTACCAGGCCTTGATATCAAGTATGTGATATTGCAGCCTGGATACGATATCATATACATGATATTATGATTCCTATGTTAGCCTATAAATACAAAACTTAGGTGCAAAGCGAGGTTGTTAGAGAGTTAGAAGTTCTTTTCTTTTGGCAATTTAGTTTTTGGTTTCTTTCTTTCTTCCAAGCTAGTTATTCCCAGTGCATGCCCACAGTGTTATGGTTGTAATTGTATTGCACCTTTGTTCAAGTGTGGCATACTTGGACACATGCATGCCCGGCAATAAAGATCAAGATTACTTTCAGCATTGTAGCATTCACTGAGATTAATTTCATTATTTTAATTACTTAATATATTCTTTAGTTAGTAGTTGATTTATTGTTATTTACTTTTCCCATAATTAAGTAGAATGTGTATACCTTAATCACAAGTGTTTAGGTGGGAATACTTGGCATGCCTAGCAGTAATCCCATGAAGTCCAAGATGTGTATTGATGGTTAAGGAAAAACACCATCGTTAGAGGCTAATTTTGGTTTTGGTCTTATTATTAATTTAATCAATTTATTTTTTCTGTTATCAGGAGTAACATAGAGATTAGGAAAACATCATATGCCTTACTTTGGACTAAATCATATGTGACAAAGCTACTACTAGTCTAGGTGGGAAGACAGTGAACTATGATCAATGTATAACTATCTAGGTGCCACAACTAGTTCATTCATGGAGTTCAATTGGATCATGTGTACATGATTGTATTCATATCGTTGAGCATAGGGATACCTCTTCACTCATCATTGGCACCATTGCCAAGGGTGGTGCTAGTTATCTAGATTAGTTGTATCACACAAGATCACTGTACAAGGGTATTAATGATATATCTTTCAAATAGTATTCAAACACACACCATGAATTAACAACAATGTCTTACTCATGTAGAAATGATTATGAGCCACATAGTGCACGTATTCATTAGAGAAATAATGAATTATACAATGAAGAAGATTGGAGTGATCCATCTTATGAAGGGGTGTTCATGACAATGGCCACCTTAATGACACTCAAAGACTACATTCACCTAAGGCAAACAATTGTGAAGAAGATGATATTAGTCCTAAACTAGGGGAGGACTTAAGGCCTAGGACCTCCTCAGTACTAGAAATGATAAACCAAAGTACCATGAGGAACATTATGGGAGCCATGGCTATCCTACTAGTTCCTCCTTTTCATCTTTCCCCTCAACTTCAATGTCTAGTTTTGACAAATATGAACGTAGGTATAGAGATAGAGCTCTACAAAAGGTTCAAAGTAAAAGAAAAAATAGAATCCATAGAGACACTCAAGGTCATCAACATGAATACAAGTCCCATCATCACCATTGATCAAATAGAGATTTTAATCACAACTTGTATGATGATGATAAACTCTTGTTAGTTCCTAAAAGCCTAATGTACATCATATAGCTTGTTAAGATATCTCATAGGCATTGCAAGGAGAGTCGACTACTTAAGCTCAACTTGAATAATATTCCAAAATTTGATGGAGGCTATGATTCAAATCCATAACATCATTTATAAGCCTTCCATGATGCTTGTGTGCTCAACAATGTGGATAGTAAATTACAAAAGCTTAAGCCCTTCCATGGAACACTAATCGATAAAGTTGAAGTGTGGTATAGATCATTGGAATCAAATTCAATAGGAGGATGGTCAACCATGTTAGAACTCTTCATTAAAAAATATCAAACCTATGCACAAGTGTCTTCCTTAAGGAGACAAATCCAAAGATGGAAACAAGAACAACAGGAACCCTTGGACATGGCCTTAGATAGATACTATGCCTTACTAAATAAATGTCCAAGCCATAGGTTCTCCGAGAAATAGCAAACACTCCACATTATAGATGGGCTTAGTAATGAAACAAGGATGAATCTTGGAACGTATGCCTGAGGACAACTATATAAGCTCCAAGGCCACCAGGTCAAAGAACTAATAGAGCATCTAATGAAATAAGAGAAAGAGTTATCTAAATAGGAGAATACCAAAGCATTTGAGTGGGGCCCAACTCTAGAAACAACAAAGGTCCAGAACCACAATGAAGAAGAAACAACCAATTCTAAAAGGATGATATAGTCCCAACCTTTGCCAATACAAAAATTGATAAATGAAATTGAGGCAAAGCATAACAAGATGACTATATGGGCAAATGAACAAAGTGTGAATTTAGAAGACACTGTTGGGGAGAGGGTCATCTAAAATAAACCTTGTAATCAAAATAAATAGAGGGCATAGAAATAAAAAACAATTAAGAACATTGTTTGATAGCCAGGGTGAATGGCTAAGGGTAACAAGGCCAAAGGCTCAACTACAAATAATGAGGATGGATGTCATGTCTATTTATATGATCATCTAAATGGCCATTGCCTAATCTTGTCACATCTATATAAGTAATGAGTAGGGAAGCTACATCCAAAATTCATACAAAGGTATTGATTTAGGCACATATCTATTCCACAAGGTAATTATGAACAAACACATAACCCATTGTACTATCCCAAGGGGAGCTATCACCAACCTCAACAGTTTGCTCCACCACAGTGGAAAAGCTCATAGGCTTGGGAAAGGCCACCATCTAGCTAGCCACATCCTCCATTTCCACCAAAACCAAATGCCTACTATGTTCAACATGCTATTTCTCCAACTAGTTCTGAATCCTCTATTTCCAATCGCTATTATCACTATCCCGAGTACCATCAACCCATGTCTTCTCCTGAGGGATCATCACCTCATACTTCTCACACTTCTCCTCACCCTCAATATTCTCATCCTTCACCTCCTTCTACACTTCCATTAGATGTATCGGATAGTTCCCCAGAACCATGCCAACCAAAAGATGTAACTTGTGCTACTACTATTAACGAAAGTAGGTTCCTTCCACAATGTTGGAAGCGTTCCTTCTTTAGACATGATTGTAGGAAGAAGAATCAAACTTTCAAACCTACTTCACCTTCTAAACAAGCCTAAGGAAAACCTAATTCAACACCTTCCTTAGCTCCATCAATAACCCTTGTTACTATGTCCAAGCCTCCACCTCACACTTGAACATCCACATGATCTAGTGAATTCACCAATGTGAAGGGATACATAGATCCATGCATACTACCATATAGTCAAGGGTGTCATAGTGGGCTAGATTTTCCTCATAATGAATACACACCATCTAACCTGCCACACTATGCTTTCGATAATCAGGTGTGTGACCAATAATTTCTCTACCCAGCCACCATACCACTAATAGACACCTAGTGGCTGAGGCATGAAGGGACCCTAATGTTTCATACATGCATGGAGCCTATTCATCCACTTATTAATCCTAGCCACAACCAAATGTTTACTCATGGGATTTACCNTGAAAACAACAATTAGAAAAAGTAAAAGAAATAGAGAAATNACCATCGTAATCTTGACTGTGAATAAGTTGATCATGTTGCCTATTAAGGTGAGGTTTTTCTGTATGTTGCCTAGTCATAAGGGAATGATTATTTAGACATTAAGACCATGACATTCATCCACCCATTCCATTAATAAGAGGTTCATGCTCTGGTTACAATGATAATCTTTTTCATCATCTAATTATAAATAATTTGATAATCATTGTGTCTAGAGAGACAAGTGAAGGACCAAGGTGGAATGATAAGGGTATGACATTAAGGGGATTCGTAGATTCTCTTTGGCTACTTTTGTATGTTCTATTGTGTTGCTGAGGTTGTAACTATATCCTTGTAGATCTAATGAAAAATGGGAGTAAGAGAAACTCAAATGGCACTAAATAAGCTTCTATGGGTCCCACTGGAGAGACATGTACCCATGCCTAAAGGTAGGCGATTTCATAGAGCCAAACATGAGTTGAAAAAAAAAGAGAAAAATGAAAGAAAGAAAGAGAGTAAGCCACCATGATGCTCCTCCCTTGAACAAAAAACCAAGTGATGTTACTCCTTGCAACTTTGATAGGCTTATGGTTGTTTGTTGATGGGATGAAGCGATGTGGTGTCATTGCAATATGGTATGGACTTGGTCTAGAACTTGGAAAGCTAGACACATGGTTATTTAATCACTAATTACACACAAGATTCCATTGTTAACATCATTAGAAACCTCATGTCCCAATTTCAATGATTCCTTTTGCTGTCCATTCCATCTCATTATCTGAGTATTCATAACTTATGGTTGATGTAATGTAGAGTTATTATCTCAACTTGATGGTTTTAACATGTGTGTTTTGTTTTCAGGTATATGTTGCATTTAACTTCTCTAGTGCCTACAGACATTAGAGGTGTGGTTCCACAAGGGCATCATAGGCTAGAGCCTACCTTGGGGAGGACCCACTTGTATAAATTTTGTAACTTGTCCCTATTGCACTCAATGAATTATTTTAAACCCTTAAACTACTTACATAAGTGCACTATCCTTTCCCTTATCATTGTAATGAATCATTCCTCAAGAATTACTCGACACCCTTCATCCTAGCCCCTTTTCACAAATTTTCATATATGATCCCATTATGACATAATTCTAGTGCCTCAAAATTAATTTTCTAAATATCCCAAAGCTTCCAATTTAGTCTCCAATCCTTAATTACATATTGAAAATTTATTATTCCCACTCAGTCCCTACATTCAATGCATTTCAATGGGGACGTGATATCACGTACACGATATCGTGTCTCCCCTACCTATATATAGTCATGGCCCTCTCCACTTCAAGTTCATTTCTCTCATTTAACACTATGGGAGTTGAAATTTTCCTTTGCAACTTAGAGCTTTACATCTCCATCTTCTAGTCGCAATATCTTACTCCCTAACATTCTGATTTCAATTTTTTTTATCCTAGTTGAACCCAAAGTGTTCTGCTTAGTCATGCAAGAGTACTGTAGTGGGAAGTGTGCAAACATTTTTGGAACTTTGCCATTGTCTAAAGAATATTATAGGGGTAAGAAATTCAATTTTTACCAAAGAAACCTTTTGTGTTTAAATGCCAATCTAATTTTTATCAATCACCTAGGCCACCCAAATGATTGTAAGGTCAACAATAACACCTTTTGGAGCCACTTCTCGAAAATATTTCTAACTCTAAAAATCACACTACATAATTATGGATTGTTAATTAAGGTAATGAGTAAGGTATTAATTGATAAAAAAATTTCTATACAACCTTAGTAACAATGATTTTTGTGTGATTACAAATGACCCAAAAAAGAGGAGATTGAGTGGAACCTTCCCAAGCAATACCTAAACACCCAAGAGGAGGTAGAGGCCAGGAACCTCATGTAGAACATGAAGAGCAGGAGGTCCACTCATTCAAAATTCATCAAGAAACACTTGCGATAGTGCAATCTGGCCATACAAAAGGTGGTGAAGTTAGAGCCTTAGAACTAGGGCAACATCTTACGTTGTTTCTTGAATGTCTGCAAGCCATTTAGGAGAAGTCCACCTTTGTAGCTGTGATTGTGGAGCTCAATTTTGGGCCTTTCATTAAGTTTGCCCCTAAACCAATGAAGACTCAATTTAAGGCATCTCAACTATGGCCCATTCTCTCAAAAAGTGATGATTGGTATTTGGATGAAACATACCAATTTTGGCATGGCAAGGAGGAAGGCATTGTTGCCAATGTAGGTGGTGTTTCAATTGATTTTTTTGCAAAGGTCATTATAGAGGTCCTAAATTTTCCAAACGAAGGACCAAAAGTTGCTCATTTGTCCACTCGCTTAGATGAAAACGTAAGGAAATTATGGTTGAAATGGGCTTACAATAAGAAGAATACAGTTTATGGAGAATTTTCCTTGGAGGAGAGGATCTACTTTAAGATAAGCACTTATCACATTTTTCCCATGTAAGATTTAAATAGATTATCTAATTATGCAACACAAGGTAGTTTGATTTTGATGGGAAAATTTAATGCGAATCTACCCCATTTATATTTGACAAAAATATTAAGGTGATTTGAAGAAAGAAAGAAAGGGAAGCTTGCTTTGCCTTTTCCTTATCTTATCAGGAAGCTATGCAGGCGTGTTGGAATGTTGGGCTACACAAATGATGTTCCTAGAAAAGTAAAAAATGCTTCATATACTGAATTGCTCAAATAGCTAGTGCCAAGGAAAGATGTTGATGAGCAATTAGAAAAAGAGGAAGAAAGAATAGTTGGGCCCACTATGCCTCAACTGGTAGGACCCAGCCAATAATAGGAAGCAGGGCCTAGCACACAACCCATAAGCCATCAAGTCCAACAATCACCATTGCCACAACAAGACTATCGATCGTCTATTAATCACCTCCAAATAATCGCTGAGACAATTAGTTGGGGAAGTCATGATGCTAAAAAACTATTTAGGGTCATTGATGATGTCATAAAATCTGCTATTTCGATCAACCTTGCAAGTGGACATATTTCATTGATTTTAGAAGGAGAGTCTCAATGGTCTCAGCAAATATATGGAAATGCTGGATCTTTCTACGTCAAATTGGAAATTGGTGAAGGTGCCATGGTTGTTGTCATGTAGCACCAAGATATAGCAGGTGTAGCAAAGGTGGTCACAGACCACATCAAAGAATCATTTAATGTTCCTATTGTGCCACCAATAGATTTCATAGGAGCACATGATGCACAAGTTTTACTTGGTTCCTTAATGACTCCTATGGAACATGAAATACCATCAATTTTGGGACCATCATGATTTAGCATAGTCTCAAAATTTGGACAAGGATCTCTACAAGCACGGTGTCATGCTAGACCATGCAGACAACATGGCACCCTGGAAGTCCTAATGTCTATGAAGCTACTTCCAAGCCTGCCTGCCACCCTATGCAGCACAGTCAACAAAACACCAGGCCATGAGGCTAGTTTGCATGAAAGAGGCACTAGGGGTAGATTGTTTAGTTTGGAAAATTTTCTATCTCCTTGGTTGAAAAGCTTGCTACACTATCTAGCTTACCCAACTTGACACATGACTCAATTGATGGTCTACCTAGTGAGCATGCTAGGAGTTGCTGAAAGTGTTTAGGATGGACTAAATAGTTTAGAAACATTTCTAACTATGAGACCTACTATGCTATGCTATGCTACATAGTGTAGCAAGCCATGCAGAGACTGATCATGCACTAAAGATGCAGTTGAAAATGATTCAGTCTACTAAGATATCCACCCTGCTTCATCCTTGAAGCATGATTAGCATAACATAGGAGAACGTAGTAAATTTCATCAGAAATCATCTCCATTTGAGTGCTACGTTGTGCTACACTACATAGCATAGTAGGGTTCTAATGTGATAATATCTCCACTTAGATTGTTTTGACGAAGTGAACATGATCGTCCATGCCTCGAACATAAAAAATGCTTGTTCTACTGTTGCCCTAGGACATGACTGACATCCCATGAGAAACCATTTGTAAAGTCCATAAAAATTCAGGCCAAACTGGGTGCTATGTTATGCTATGCTACACAGCATAGCATAGCATAGTAGGGATAGAATGCATGAAGGTTCCCTGTCAAGCGAAAGAATTACACTTGGCCAAGCTTTAACTTCCAAGACTACCTATCCCACTTCGCCCTAGGTGTTAACCAAAGTCTCTGATAAAGCATAGCAGGTTTTAACTCAAATCCATGCCAGACTAAGTACTACGCTATCCTACACTACACAACATAGCACAACGTAGCAAGGATCAATTCAGTAGGACCTAGGATCTTACAACATGAAAAGCAGTGTTGTCGATTACTAAAATTTCTTGCCTGACCAAGTGTCAAAATGATATTTTTGGTTATCTAGACAAAATTCACACAAAAGAGGAATGCTATGCTGTGCTATGCTACCCAGCATAGCACATCATAGCAAGAAAAGTGTTCACGCTACACCACTACGCTGGGTAGTGTAGATAGTGTAACACTTGGGAAGAAGTCTTAAGACATCGCCAAAATCTCCAGAACTTGTCGGTAGTGTTCATTTTTACTCCAACATCACCTCGATAGACAACATCAGTATTTTACTTTGTGTTTTTTTTTTTGCATCCCCTGGTGATCCCTAAAATTGTTTCTATGCTTGAACCTACTTGTAAGAGAGGGGAAGACGTAGTCTTGGAGCATGGGCTCGACTTTGCATTTTTCATGGACATTTTCTATAAAAATGTGGTAGTTCCCTAGATTTTGGCACATGTAGTTTAAATGGTATGGTCACGGCTTAGCAAGTTTCACTTTCGGCATCGTCACACTCAGCATAGCACTGCAACGTAGCACATCGGCGTAGCACCGCATGTCAGCATAGAACATCCACATTTGCGTCTTGTGGGACCTAGGACACATGACGTCCAAAACACGTCTCTCTCTCTCTCATTCTTGGCTCTATAAATACACCAGCAAACAATGTTCAAAGGGTTGGCTGGGTGATTTAGCTTTCTTGCGATTAGATCTAAGAGATTGGCTTTTTGGTAATTAACTTTCTGGCAATTAGCTTTGGCAAGGAAGTTGGTGAGCAGAAGGTTGGCAAATAGAAAATCCTTGTAGTAGCATTTCCTAGATCTCTCTCTTCAATCGAACGTGGCAGCTCTTGACCAAGCATGGGCTCAGCAGTTCTTGTTGGCACCCCATTGTCAATAGTCCAGGAGTTGTGACCATATCGTTCTATTGTAAGATCTACCCACCCAGTACTGCACATTAGTTGTAAACCTTCATCACTCAATCAGAAGCAGAATCCCCCAACTTTGGGACAGTGCATTCTCTTACTTAAGTTCATTTCATTTCACTACAACATATATTTTGTATCATTGAGTATCGGTTCACGTTTATAGCTCAGTTACATACTCTGCTATGCTTTTATTGTTTTGTGTGCTATGGTTTTCTTCATTCTAATCTCCATGGGTAACATTTTAAAACCATTGTTCACAAAAGGTTATTGTACACCATGTAAGTCCCTATCTAATCGACTAGACCTTTTAGGGCATCCAATTTCCATTTTCTCCAACATGGCCCTTACACAGATCTGGGGTTAGGCTGTATGCCTGATAACCTCTCAGTGTTCTAGCCACTGACATTTTCAAGTGAAACAATTTTTTGGTGCTAGAAGGAGGGCCTTTCTCTATGTTCCTTCTACATGTCATGAGTAATCCTGTGTGCTATCTATACCCCTATCACCTGCTAGCATAGAAGTGACACCCCTATGGTTGTCTATGCATCAGGTGGTGCAAATTCGTCACTACGATAATTCCTCTGGAACCTTGCAGGTCAAAAGTCCAAAATAGTCTACTGTGTTACGTCATCTGTGTTCTATGTAGCATGGTGTCCTTGTCAATGTAGCAAGTCCAAAACTGTCTATTGTGTCATGCTACCAGCATTTTCTGTAGCATAGTCACCCCACCAACATAGTGGTTTCTAAATAGTTTATTGTGATACACTGACCATATTATGCGTTACGCTACCTGTGTCTCCTGTAGTGTAGCGACCCTGTCCACTGTGATACGCTGACCATCTACCATGTTACACTACGTACGTCCCATGTAGCGTAGTGACCCTGTCAATGTAGCAATTTTTCAAATTGTTTACTTCACTTCACTACTTATCCATTGTGTTATGCTATTTGTGTTTTGTGTAACGTAGCAATCTTGTCAGTGTAGCGCTTCCACTGTGTTATGTTGTCTATTGCATTACACTATTTACTACGTTACACAATCTACCACATCATGCTCTCTACTGCAATATTCTATTCCATGTGTTACACTACTCTTTAGAGTGAAAATGTATTGTTTTTAGCTATTTTTCCCACACACCTCACTTCTTACACCTATTTCATACCAAAAAAATGAATCCCGTCACCACTTCCATTTCTACTGTGAGTATGGAAGTGTCCCACTTGGTGTCACACATGGTAAATACCAAGCAGTCGTCTAGCCCAATGCAAGTACTACGGTAGTCTCTTAGACTACATCACCAATCGCTAGAATGTCTGCCCCAAGATGAAGAGCGATATAATTTTCTGTGTGCAAAAATCCAAGTGAATATACCATTGGAGCATCATGAATATGAAGAGAAATGTAACTTTGAGTTCATCCATCGAAATGGGAGGGAGTTCATCCCTACTCTTGATACCACTATCCCATTGACTAAAACATATCAATGGGTCTTAAAACAGCTTATACAATTAAGTAGGTCAAGAGAATAGGACACAACCTCCCACTACGATGAACCTTTTCAAGACGTCCAAGAGGAGTTAGACTCCCACTTAGATGGTGGAGGTCTAATCTATGCCATAAATATCCCTTCAATCCCTATTGACCATTTACACTAGTTGCAATTTCCTACCTTTGTTGCTACTACCATGATAGAACTGCAACCCATACCCTCTTCAATGATGGGTGTACTATCCGAAATCATCAGCACGAGGCTGGAATGAAATAGATGCCAAGAGATCTACAGAAGATACAGTGAGACCCCACCTTCGCACAAGGGTAAGCTGGAAATAAGAGAAGGCAGAGTGCCTTGAATGGTCTACGCGCAGATCAAACAAGGACTTCCCCTAACATACGCTATTGCAATGCACCAGGTTATACATAAACAGATGCAAATGAATGCGTAAATGAATGCACGAATTGTGAGACAGAAATAGAAAGTAATAGAGAGAACAGAAACTGTAATAAATGTAAACGGCATAAACAGAGAACAATGGATGGAAAAATTGCAACTATATGTATTGATGGATGATTACAAAAATAGGTGCACCGATCATAACACAGTTGCAGATTGATTGCAAGGCGGTCATTTAGCCCTGATGTGAAGGGTGTACAGATACTGGGAGATTGTAAGTTTCTGCTTGCAGGTGTGCAGCATGACCAAAATCACCCCAAACACTTAGTGTAACTAAGTCTGGGTAATGCCCAATCATGCCAGATAATGATGATCTGATTTTCCAAGTGTCTAGATCTTGATGTCCCAAAAATTTCCAATCCTGGCTTAGTGTGAGATCAGGGTATTTATAGGGCTTTCAGACATGGGATTCAGATATTTGTGGAAGATCCATGGTTACTAGATGCGGGAAATGTGGATTGGGCAATAGGTGTGAACGTTTTGACCAGATGCACAGAAGTTTACAATGTACAGGGTGCATTGTGACCAAGATCTCTTACGTTGGCATGTATAATCCACAATGTAAGAGCTTGATATGCTACAAAAATGCAAACTGTTTAAATAATGTTAATGTACAAGAGTGGATTTGGATGTCTAGCCTTTGGATCTGCAGATCTGTGCTATTTTTTCTCTACCAAGGCCTCTAGCACGTGTGGATCTAGCTCTGGCATGTTTGTAGCGTGTCCTAGAATCAGGGTTTGGTGTCCAGCGTCCCGACGTCCAAGTGTTTACACTACACATACACTAGCGTCAGCATGCCAGTGTGACCATCAGTGTGCCCAATATTCATGATGCATTTTGAGTCTGATTTTTACCTGTGAGACCTGTTTTAGGAATGGATTTGCATGCCTAAGGTCAAGAGGATTCTGCACATCAATTTTGAGCTGATTTGGAGGTTTTTTTACACACTTTAGGCTGATTTGGAGTCAGTATAGTTGTTGCCAAGCTCCGAGGAGTTGAATTCATGTCAAAATTCTTCCTGGAGGTGCCTGAATTGGGCTATTTTTGTTTGGTCACATTGTGCAGCGTGACCTCAGCATGACTAAATAATAGTGGCTCAAGAGATGTGATTCTGAGCTCAAATCTCGAGGTTTCCAAGGCTGGGAGCTGCAGGGGTTACTGGTGAAGTTCATGGAGGATATGTGTGCTCGAATCTGGGCTATTTGGACTTGATTTTTGGACTCCAGAAGTTGGTCACGCTATACACACACTAGTCATACGCTGGGCAACATGACCAAAGTGTGTGTGTGATCAAACTTGCACTTTTTGGGGCTGAAACTATTGATTCCATATGCCAAGACTTGCTGTAATCATTGTGGGCCCTTGGGGGACCTTGCTTGCTCCATTGTATGTCATTTCATGCTATTTTGGAGGCTCTCAAGTTTAGTCACGATGTACTCATGTTGGGCAACAGGATAACTTAGCTTGAGTCATGTCTAAAAGTGTTAGGCCAAAATTTTATGGTGTTTCATTGGTCCCTCTTTGTTGACACCTGGAGGAATTCACCTGAGAGGCATTGACAAAGAAGTAAAAAACACCACAAGCAACTTAGCATCCAGCACTGTCCGTTGGGCACGTAGCCGGATGTCATCGCACTATGTTTAGAAGTACATTGGATTGGGGAATGAAGTTTTGAGATGCATGGGAAGCAGGTTGTAACTGTGGGATCGGGGTTTGATCAAGGGATTATTTTGTTTAACGGTGGGAGATGAATGCTCTTGTGAACAAGTCATGTTGGTCCTTGTCGATAGTTAGTATCTAGCAGACTCGGAACCAAGGCATGGTGGGGTGCATCCTTTGGAGGAACAAGACTCTCTCATGTTTAAGAGAACTCATTGTCAACAACCAAAGCCACATGATGAGGTGGTGCGTCATGAGAGATGAGTGTTTTCTTTCAGGACAACTGCCTTCCCACCTGGGGCTTGTATGGGAAGAGCCAATGGTCTCATGATGTATTTTTTCCTTTGATTTTTCTTTTTTTTTCTTTTTTATCCTTTTAAAAGAGCTTTCTTTTAGTGCTATGCCCGTGCTCATGTGCTTGTGTTTGTATCATGTACCATGTATTGTATTTTGCGTTGCGACTGCTTAGAGAATCATAGTATGCAATAGTATGGTTCAAGTTTTGGGATGAATAGGATGTATCTAGGAGATGTAACTGAGTAGGACAGGGAGAACATTTTGGAGAATAAGGGATGCATCAGGAACTGGGAATGTACTCATGAGCGGATTGATTAACCTGGTTGCATGCGTCGAGAACAATGTGGTACCTTGTCACTGTCATGAAGTGTATCTGTGCACGAACACCTCAGAGCATCATCCTACAAACACAACTCCAAGAGGACAAGAAGACCATGAGTGAGTTAGTCTAAAACACTTTAAATGTGAATACAACTAATGGGATGGAGGCATCGTGTTAAAATTCAGGCAAAGAAAACGAGCAGCATCGGAGTCATCAGAGTCCATGTGGTGAATCATGCAGTAGGTTTTAGATGAAGAGAAGTTGTTGATTGTAGCAACAGATCAATGGACCAGTGATGATGTTGCCAGTTTATAGTCTTAGCGAATTATCATGGATTAGTTATACGTCATAACCCTTTGGACATTGCCAGTTTTGCATTGTAGCAGACGGTGCAGTGCTAGTTTAGAGTCGTGGCAAACTGTGAAAAGGCAAGCTAGTTTATAGTCTTAGCAAACTCTGGCGGGCAAGAATGCGGTAGTTTTAATGTCATGCTGGATGAAGCTCTGTGGTGTTAGTTTATCATCATGAAGCCAGGAAAAATATGTGGTATCAGTTTACCGTCATGATGCTAGGATGTTCTATGGTGCTAGTTTTTAAGTCATAGCTCCAGGACTGTTCTATTGTATCATTTTTAGGTTGTGATGCTAGAACCAGAATGTACCTTAAGCTCATAAGACGTAGAACAGTTTCAGGTACATGTGATTTTAGGGTTGGCGAATTCATTTCCATTCATGTCAGTGAGTTTGAATGCCCCATTATCATATGCCTTAGTGACCAAGTAAGGCCCTTCCCAGTTGGCTAAGAATTTGTCTAAGTGTTTGTGGACCATCTTGAGGACAAGGTCACCTTCTTTGATTGGGTGCTTGTGTATGTTATGTTGATGTCGCTGTCATTATTGTTTTTGGTACCACTCGATTTGATCCAGCGTGCGTGTCCATTCCTCCTCCACCGAGTCAAGGTCAACTATGTGCAATTCATCATTTTGACCTTCATCAAGGAGTCCAGAGAGAATGATCTGCAATGAGGGTACTTGCAATTCCAAAGGTAAAATAGCTTCTGATCCATAAACAAGGGTATAGGGTGTTTTACCTGTGGACGTTCGATGCATCGTTCGATATGCCCATAACATGTAAACTAGCTGTTCATGCCATTTTCTTTTGCTTTGATGAAGCATTTTCTTGAGCACCATGATGATAGTTTTATTCATGGACTCTGCTTGAAAATTTCCTTGTGGGTAGTACGGTGATGAGAATGAGTGTTTGATTCCTAGGCTCTCACAAAAATTTTTGGTCTTTGCACTACTGAACTATGGCCCGTTATCAGTGATTATGGTTATTGGGATGCCCAAACAGCTTACAATGTTTTCGAGTATGAAATCGCACACTTGTTTGGATGTGGTCTTCCTAAGCGGGATAGCTTCTACCCATTTTGTGAAGCATTCAATTGTGGTGATGATGAAGCTATGTCCTATAGAAGATGGGGGAGTTATCGGTCCAATGATATCTAATCCTCATTTATGAAAAGGCCATGTGATTTGTGATGTATGCAACTCATTTTTTGGTACATGTATTAAATTACCATGTTTTTGATAGATGTTGCACGTTTTGACCTTGGAGAAACAATTGTACTCCATGTGTGGCCAATAATAGCCTAAACGTCTAATTTTTGTTGCATTTCCTTAGGCGCTATGTGCCCTCTGCAAAGTCCTTCATGAACTTGCTCCATGATCTTTGACCATCGATGCTACTAACACACACTAACATAATGCCTTCATAAGATCTATGACATAACATGTCTCCTATTAGTGCATATTTTCGAGAATGTTTTCGCACCGCGTCCTTTTAAGCATTCGTCAGATGTTGTGGCAGTTCACCATGTAGAAGGTACTCTCTTATGTTATCATACCATACCACTGCATGTGCAGCACTAATGGATACTATAGGTATTGGAACATTTGGCCATTTCATGAAGCAGGTTAAATAGTTGAGATTCTTTTATGAAGAAGTGATTAAATTTACAATTTTAAAGAAGGAGAATGAGTAACCAGAAGGCAATTTTTTTAATATATGTATATACCGGAGCAAGTTTACACAGCCATGTTGAGAAGTATGTTGCTCTACTTTCCTAGATCACTAAGGTTTACAGCAGTCTGAGGTTATTTCTCCTGGGTAATTCAAGAATATATGGTTTCAAGGTTAATCAAGAAATTTATTTCTGCAAACAAGATGTTTTACTCTGTAGTAGAAAGGCAGAAAACAGGATTGTTCAAGGAGCATTTTGCCATCAAAAATATCATTCTCTGTAACCATTGCTATCCTTGGAAAAATATAAGAAGACAAAACCAAAAATCTATAAGGACAAGAAGCCAGAAGAGCCTCTAAAACGGCACTGTGCAAGAATAAAAAAATAGAGAATGCAATGGGTCAATAAGCAGGATTATGTGGCATTATCAGTGTAGAAAATCGTCATTAAAAATCCATATACATTTTGGTAAACAATTGCTGCACAAAACTCCTTTTACAGCACCAACACCAGCATCTTCCACACCAAATCTGCAAATAATAGACATGAAAATATGGACATGGCCACTTCCTCTTTATGCTCACCACGACAATGACGGTACTGAGCCGCCCCAAGAGCACCGGCAGCAACCAAAAAAAAAAGGGGGGGGCACAAGCTAAAAAATGTCTGCAGGGAAAATGCCGTTTCTTTAAGGGCGCCGTATCAGCAATGCGCCTAAAGGATCCGCACCTCTGGAACGCGGACGGGTCTGATGCAGTGGACTGGCCTTACTCAGCTTGGCGATGCCGACGGTTTTACCAGTTCCTTAAAAAAAATGTGTGCAACGGACGCAGGAAGCCCTAGGCCCAGAACATATGGTTCAAAATTCGCAAAGCCTGCAACGCGTCTTTGGAAATGAGCAGGGACTCTGCTCCGCCGTTCGCTCTGCTGCAACCAACCAAGAACACGCAGATTGACGCGTCCGGCTGTTCGCAGATTTCATTTTTTTATAGCACCATAATGACCAGAACATTTTTCCACACCGTGCCCTTCGCTCAGGGCATGGACCTCGCCGTCCCTTCCGCAGCCTTGCATCGTGGCTTCGATCAGACGTTTCATCATC